>JARGCV010000297.1:0-227500 GCA_034064705.1 Bothrops alternatus
GCGAAGTCAATGGGGGAAGCCAGATTACTTAACTGTGTTATTAACTTAACAACTGCAGTGATTCACTTAACAACGGTGGCAAGAAAGGTCGTGAAATGGGGCAAAATTCACTTAACAAATGAGCAACAGAAATTTTGGGCTCAATTGTAGTCATAAGTCAAGGGACTATTTTTTAAAAAAAGTATATATAAAGGGGAAAAAGTATATATATAAGAAATAGCTTCTAATATCCTCTTGGCAATTATACATAAATTCTAATCAAATCCTCTTTCCAATTTCTTTTATGATGATGATGTGATTACAAAGTGTACCATCCAATGAATCAGGGCTACTTTTTGGCTTCCATCACCACCATCTCAAATAATTAATCACTGAACTGTTGCATCCCAAACATTCAGCATCAACAAATAATATAATGTTCCGTCCTTTCCTGCTTCCCCCCCCCATTGCTCCAATCTGTGCAATCTTAACAGATAGATATATTTCCTTAACATTTGGCTCACTCTTCCTCCCATGATATTAACAAGATGCTGACACAACTAGGACTAATCTTATCTAGGCTGAGCTTTGCTCTGATAAGATTGGGAATTTACAACCATCAGAGAGTAGAAAAGCAGAAGGAGGATTGAACAGACATTCTCTTTAACTGCAAGCAGAACAACACAATGAAGACACAAAACATCCTGGCTCTCAATTCGATCCTCTGGCTGGTGTGTTTGCTATCCAGCTGTCCAGAAGGAGAAGACAGCGGGTGTCCACAAACTGCTCCTGATCTCCTTGATGGCTTCCGATGGAACTACGATGAGGATGTAGATACCCCACACCTAGATTATTTGGTTAAGGAAGGAGTGAAAGCAAAATACATCACACCTCCCTTTGTGACCATGACTTCACCTTCGCATTTTACAATTATCACAGGTAAGGCCATCTTGTAATTTTCCAGTCTTACCTGATTTCTGCAGAAGATTCCATAGAGGTGGATGAGAAGGGAGATCTCATTAAATTCACAGCAATCATCATGGGCATTTTTTTCTCCAGCAATTTTAGGAAGGACATTGAGCACAGAGTGCGTACAACTTATTCAAAAGTCCACCTGAGCATTTCCATAGCTGAGGATAGAAGCTGGGTCTAGCTGATTTGCCTGTACCATTTTACAAAGCCTTAGTAAGACCACACTTGGGATACTGGAACCAGTTCTGGTCACCCCAATAGAAAAAAGATGTTGAGATTCTGGAAAGAGTGCAGAAAAGAGAAACAAGGATGATTAGGGACCTGGAGACTAAAACATACGATCACTTTAACATGAGTCAGCAGTGTGTGGCAGCAGCCAAAAAATTACATGAAGTATTAGTACCGCTTTATAAAGCGTTAATGAGGCCACACCTGGAATACTGCATACAATTTGGGTCACCATGTTACAAAAAAGATGTTGAGACTAAGCAACTAAGATGATTAAAGGGCTGGAAACTAAAACATATGCAGAACGACGGCAGGATTTGGGAATGGCCAGTGTAGAGAAAAAAGGACTAGGGGTGACATGATAGTAGTATTCCAGTATTTGAGAGGCTGCCACAAGGAGGAGGGGGTCAACTTATTTTCCAAAGCACCAGAGGGCAGGACAAGAAACAATGGATGGAAGCTAATCAATGAGAGAAGCAACCTGGAATTAAGGAGAAACTTCCTAACAGTGAGGACAATTAAATAGTAGAAAGGCTTGCCTTCATATGTTGTTGGTGCTTCATCACTCAAGGATTTTAAGAGGAGACTGGACAGCCACTTGTCTGAAATGATGTATGGACTCCTGCTTGAATTCCCTAACAGTGAGAGCAATCAACCCCTGGAATAACTTGCCTTTAGAAGTTGTGGGTGCTCCATCACTGGAAGTTTTCAAAAAGAGACTGGACAATCCTTTGTCTGAAATGGTATAGGGTATAGAAGACCTCCAAGGTCCCTTCCAACTTTATTATTCTATGTTCTGTGTTCTATGGTCCAAGTCAAACACTCAATGTTCAGGTAAACAGGTAAACAGGTAAACAGAAGGAATCCTTCTGTTTACTTGTAAGGAATCCAATTTTGGCAACTGCTATTGCTAGTCCATTATAGACAGTGAGGGAGATGGCATTGAGAGAGATGCGAGTTCTATTAACAAAGCAATGAGCAATGTCTTAACTCCATAACCAACAGATAATATTTGGAAGATGCTCAGATATCTATTTTCCAGGGAACATTCCCTAGAAGTCTATGATGATGATTTGTACTCCACTTTGTATCTCAGAGATCAACACGACAGTTTTGCTCCAGCATTTCTAGGAAGGACATGGCGCCCAGAGTATCTGACTTTTTCAAAAGTCACTTGAGAATTTCTATATTGAGAATAGAAGTTGGGGGGTCTCTGATCCAGGTGGCTCAACTCTCCCTCTAATTCACAGAACAACTAAGAAGCAGGGAAGAGGTACAGCACAATTACACTTGCACAATTCTTCTTCAGATTCTGAAATCTGGAGGGATGTTTATCAAAACAATCACATTTGGTTAGGATCAAGGACTTTAACTAAGGAGATAAAGCACAATTAGGCTTGCAAAATTCTGCTGATATCAATAAAAGTAGTTTTAGCCATCCTGTACAGTTAGTTTTCTGGTCTGGTTTATCTAATGGGGCTGACATTGATCAATTCCAAAGGAAGGGTCATCAATTAATCAATTCACAAGTGAACCTCTCTTTAAAAATGTCCAGCTTTTTATCAGCCCATCTAGAGAATAAGGAAGATAGCCTTGATGGAAATAGGTAGAAACTGCTTTCCATGCTAAAAGGGATGAAGTATTATGAGATAACATTTGGAAGGAACCCAAGTAGCTGTTTCCCTAATTCACTGAATTATAACGAGGAGAGGGAAGTACGTGACAATCCGATTTGCAACATCCTGTTCTTTTATTAATCTCAATTAAAGTAATTTTAACCATTCTTATGGGGTTGATTTCCTGTTCTAGTCTACCTAGTAGGGCTGATATGCTAAGTCAAAACCACAAACATGCACCCTATACAGTAATATAATGTGTGAACCCAGCATAATCCTTATAGCTAAGAGATAGTAGAAAATCTGCTCTTTCTGTACATTATGTTTACAGTAAAAAAAATCATTTCCCATATTTTCCTTAAAGACAAGTTCCAAAAAATTGAGATATTATTTTTTTTTCTTTAAGGCTGACTAAGTTCAAGACAGCTCTAAAAATATGTAAGGCAAATTACATGTTTATATGTGCTCATTATTTACCGGAAATTAATTAAAGCAGAGAGGCGATATGCTTATAAGCTTACAAGTCATTCAACAGATTTTAATTAATATTCCTCATTAGAAAGACTTTCCCATAAAGTAAATACATTACCAAGATAATGATTTAATTAGTGTTTGAATGTGATTGGTTAGAAAGGGCAACGTCTGCACCTAATTAATTCTAGAGTATAATTTCATGAGGGTAAAATAAAGCAGAGGTTAGCAAGCTTTTTTTTTTCTTGGCAGCAGTGGGGAGAGAAAATACAGTGAAATTTCAGATGTTCACATGTGGGCCCAATCCAAAAATCACTTTGTATCTTAGTAACAAAACAGAACAATCTAAACTACTCTAAACATTGACCAACAAGTTGCAGAATGAATGAATGAATGAATGAATGAATGAATGAATGAATGAATGAATGAATGAATACAGTGGTACCTTAGTACTCATTGTTAATTGGTTCTGGGATGAGCACAAAACAAATTTTTCCCATAAGGAATAAGGCAGCCAACAATGACAAGTTCTAGCTTATGCAGTGGTGCAATTCAGCCAGTTCGCACCATTTCAGCAGAACCGGTAGCTAATTTTTTTTGTTGCCCAGGCCCAGAATGGAGTTCTGGAAGCAGCATCCACCACTGAGCTTAGACATTGAATACTAAACAAACAATGAGTACTGGGACAAAATTTTTGCATCCAAATGCATTGAGTGCTAAATTCGATGAATTTCAAAGCTGTTGAGTACCAAGGAACCACAGTATAGATAGTAGCCTCAAGAAAGGTCGTAACATGAGGCCACACTCACTTAACAAATGTCTTGCTTAGCCACAGAAATGTGGGGGTCAATTGTGGCTATCAATCGAGGACTATCCGTATACATATGGCAGACAAACTGCCATCAGGTAGACAGCGTAATTATTCGGTTAATTTAAATAAGATTCATTGCATTTCAGGTGCGAAATGATATTCCAGGAGGTGTGAAAACCTGGGTTGAGAAGTTTCAAAATTATAGTGTACATGCATAATTCGTTGCCGTTATTTTAAACTTTTGTAAGGGATGCGAGAATATATCAGAAGCGTTCTAGGGGCGCTGGGTATAGAAAAGGTTGGGAGCCACTGCTTTAGAAGAATGAATGAATGAATGAATGAATGAATGAATGAATGAATGAATGAATGAATGAATGAATGAATGAATGAACGGTCTTTATTACAGCCACTGACCAGAACTACAAACAAAATTGTATACAAAAATAAATAATAAAAAAGCAAAACATTATAAAATATTGCAATTGGCGGTGGCTTCCTCAGTGGATAATCAAAGTCTGCCTAATTCTGCCAGCAGTATAACAAAATTTCGCTACGTTCAAGGAGACTGGATCATTCTGATCAGATAACAATAATTGTACCTAAAAAAAAGATCAGAATTTCCAATGGTTTGGTTTTTTTTTTTTACCAAGTAAGGAGTTATAAGGCCGGTTCTTGAGTCCTGGTAGAGGGTACAATACTGTATAGCAGCTCCTTTTCCACAGGGGCACACTTTCGACTTTTTTGTATCAGCCCTCCAAAACTCTGGTGACGAGAATGTTGAAGTTTGCTGAAGTTAGTGTTCTTGGAAATCTGACAACAGTTAACCGGGTTTTAAGTATCACACTGGTTTGTAAAAAGGGACTTGGCTGCTCAGAAAACAGTGCCATTAAATACAGCAGACTGGTCGTGTTGTGTATGACCATAATAAAGATTTCATTGACCTTGTTGAACTTCCAGGTTTTGGATATGTTGTTTAAATGCACTGAGTGCATACCCATCATTAGGAATGCTTCCCTGGAAAAGCCCAGATGTTGATGTCTATGGAGATTCTCAGTCATCCGGGTCATGTTGTCCCAAAGCTGCTTTTCCAAAAGGCAACTGGACTTCCTTGGCTTTTCCTTGAAGACATTTCACTTCTCATCCAAGACGCTTCTTCAGTTTCTCCTCCAAGAAGCTTCAAGGAGAACTGAAGAAACTGAAGAACCGAAGAAGCTTCTTGGATAAGTAGCGAGATGTCTTCAAGGAAAAACCAAGAAAGCTCAGTTGCTTTTTGGAAAAGCACTTTTGGGAGCCAGATGTTGGCCTTTTTTGTGAGATTGTCCTGAACCATACTCATTAGTAGGAAGGAAGTATCAAGTCCTAGTTGGTCACAAAAAAGTAGCTGTGCACAAGCCTTAGCTGAATATAGCTTCAGTACTGCTGGGATGTGCTGGGTTCCTCTGTTCTTTGGAAGATAGTTGATTTACACACACGTATACACAGTAGGTCACCCCACAAGCCATTTGGAAGATACTGCTAAACTGCTTTAAGTAGGCCCCTAAGAAGGCTTAATGCAGAAGACATTGATGTTGCATTGTCCCTACATTGCTTGCCTTGGCTCCTTTCCCTCATAATCAACAGAAGCAACAGATGCTGGAGAATAGCCTCTGGAGAAGGAATTCTCCTTTTGCTCTCAATTGCTTAGAGAAGATAAAAGCTTTTCCCATTCATTGCTGAGTAAACATCTGCTCACTAGGCAGTGTCTGTTCAGGTTTTCTTGTCTTTATTTTTTTCCTGATGACAAAGACGGTTGGGTTCTAATGGCAGCTGCTTCCAAGTTTCAGATGAAGAAAGTATTTGTGAAGTCCAAGGATGAAGAACAAGCTGAAATTCTGTAGGGCAACAAAGAAATCCATACGGTTCCTCAAGTTCTGAAAATGAACCTGGACTGTGGAGGTCTTCTCTCTTTCTCCAAAGGGCAAACTTTATGCCCACTGTTCCATTTCTCTAGACTCAAAAAACTGAACAACTTTCTTTTCCTTTACCTTCAACTAAACCACATTTCTTCAGCCACACTTTCAAGCTGTTGTGCCATTCCTTTGTGTAGTTAGAGTGAATGGCTGCTGCAGGACTCCTGGAAAACCTGTCCTTTGCCACTTTTCATTTTTTCTCATCTTATTTTTCCAGGTCGCTGGATTGAAGATCATGGAGTCATCCATAATATGATGTTCAACACGGAAACTCTACGGAAGTACGGCTATAAAGAAACCCAGAATAAGACTGAATGGTGGGACAATGGAGTTCTTCCCCTCTGGATCACAGCTCAAAATCAGGTAATGGATCCAATGATCATCATGGCATGATTTCTACGTGGTTGGGGAATTCTGGGAGTTGAAGTCCATCCATCTTAAATGTGCCAAGGTTGGGAATCACTGCCTTAAGCTATGGCTTAGTTACAGTTGGTTTGCTCAGCACAGCTCCATGCTTCATCCATCCAACTGAAGCATCAACCACATTCCACTATGGTTTGAAAAAATATGGCTTGAAACAAAACAAAATTAAGCTACACAGTGGTTTAATGCAATGTGTCCAGTCTTAGAGTTTATGTTGTGCTATACAGTACTAGGCTGTGGCCCTCCTTATTTCGCTGAGGTCATTTCTTGCATCTGCTTGGTTAATTAAAGATGATTAGGGGACTGGAGGCTAAAGCATAAAAAGAATGGTTGCTGAATTGGGTATGTCTAGTTTAATGAACAGAAGGACTATGGGTGACATGATAGCTGACTTCCAGTACTTGAGGTGGTGTCACAGAAGAGGGGGTCAGCCTATTCTTCAAAGCACCAGAAGGCAGGACAAGAAGCAAAAGATGGAAACTAATCAAGGAGAGAAGCAACCTAGAACTAAGGAGAAACTTCCTGACAGTTAGAACAATTAACTAGTGGAACAACCTGCCTCCAGAAGCAGTGAATGCTCCAACACTGGAGGTTTTTAAGAAGAGACTGGACAGCTATTTGTCCGAAATGGTATAGGGGTTGAACTAGATGACCTCCAAGATCCTTTCCAACTCTGTTATTCTGTATTCTGTTAATTGCATTTATTTGTTATCTGAACTCTGAGAAATCACCTAAACAACTTGACTGTTTGCATCTTTAAACCTGCCAGATTGTGTGCAATTTAGAGTTGAACAGGGGAGTGGGATATCAACCAATGTTACTTGAACAATTAAATGAAATAAATATGATTTGATTTCATTTGGTTTTCTAGTAATGCATTGATCTATCATTTTGGGAGCCAATATATATTCCTCAGAATGTATGTTACATTGTTTAGCACAAGGCCATCAGATAACATAGCAGCCTCGGAAAAACTACAAAACAATATGGTTTATTTTTTTTCTTTTTCTTTTTCTTCTTCTTTTCTTTTCAATTACTTGCACTCTTTTGCTTAGCAACGGTGAACGTGGCGATGGTTTCTTTTCCCTCACACGGGGAAAAGGGTGATGCTAATTCAAATGACACCTGGAACAAGAATTTTGAAAAGCTCACGCAGCTTAAATCTAGCTTATGTCAAATTGAAAACCATCCTCATAGTGAGAAGCAGAAGCTGGGAGATACAAAACACTTTAATTTGAATAAGCAAAGGATACAGTGCAAAGAATGAGGGTGGGAGATAGGGAATAGCATCGGAGAAAACCCACCAGCTGTCTCACTGCAAAAACTTTTCAGGAACAATAAGAATTGTGGTAATAAAAGGAAGGAAATAATGTTCCCAGTAAAACTGATAATATTGCAAGTGTATAGCTGCTAGTAAAGTTGATTATATTAATAAAACAGGGAGGCAGGAACAGTAAATACTCTCCAGTTTCAAGATAATTAGGTTGTAAGAGAGTTTTATTAAATTGTTCGGTTGGAATTAAGAAAGGAAGGAAGTCGCTGGTCAGATTTTGAGTGAATGAAATTCAACGGGCTGCTCAGTCTAAGGACAGAAAGAAGGGAACCCCAAAGACTCTTGATAAAGGATACAGAATACATAATAATTGCATTGGAATGTACCTTGAAGGTCTTCTAGTCCATCCCCCTGTTTAAGCAGGAGACCCTATACCAGGGGGCAGCAACCTTAAACACACACACACACACACACACACACACACACACACACACACACACACTGAGAGAGAGAGAGAGAGAGAGAGAGAGAGAGAGAGAGAGAGAGAGAGAGAGAGAGAGAGAGAGAGAGAGAGAGAGAGAGAGAGAGAGAGAGGCTGCTTTCTGCTGCTTCCTGCTGAGACACAGCAAAGACAGGAGCCCCACCCAATAAGCTTGTCAGCTTGTCCGAGAACAGCATGAGGCCACTCTCTTTTTTTACACACACACACAGAGAGAAAGAGAGAAAGAAAGAGAGAGAGAGAAGTGCAAGTGCCTTTCCCTCTTTCTCTCTCCCTCTCCCCCTCCCTCTCCCTCTCCCTCCCTCCCTCCCTCCCTCCCTCCCTCCCTCTCTCTCTCTCTCTCTCTCTCTCTCTCTCTCTCTCTCTCTCTCTCTCTCTGCAAATGGCAGAGGAGGCTGGGAGTCACAGGAGAAGGCTCAAAGAGCCACATGCAGCTCCAGAGCCGTGAGTTGCCAACCCGTGCCCTATACCATTCTGGAGAGATCCAATCTCTTCTTTAAAACCTCCAGTGATGGAACACCCACAATTTCTGAAGACAAGTCATTCCACTGATGTTGTTGCCGACAGAAAATTTCTCCTTAATTCTAGGTTAGATCACACTTTCATAAGCTTCCATCCATTACTTCTTGTCTTGCCCTCAGGTGCTTTGGAGAATAGGTTGACTTCCTCTGTGACACTCCCTCAAATATTGGAAGATTGCTATCATGTCACCCCAGCCCTTCTCTTCATTAGATTAGATCAGGGCTTCTCAACCTTGGCAACTTTAAGACTTGTGGACTTCAACTCCCAGAATTCCTCAGCCAGCAAAGCTGGCTGAGGAATTCTGGGAGTTGAAGTCCACAAGTCTTAAAGTTGCCAAGGTTGAGAAGCCCTGGATTAGATATACCCAGTTCCCTCAATCGTTCATTGTATGCTTTAGCCTCTGGTCCCCTAATCAGTGGTGGGATTCAAATATGTGAACAACCGGTTCTCTGTATAGATGCTGCATCCAGAAGTCCATTCTGGGCCTGGGCAACAAAAAATTAGCTACCGGTTCTGCCGAAGTGGTGCGAACCAGCTGAATCCCACCACTGTCCCTAATCATCTTTGTTGCTCTTCTCTGCACACTTTCTAGAGTCTCAGCATCTTTTTTTGTATCATGGTGACCAAAACTGGACACAATATTCCAAGTGTGGTCTCACCAGTGCATTATAAAGCGATACGATCACTTCATGTGATCTTGATACTGTCCTGATGCAGCCTAGGACTGCATTGGGTTGGGGTTTTTTGGCAGCTACAGGACACTGCTGGGTTCATCAAGGACTGGCGATCAAGTATAGCTTGACCACTACTCTGTGAGAAGCCTTATTCAGCCAAGCATTGGTGTTCCCCCCAACACACACACACATTTTTCTCTACCCATCGTAAAAGAGAAAACTGTTTTGGAATTTTTCTCAATGAATTCTACATGCTCAGATCAAATCTCCCTTGCAATGGAACTTAGCAAATCACAAAAAGAAAGAACGACCTACTGTTTTGTTTTTTTTAAATAAACAAGTAAATAAATTTAGAAAAGAATATTTGAGCTGACATGGAAGTATTTCAACCTGCAAAAGTCTATAAGGCTCCGGGGATATTAATGGCTCTGTACAATGCTATCAGTATCCCTGCCAATTGGTGACATTTTAGTGCTCAAAAAGTCAATGTTTTAAAAAGCAGTTGGCTGACCACTATTGTCCTATAACATCTCTTCGACCTCATAAAAATACTGCTGGGGACAAATATATGTTGCCGCTGTCTTCTGCTCATTTCTGTTGGGAATCACATCCTGTAATTATTCAAGCTTATATTGTCCTCCTCCAAACTCATAATTGTATACACCACAGAAATGATTGACCTATTTTATCCTACCAACAAAATCCGTAGAGGAACTGAGTAGCAGAGCTGACCGTAGAGTTCAATAGGGTCCTTCTGGATTCTTCTTCAATATACTATTTATATGTTAGCTTTCCCCGTGCTGGGGCTCTCCAGCTGTCCCCCTACAAGTTCTCTCATTCTGGCTAGAAATGATGGTTCTTCTTTATCTAGCTACATTTGGAAAACACAAGTTGGAGAAGTCTGGTTTATCTCTACCAAGGGTTATAAGTAGAGAACATCCTCCACTTTGGTTCACATCATGTCAGGCACAAGGAACCAGAACGACACTGTGAGCTGATCAGAATAGCTTCTTTCCTTGTTTCCCTATTTACAAGAATCTCACCAGACTAACTGCATTCTCTTAGGATCAGGCAGATAAAGGCTTTGGGGATCTCAAGAGGATCCAACTTCCATTGCTTCCTCTCCTGGAAGAATTCAACCTCCCCAGTCTCTTTACTTCCTCCCTACCAATGCGTACCAACCAACGCAGCCACTTAAATTTCCAGAACAGTTGCATTACTTTTGTGTCGCCAATAGCAAGGACTCTGTGAACGTTCATCTGGATTTGGATCCTCTGAATATAGTAGGTTTTATTTCTAAGGGGGAAAAGTAGGCTTGTCCCTTGCAAAAAGCAATATTTTGAAATATGTGGGACATCACTCTTGCTCTGACATTAAGAACTTAAATTCCTCTTTTATTCCTTTGCAAGATCTGTCTGCTTTGTCAGCTTAGATTTTATACTGAATTTGACCTTTTCCCAGGATATGAAATGTCAGTAAGAATATTATTACTTTACCACCCCAGCTTAGCATTTTAGAAATTAAATTCAGCAGAATAACAATGCGAGTGGTAAGAAGAATAATGCCTGACTACTGCTATTTTGAAATTCATATTATTATTATTGTTGTTATTATTATTATTATTATTATTATTATTATTATTATTAAAAAAACTCTATAATTGGGGAGGGAAAAAATTATTTCTGCTTCAAGCTTAATGTGTTTTCAGGTTAGACTCATATATTCAGAAGAACGCAATATTCATTTCAATGGCACTTATTCCCAGATAATCATGAAGTAGTTTGCAGTCGTGCTCATAAATTTAATTGTAAGATGTTTTGAGTGTTTTGTTTATTTGTTCTTAAGTTTCATAGTGAAGATTTGCAACAGAAAACAGTTTTCCTGAGTACAGAAATGACAGAAAAATAAGTGATCAATATTTGTACTACCAAGTTGGCCACAATGTCTGCATGCAGCGAGTTTTATGATTTTCATACTTGCCATCAATTCTCTCTCTCTTTTCTTTCCCTTTCCTTTCTTTTTTTCCTTCCTTCCTTCCTTCTTCCTTCCTCCCTTTTTTCTTTTTTCTTTCTTTTTCCTTCCTTCCTCCCTTCTTCCTTCCTTCCTCCCTTCTTCCTTCCTTCCTTCCTCCCTTTCTTTTTTTCTCTTTCTTCCTTTTTTCTTCCTTATTTCATTTTTCTTCCTTCCCTTTTCTTTCTTTTTCTTTCTCCCTTTCTTCATTCCTTTCTTCCTTTTCTTTCTTCTTTCCTTTTTCTTTCATCCTTCCTTCCTTTTTCTTTTTCTTTCTTTCCTTCCTTTCTTTTCCTTTCTTCCTCCCTCCCTTCTTTCCTTTATTTCTTTTTTCTTTCTTCCTTATTTTCTTCCTTCCTTCCCTCCCTTTTTTCTTTTTCTTTCTCTCTTCCTTCCTTCCTTCCTTTTCTCTTCCTTCCTTCATTTCTTCCTTCCTTTTCTTTCTTTTTTTCTCTTTCTTTCATTCTTTCTTTTTCATCCTTCCTCCTTGCCTTTTTTTCTTTTTTTCTTTCTCTTTCTTCTTTCTTTCTTTTTTTTCTTAATTTCTTTCTTTCTTTTTGTCTTGGTTAGGGGAAAAAAGCTGCCTCTTTTCACTATCCAGGCGGCAACGCCAAGTACAGTGGTCAGTCAGTCACGAGGAGCTTGGCCGAATCCTCCGATCACCCCGACAGCAACGAGACCGAGTGGCGAGAGAACATCGACATTGTCATGAACTGGTTTGCTAAAGAAGATTTCGATTTTGTCACACTTTATTACGGGGAACCTGACAATACTGGACATTACGTTGGCCCGGAGACTGAGGAGAGGAAAAAAATAATCCAACAAATTGACCGAACCCTCGGCTACCTCCTCAGTGCAATCGAAAAACACGGATTGAACGATACTCTCAACGTCATAATTACGTCTGACCATGGTATGACCACCGTCAAAAAGGCCCCGCAGATCAAAGAGATCTTGCTGAACGATTACATTCAATTCCAAGATGTCTCCAAGTTTGACATTGTTGATTATGGAGGGTTTGGGATGATACTACCCAAACCAGGGAAAGAGGAAAAAATTTACCAGGACTTAAAAAAGGCCCCTCCTCAACTGCATGTCTACAAAAAAGAAGAGTTTCCAGAACGTTTCCATTATGCCCGGCATGAGCGCGTGTTACCGATCCTGCTTTATGGCGATTCTGGCTACGTGATCAACGGGGTAAGTTTTGTATGCAAATCATCATATGTAGGAACTTGGTTATTTTTTAAAAAAGCAGAGAGGAATTAGGCAAAGCTAACTGATGTAAATTACAAATAATAATAATCTTAATAATAATAATACTGATAATGATAATGATGATGATGATGATGATAATAATAATAATAATAATAATAATAATAATGATCGAAAAAGAACTGGAGAAGATAATAAAATACAAAGTCCTACAAATAGAAATAGAAAGACTGTGGCAAAAGCAAGCAAGAGTAGTACCAATAGTAATAGGCACCTTGGGTGCAATCCCAAAACAACTAGAGCACCATTTGAACACCATTGGCATTGACAAATTCGCCATTAGTCAATTGCAAAAGGCAGCCTTAGTAGGAACTGCGGTGATATCTGTAATACCATCAAACATCCACATCTGCCTATCCCAGGTCCTTGGGAAGGACTCGATAGGTAGACAGAAATGCCAAATCCGTTCTGAACATCTGGCTGACTGTACGATGATCAACAATAATAGCAATAACAATAACAATAACAATAACAATAACAATAACAATAACAAAATAATAATAATAATAATAATAACGTTGGAAGGGACCTTGGAGGTCATCTACTCCAACCCCCTGCTCAAGCAGGAAACCCTATACCGTTTCGGACAAATGGCTGTCCAGTCTCTTCTTAGAAACTTGTTGGAGCATTCACCACTTCTGGAGGCAGGTTGTTCCACTGGCTAATTGTTCTCCCTGTCAGGAAGTTTCTCCTTAGTTCCAGGTTGCTTCTCTCCTTGATGAGTTTCCATCCGTTGCTTCTTGTCCTGCCTTCAGGCGCTTTGGAGAAGATAGTCAAGTCAAGGCAGTCCTTGACTTACAACCGTATGAAGTTCAACAGCACAAAACAAAGTGACTTATGACTGTTTTTCACACTTACAACCATTGCAGCATCCCCAGGGTCACGTGACTTACATTCGGAGGCTCGACAACTGGTTCATATTTATGATGGTTGCAGCATCTCCCGGAGTCACAGAACCACCTTTTTTCAACCTTCTGACAAGCAAAGTCAACGGAGAACAACCGAGACCCTTAACAACCGTGTCACTAATTTAAGAACCGCAGTGATTCACTTCGTGACACGGGACGAAACTCACTCAACAAATTTCTCCCTCAGCTGGGCTCCCTCCTGGGCTCAGTTGTGGCTGTAAGTCACTAGCTGTAGTTGATCTCCCTTCCTCCCCCCACCACCACTGTTGCCTAAAGTTAAAACCTCTGTAGTTATTACTAAAACTGGATGGTGGACGAATCAGACCCAAGGAAGGTAAACGCATCTTCAGAGAACCATGGCTGAACAGTCCAACGTACTGATGAGAAGAAGTCAGGGGTGATGGTGGTGACATCAGAACTCCTGAATAAGAAACCTCCTAGAAGGTTTCATTGGGAAACCTGAATCGAATAGTGCTAGTGAGGACAATTAACCAGTGGAACAGCTTGCCTCCAGAAATTGTGGGCGCTCCATCACTGGAGATCTTTAAGAAGAGGCTAGACATTTACCTGTCGCAGATGGTATAGGTTCTCCTGCTTGAGCAGGGGGCTGGACTACAAGACCTCCAAGGTCCCTTCCAGCTCTATTCTATTCTATTCCATTCCATTCTATTCTATTCTATTCTATTCTATTCTATTCCATTCCATTCCATTCCATTCCATTCCATTCCATTCCGTATAAAGATTCTATTCTATTCTATTCCATTCCATTCCATTCTGTAATTCTTTTTCTATTTCTATTCTATTCTATTAATTCCATTCCATTCCATTATATTCTATTCTATTAATTCCATTCCATTATATTCTATTCTATTAATTCCATTCCAATTCCAATTCCAACATTCTATTCTATTCTATTCTATTCTATTCTATTCTATTCTATTCTATTCTATTCTATTCTATTCTATTCCATTCTATTCCATTCCATTCCATTCCATTCCACTCCACTCCACTCCACTCCACTCCACTCCACTCCACTCCACTCCACTCCACTCCACTCCACTCCACTCTACTCTACTCTACTCTACTCTACTCTACTCTACTCTACTCTACTCTACTCTACTCTACTCTACTTTTGGCACATTCTTCCTGACATTGGGTTGGTCCCCTAGGAGAGAAAATGTTGTAATAGATGGGATCTGTGGGATGACCAGGGAGCTGTGTTTTTATGTGAAGAGTTAACTATCCATAAGCATTCCACCTCTCAGACTTGGCAGACATGATCAGAAAGAGATGTGGTGGATCATATAGCCCATCTCCTATTGGATGCAGGAAATTCGGAACTGAATAATTCCCAACCAATGGCTATTCAGTTATTCTAAAATCATTATCCATATCAGGTCTGAGATACAATCTAATAAGGCAGTATCTCCTCATTGACATCTGCCCTTTGGTCATCGTCTCCTCCTTCTCCTTCTCCTCCTCCTCTTCCTCGTCTTCCACCTCCTCCTTTTTCTCCTCCTCTTTCTCCTCCTTCTCTCTCTTCCCTTCTCTCCCTCCTCCTTCCCCTTCAGTCCTTCTTGTTGCTTTTCTTTTCCTTCTCCTCCTTCTCCTCCTCCTTCTTCCTCTCCTCCTCCTCCTCCTCCTCTCTTCTCCTCTTCCTCCTCTTCCACCTCCTCCTCTTTCTCCTCCTTCTCTCTCTTCCCTTCTCTCCCTCCTCCTTCCCCTTCAGTCCTTCTTGTTGCTCTTCTTTTCCTTCTCCTCCTTCTCCTCCTCCTTCTTCCTCTCCTCCTCCTCCTCCTCCTTCTTCTTCTCCTCTTCCTCCTCTTCCACCTCCTCCTCTTTCTCCTCCTCTTTTCTTCTCCTTCTCTCTCTTCCCTTCTCTCCCTCCTCCTTCCCCTTCAGTCCTTCTTGTTGCTCTTCTTTTCCTTCTCCTCCTTCTCCTCCTCCTTCTTCCTCTCCTCCTCCTCCTTCTTCTCCTTCTTCTCCTCTTCCTCCTCTTCCACCTCATCCTTTCTCCTTCTCTTTTCTTCTCCTTCTCTCTCTTCCCTTCTCTCCCTCCTCCTTCCCCTTCAGTCCTTCTTGTTGCTCTTCTTTTCCTTCTCCTTCTCCTCCTTCTTCTTCCTCCCCTCCTCCTCCTCCTCCTTCTTCTCCTCTTCCTCCTCTTCCTCCTCTTCCACCTCATTCTTTCTCCTCCTGTTTTCTTCTCCTTCTCTCTCTTCCCTTCTCTCCCTTCTTGTTGCTCTTCTTTTCCTTCTCCTCCTTCTCCTCCTTCTTCTTCCTCTCCTCCTTCTTCTTCCTCTCCTCCTCCTCCTCCAGTCCTTCTTCTTGTCTCTCTTCTTTTCCTTCTCCTCCTTCTCCTCCTTCTTCTTTCTCTCCTCCTCCTCCTCCTCCTCGTCCCACTGTGAAACAAAATAGCTTTCAGCCTGCGGCATTATCATTATTTTCAAGAATGTAAGCATGTCTCCTGTTAAGATCCCGCAGTTCCCATAGGCATTCTTGGAGAAAAGAAATACGGTGGGTTGCAAAAGCCAGGACTGTGCTTGCAAGCAAGCCTACCAACCAGGCAAAAAATGTCAGCTTAGTTGGTGCAGACCATCCTTGGAGACTTGAGGTCAGGGCAAGCAGCAACCCCATCTATTTCTTGTTATTTATTTTGGGGGGGTGAATTGGTGTTTGGTCAGTGACACTTCTGAGATTCCAAAAGTGCACACCAGTCTAAAACAAGGTCACATTTTCCTGGTCTAATATTGAAGTAATGTTAATACATTAACTCTCGTTGCAAAAGAAATCAATGTAAACCCTTTTCATTTAAAGCATTCTTTCCTTAGCCTATTAACTGCTATTAGCATTTCACATTCCCCCACAAGCTCTGACATCCTCAACTGATCAATAAACAATAAAATGTAATTTCACACAGAAAGGTGGCCATTGCGTAATGGGCTTTTTAATTCCTCACACGGTGACCTTTCCTTCTGACTGTGCTTCGCTGTTCTTGTCATCTATAACCATGCCAGTGCTTGGGAGATGTTGTAAAAAAACAACAACCCAACAGAAATCTGCAAACTGCAGTAGATCACAGCGCTTGCCACTGGCGTCTGATAGAAACAACTCCTTCCCATAATTATTGGAAATGGTGGGACACTTTACTTTACCATGCAGATAGTCCTTGACTTACAACCATTGGGTTTAGTGACTGTTCGAAGTTACAGCAGCACTGAAAAAATGATTTACGGCCATTTGTGTTACTTACGACCGTGGTAGCATCCCCGTGGTCAATTGATCAAAATTTAGGGTTCTGATAAGGAGCACTATGAGAATGTGTCCAAATATTGGCTGTCAAGCCCATCTTTCCAACCATCCATCGCACAGCTCAAAAGCCCCTCTTCACATCTCCAGGGCTACACCTAATATTACTTTAAGCAGAGGGCTCTTTGCTCTTCACCTTTGTCGTTTTTGAGTAGAGCAACAGTGACATGTAGTGGCCACTACAGCAGCAAGTCCAGAGGGCTGCTCAATTTGGTCAGTGGGACTGCGAAAAGAGTTAGAGTCTGCTAATCATTGATTTGCCCTTATGAAAAGCAGAAGCCTTGGTGGGATAGACAATACGATGCCCCTGCCCTTGGCATTATTTAATTGCATGTTTTCATTAATCAGCATGATGCAAGCTAAAAGGACAGCATTGTGCCTTCCTAAAAGAACATTCAGTCAAGAGACAACCGAAGAAACACTGCAGGGTGGGGCTTTGCTCCAACAGGACCCCACCTTCCCCAACCAGGGAGAGACAACCTTGGGGTGACAGTCCCAGGGAGCTAATAAGTTGCCCATACTTCATCACATTGCCTTCTAGCTCAGGGAACTTCATAAAGGGAGTATTTTGTGAAAATCCCAAGGGATGGAGGGAGGGAAGGAGGGAAGGAAGGAAGGAAGGGAGGGAGGAAGGAAGGAAGGAAGGAAGGAAGGAAGGAAGGAAGGAATCTAGCTTTATGTGTTGAAGGAAGGAAGGAAGGAAGGAAGGAAGGAAGGAAGGAAGGAAGGAAGGAAGGAAGGAAGGAAGGAAGGAAGGAAGGAAGGAATCTAACTTTGTGTTGAGCGAAGAAAGGAAGGAATCTAACTTTATGTATTCAAGGAAAGAAGGAAGGAAGGACGGACAGAACAAAGGAAGGAAGGAAGGACAGAAGGAAGGAAGGAAGGAAGGAAGGAAGGAAGGAAGGAAGGAAGGAAGGAAGGAAGGAAGGAAGGACAGAAGGAAGGAAGGAAGGAAGGAAGGACGGAAGGAAGGAAGGAAGGAAGGAAGGAAGGAAGGAAGGAAGGAAGGAAGGAAGGAAGGAAAAAATCTAACTTTATGTGTTACAGGAAGGAAGGAAGGAAGGACAGAACGAAGGAAGGAAGGAAGGACAGAAGGAAGGAAGGAAGGACAGAAGGAAGGAAGGAAGGAAGGAAGGAAGGAAGGAAGGAAGGAAGGAAGGAATCTAACTTTATGTGTTGAAAGAAGCCAGGAAGGAAGCCAGGAAGCCAGGAAGGAGAAAGGATAGAATGGTATTTTTAATACTTCCTCAGATTTTTTTTTGTATGGCACCAAGTAACCTTTTACTCTTAAAAATACTGCTTCACTCACTGCCCTTTCTTTGGAGAGAAATGTCTCCTCAACACTCGGATAAAATAAAATGCACTTTTACACCATGTAAAAAAAAGTGTTCCTTTTCTATAGCCATCCAGTCGTCGTTCATTACAGTATTTGAACACTCACTAAGTGAAGGGTTATAAGTCAAGGACTCCGTAATTCGGGAAGGAAGCCATTACAGACAGTGAACGCCATCTGGGTAAAACTGATTTGGAACTTATTTTTCCTTCTTCCTTCAAATCCAGCTCCCTTTTTTCCTGCCATTCATCCTGGGTGATGGGACTTCTTGCCTTCCTGTTTATTTTGTCCAGGGATGAGGAACCATGCCTCTTTTGTGCCTTGTGGACTTCCAACTCCCAGAATTCCTGAGCCAGCCAGGAATTCTGGGAGTTGAAGTCCACAAGTCATAGAGGGGCCATCGCTCCCCACCTCTGATTTTGTCATTGGAGAGATCCATGTATACCTTCCCTGGGTTTCTTCCGTTCCTGCCAATATAATTCTGACAGGGGAGGAGAACTGGTGACCTGAAAGATCATTCCATCACCGGCAGCCCTAATGAGTAGCCCTCACCACATCTTGTAATTATCAATTCCACAATTAAGTTAGAGGTGGCTTAACTATAAGCACGATACATTCCTCTCCCAATCTTCTGCCAGGTGCGTTATTAAGATTGCTTCTTTCAATGTTCTTTTCAGAGGTGGATTATCTACGTCAACAAAGGGGACCATGGTTTCGACAATGAAGGCATGGACATGAAGACCATCTTTAGAGCTTTCGGTCCTGATTTCAAGAAAGGGTATTTAGCAGAACCTTTTGACAGTATCCACATTTATCCTCTCATGTGCAAGATCCTCGGAGTCCAGCCAGAACTGAACAATGGTTCCCTGGCAGTTACTGAAGAGATGCTCAGGACATCCGCCTCGGGCAAATGCCTGGTTCCTTTCCTAAGTTTTGGGACCATAAGTCTCCTCTTTCTCCTGATCTCCATCTAGCTTTGACATAGGGTGCGATCCATCACCAAAGCTAATCCATGCTTTTTTTTTTCTTTGCTTTGTAAAGAAAAAAAAATGGATGTGTTATGGAAGATCATGGGTGGGAAACAGATTTATCTCTGTATTTGTCGAAATCTTTCGAGATCTGAAAGCAGCCCTTGAACACTTCGCAGAAGCTTCAGCAGTTCCAGAATGCAGCAGATGGATGCATATGCCTTGGTGTGCTCATATAAACACTTCTGCTTCATGAGCTGCACCGTGTGGTTCCAGGTGCAAGTCAAGAGGCTTGTGGTTACCTATAAAGCAGCGGTTCTCAACCTGTGGGTCGCGACCCCATTTGGGGTCGAACGACCATTTCACGGGGGTCGCCAAACAACGCACTGCGCCATTTTTTTCCTCTTTTCCCCTCAGCCAGCGCAAGGGGCAGCACCGCGTATACGCGGGGTAGCACCGCGCATGCGCTATGCGAGCCGTCGCGCCACGCATGCGCGATGTGGGCCGTCGTGCCGCGCATGCGCGATGCGGGCCGTCGCACCGCGCATGCGCGATGCGGGCCGTCGTGCCGCACATGCGCGATGCGGGCCGCCATGCCGTCGCACCGCACATGCGTGATGCGGGCCATCGCGCCGCACATGTGTGATGTGGGCCGTCGTGCCGCGCATGCGCTGTGCAGGTTGGGGTCGCGCCGGGCATGCGTGGTGCAGGTTGGGGTCACAGCCTGAAAAAGGTTGAGAACCGCTGCTATAAAGCCTAACGTGGCCTAGAGCCCCTCCTATTTCCATAGCTACCTGATCACTTTGATTCAACAGAGTTAGCATGCTCTAGGTTCCTTTGATTAAACAATGCCATCTTTCGGGACCCCAGAAGCAGGCCATCTGTGTCACCGCACCTACCTTCAAGAATAAGGTCTCCCCATCATGAGATCTAGGGTTCCCCCTCCCCTTGCCATGCTGATGCATTGGATGGCCCTGAAGATTTGGCCCTTCACCCAGGACTTTGACTAGCTAGGACAGCGGTTCTCAACCTTTTTCAGGCTGCAACCCCGACCTGCGCCGCGCATGCACGGTGCGACCCCGACCTGCACTGCGCATGCGCGGTACGATGCATTGCGCATGTGCAGTGCGACGGCCCGCATCGTGCATGTGTGGCGCAATGCATCGTGCATGTGCGGCGCGACAGCCCGCAACGCGCATGCGTGGCGCATCGTGCATGCGTGGCGCATTGTGCATGTATGGCGCATCACGCATGCGTGGCGTGACAGCCCGCATCACGCATGCGTGGTGCTACCCCGCGCATGCGCGGTGCTGCCCCCTGCGCCGGCCGAGGGGAAAAGGGGAAAAAATGGCGGACTGGGTTATTTGGCGACCCCCGTGAAATGGTCGTTTGACCCCAAATGGAGTCACGACCCACAGGTTGAGAACCGTTGAGCTAGGACATTGATATAGCCCTCTTCTGCTTTGTGTGGAATTGCTGCTCATTGTTACCTGTTTTTTTTTCCATCTTTTGATCCTTTGTTGTATTATTGCATTGTTTTAATTTTTTTCCCCTGTGTCTTTATTTGTGAATTGCTGGAGTTGCTGAGAGTCAGCTGATGTAAATATTCAATAAATATTTTTTTTTAAAAAAAAATGATTATTTCCCAGTTGGTTGTGTTTTACTCAGATCATATGTCGGAATGAGAAAAAAAAACTCAGAGTCGGCACTTTTTCAGCTCGATAAAACTATTCCAGTGGAAAAAATCTGGATCTGTACATAACTTCAATCAACCTGCAGTTTTGAGGGCTGCTCATTTCTGTTCTTATTCCTCTTCTTCAGGTGACCCAAAGCTTCCTTTCTGGTTTTTCTTTGGTCCTTTAAATGACCGGGACCCTTTGGCCCAGTTGCGAAGGCTCTGAACCAGAAACTGGAAGATTGTGAATTCCAGTCCCTTTCTTGGACGCACAGGTGTTCCTCAAAGTACGACCACAGTTAGGATCAGAATTTTTGTTGCTAAACAAGATAGTTGTAAATAAGTCACCCCTGATTTTACAACCTTTTTTTAAACCATGGTGGTTAAGTGAATCCCTGTAGCGGTTAAGCAAATTGTTCGTTCACCAGGCAAATCTGTCTTCTCCCGTTGACTTCGCTTGTCGGAAGCAGATGGGAAAGTCATAAATCCTGATCATGTGACACTCCAGTCATACTAAATACATGCAGGGTCTGAGCATGCAAATTTTGATCACATAGCCATGGGGAGATGGTCGTAAATGGGAGGCCCACTTGTAAGTCATGTGTTTTTAGTGCTGTTGTAGCCTCGGTCACTAAATGAATGGTTGTAAGTCAAGGATGCTCTGCAGAAACCAGCTGGGGGACTTTGGGCTGGTCAAACTGGGTCCAGCTGACCTCAACAAGCTGTTGTAGAAGTAGGGAAATAGGAGGTGGTAGCAATAGGTGCACCATCTTGAGTTGTACAAACTAAATCGGCATAGATATCAAAGCCATGAATATTAACGTGCATTAAACTGTCCCACACTGGACAATCACCCCATTTCGAGAGAAGACAATTGTCAGACCTGCAACAACTTAAATCTCTAGATAAGAACGATCCTTGGCTCTATATGTCGAGAAAGGTATAGTTCTATTAGAGGTTAAGTGCACTGCAGTATTGCACAGACAGAACCGAGAATCGCGTGCCAAAATCCCTACGTTCTACTTTTCCCTCCCTTCACGATCTCTCATTGTCCACCCAGGTGTAACCAATCAGGTTCAGGCAAGATGTTTTCACAACGGTCAGTCCAAGCACAGTTTGGTATGCAGCTCCCTCCTTCTTCCAGCCGGGTGTCCTTGAGGCAGCGTCTCAAGAAGATACAGCACATACTTTCATTTCCCCAAGCATTCCCCCCTTCTCCCCACAGTTCATGGCAACCTGTCCCCATGTAGCCAAGCACACGCAAACATAAGGTGGCAGCTGACAACAATGAAGATTCAAAGAAAATACCATTCCTTGTTGTTATGTGCCACCCTTACTGTGTCCACAGCCTGGGAGTGAGCACTGGATTCATAGGTTACACTGAACCAGGGGTCTACAAACTTGGCAACTTAAAGACTTGTGGACTTCAACTCTGAGAATTCTGAAAGTCGAAGTCCACAAATCTCGAAAACTGTGAAGGTTGGACACCTCTGTACTAAAGCCTAATTTAGATTTATTGAACAGATCACAAACGGACACTTGACTCATTGAGCTAAACCATATTGCAATTTGTTTAACCTTGCTTACCGTGCAAATCCAATCTCTTGTGATTTAGCTGTACGGCGTCTTCACTGCCTCCTTCTTCACTTTGGAGAAACATTTTCAATTCCTAACAAACAATAGGACAGCAGATGCTTTATTTGGGATGCCATCTATCTCCGGGTAAAAAGCATACTAAGACCGTTTCAGCAATCTGTTAGAAGCTACCTACGAACTGAACTAACAGAGGCAAAACGCACCCATAAAAAACTCATTTTCAAAGTCGGCACATATGCTGCGGGCTGGTTTTGTGGACTGTGAAATGGGAAAGCATCCTTCTTCCCCCATAAACAGCATTAACGGAGGGAATAATAGAATTGTAAAAAGCAAAACTGCCTCACTCGAGATACCGGTAACTTAAGACCAGATAAAATTGTCCGTTTGCTAAGAAAAACTTTTGCAAACAAAGGGGCACAGATTAGGAGAAAGATTATACCTGAATTTGGGAAGAGCAAGAGATCCTTCTTCAACTCCAATCCTATTGAGGTAGGTAGGCAGGTAGGTAGACAGACAGACAGACAGACAGACAGACAGACAGACAGACAGATGATGGAGATGATGGATGATTGAGACAGAGACAGAGATGATGGATGATAGACAGACAGACACAGACAGATGATGGAGATGATGAACGATTGATAGAGACAGATATGGAAGGTAGGTAGGTAGATAGATAGGTAGACAAACAGACAGACAACCTTTATTATCATTTTTTACTGTGGGCACAATGGCACACATTAAAAATGAAATTTAGTTGCTTGGTCTCAAAGTGTACACATACATAACACACATTTAAACATACTACATACAACATATGTATAGACCTCCACCCTTACATATAAGCAACATATAAATATTAATCCCTGTCCATCTTGAATACATAACGGAAGGAGGAAGCTTGAGAGTTCACAAGGTTAATGCTGTATGGAATGAAACTCTGGCTGAATCTGGATGTTCTGCTTCAGATACCACAGAGCCCCCTCCTCCCAGAAGGTGACAAGGAACACAGGTCGTGGAGAGGAGGTGTAGCGTCCCAGGCAATCTTGCGGACCCTGCCCAAGCAACACTTATGTACTATGTCCTAATATCCAATTCAAATCCAAAAACTGATACGGTTAATTTAATAACTGGTCATAAAATGAGGCAAAACTCATTTAACAACTGTTCCGCTTCTACAACAGAAATTGTGGGCTCATTGAACAGAAGGAAGAAACCGATTCTCCCGTTCAGACTGAAGGGGCTAAGGACCGCTAAGTTAACAGCATTTTGACAAAGCATTTTTAAATAACAGAATAACAGAGTTGGAGGTGACCATGGAGATCTTCTAATCTAGTCCATCCTTCTGCTCAAGCATGAGACCCTATATCATTACAGACAAATGGCTGTCCAGTCTCTAAGCCTCCAGTGATGGAGCACCCATAACTTCTGAAGGCAACTTCTGTTCTGCTGGTTAATTGTCCTCACTGTCAGGAAAGTTCTCCTTAGTTCTAGGTTGCTTCTCTCCTTGATTAAGTTTCCATCCGTTGCTTCTTGTCCTGCCTTCAGGTGCTTTGGAGAACAGGTTGACTCCCTCTTTGTTGCAGCCCTTCAGATATTAGAAGACTGCTACCATATCACCCTTAATCCTTCTTTTCACTAGAATAGACATATCCAATTCCTGCCACCGTTCTTCATGTTTTAGACCAGCGGTTCTCAACCTGTGGGTCACGACCCCATTTGGGGTTGAACGACCGTTTCACGGGGGTCGCCAAACACCGCAGTCTGCCAATTTTTTTCCCCATTTCCCCTCAGCCATTGCGCGCGCGCTGCGCATGTGCGGTTCGGGCCATCGTGTGCGCACCACTCATGCGCCGTTTGGCCCGTCACACCGCGCATGCGCGGTTTGGGTCATCATGCGTGCCGCGCATGTGCGGTTCAACCCATCGCGCCATGCATGCGTGGTTCGGGTCGTCGTGCGCGCCGCGATGCGCGGTTCAGTCCATCGCGCCGTGCATGCGCGGCGCAGGTCGGGGTTGCGCCACGCATGGGCGGCGCAGGTCGGGGTTGCGCCACGCATGGGCGGCGCAGGTGGGGTCTCGGCCTGAAAAAGGTTGAGAACCGCTGTTTTAGACTCCAGCCCCCTAATCCTCTTTGTTGCTCTTCACTGAACTCTTTCCAGAGTCTCAACATCTTTTTTTTAATATCTTGGCAACCAAAACTGTATCCTAAAGCTGTATCTTTATATGGGTTTAATAAGTAGGTTTCTCTGCTTGTTGCTTTGATAATGGCAGACAACCTATTTCCTAGGCAGGCTGGCATCACTCAGCTCTTTGACTGAAATGAAATCCAACCTAGAGAAAAGTCAGGTTTTTCCACTTAGGCAGGAAAAACCAAATACACAGGTACAGATTAGGTGAAACTTGGCTCAAAAAGAGTAACTGGGTCAGGGGAGACCCGACAGCTGTCTTCCAAAATTGGAGGGGCTGCCACAAAGATCATGGACTCAACCGACTGTCCAAAGCACCCGAAGGCAAGACAAGATGGTTGATGTTTCTCTTGTATGTAGTGCTTATAGTTAAATCTTGATATACCGAGTGAAGAATGTTTACAAGTTTAAAATGATTGTATTAAGGGGAATAGCATTCAACTTGAATTTTTTCTTTGTTTACATTTACAAATATATATATATAATAAAAAAAGAAAGAAACAACGGATGGAATGTAATCAAGGAGAGAAGCAACCTGGAATTCAGGAGAAATTTCCTGACCGTGAGAGCAATTAACCAGTGGAACGACTTGCCTCCAGAAACAGGGGTTCTCAACCTTGGCAACTTTAAGACTTGTGGACTTCAACTCCCAGAATTCCTCAGCCAGCTTTGCTGGGAGTTGAAGTCCACAAGTCTTAAAGTTGCCAAGGTTGAGAACCCCTGCTCCAGAGGTTGTGGGTGTTCTATCACGGGAGGCTTTTAAGAAGAGACCGGACAGCCGTTTCTCTGGCATGCTGCAAGATCTCTTGCTTCAGCAGGGGGTTAGACTAGAAGACCTCCAAGGTCCCTTCTGCGTTACTCTGTTATCTACCCCAAAACAGCTCCAGCTCAGGGCTGCGCTTGGAACGAACGCAGCCGCTTCGCCGCCCGCACACAGGCTGGCACCCTCGCAAATGCGCGCACACGCGTTCCCAAAGGCGCACACGCCCGCTCGAGGGCGGCTGGGCGCGCCCCCGCCGCGGAACCTTCCCCCACCACACCTCCGGAAGGCCGAAGGCACGGAGGAGGAGGAGCCGATGGAGGAAGGAGGGCCAGCCTTGGAAGGGAAAGCAGCGCTCGGCTTCCAGAGGGGCTTCCTAGCCGGGAAGCGCCTGGCGGAGCTTCCCTGGCAGGTGAGCGCAACGTAGCGCCCAGCGGCGCCCGGGGGCGCTCGGTTGCACCAGCAGCGGGGCGCCTTAGCGCTTATGGAGAGACGCGCGTTGGGAGGGGGGGAGGAGAAGCGCTGCCGGAGGCGGGGCGTGCGAGGGGGAGGGGCTTAAAATGTGACCAGATGTTTTTTTTTTAAGGGGGGGTGGAGATTGCAAGTTAGGAAGGCGAGGAGGGGGCTGGGCTCTTCCCTTCTGGATGCTCCCCCCCCCGTTTTATTAGCCTGCCAGATGCGACGCTCATGCTGCAGTATCCAGAAATTGCAGTCCCTGAACATCTGGATTGCAACACCCCCCTGCTTTGGGCTTGACTTCAGTCGTGGCCTCTCGGAGGCGTGGAAAGGAGACGTCCTGATGCCTCGACTTAACGACAGTCCGTTTAGTGACCGTTGGAAGATACAACTGCACGGTCAAAAGTGCCTTCTGACACTTTTTCCCACATCCTTGGAAGCATCCCCCACGGTCACCTGATCAAAATTGGGACGCTTTGGCAACCGACTCACATTTATGACGGTTGCCACGTCATGTCACCCCCCCCTTTGGTGACCTTCTGACAAGCAAAGTCCATGGGGGAAGCCGGATTCGCTTAATGACCGGGTCACTCACTTATCAACGGCAGCAATTCGCTTAAACCACTGGGGCAAGAAAGATCGCAAAATGGAGCCCGGCTCACTTAACGGCAGAAACTTGGGGCTCAAATTGTGGTCGTAAGTCGAGGACTACCTGGGTTAAAAATGAAATTTAGGCGGCTAGTCCCTCCCATCCTGCCTCTGGCTTTCACTTCGTCTCCTTGCCTTTCCCATTAACCACTTTGCCCCCCCCTCCAGTTAGTGCTAAATTGTGGGGGGGGGTGCTGCGGCTGAAAACCACGTGGCCTCACAGCTCTTTCCCCCTTTTCCACGAAAGAAAAGGCTCTCTGCACATGCTCGCAGCTACTGTACTCTTCTGCTCCCCCCTTTTCTCTGTGAACAGCTCTTCCCTGAGTTGAATTGAGAGAGAACCCCCTAACTCCAGATTTCCATTTTTTTCTGCCCTGCACAGATGTGATTTTTTTAAAATAAAAAAAATGAAAAATCACTTTTAAAAAAACCTTAGATTTCCTAGAAGAACACAGAAACTGCTGATTGTTGCATCTAAAAAATAAAATCATGCTTCCACAAGCTCTAATTCATTTAACCGCCTTTCCGTTCCATTAAATCATACGTGTGTTTTGTTGTTCTAGAGCCTTGAAGAGATCCTGAAATATTCAAAGGATTCCTCTCCGTTTTTAGCTATCCTGCAGAAGGTAAAGATTTCTTTGGAGATGGGTCCTTATTTTTTCCCACAATTTTCCCAGGAAAATTGATGGAGGAACTGAGGCGCTGGGGCTTTAAGGGGTAGCCCCTAATTAAGAAAAGGGGGGGTGCAAGTCATTCTTACATCTCTGTTTTGCACCGATTATGCACAAACAGTATCGCGGCTGAGTTCACGCCTCCCTCAAAGCTAAGATGTGAAGTTTTTTAGTTTTGTTTGTATGTGTTTTGTGGACATGGCCCTTGTAGTTTTGCAAAGCGTGAGTTAGAGCAATAGCAATCACACTTTGACTTGTATACCACTTCACAGGGCTTTAAAGTCTTCTCTGAACAACTTACTCTGTCCACATATTGGTTGTTTTCTGGCAGACGTTTCATTACCCAAACGAGGTAACAACATTAGACCCTAGTTTGGGCAGTGAAACAGCCAAGGCCAGAAAGCACCAAGGACCCTCAGTTGTAGGTCATTTTATCATGTGGGCATGTGCTCTTGTTTTCCTTGTTTCAGACGGTGTTTCATCCACTCTGCTTGAAGTATCCCCCATCTGTTCAATACAGAAGACGGTTCTTATCAGAGCTGATCAAAAAGGTACGGTTGGGTTTGTGGAAATAATAACAACAACAACAATAATAATATCTACCAAGGCAAACAGGTGGGCGTGGAATGCTGCAAATACATCAGATGGTTGAAGAAGAAAAAATGGCTTTGGAAGAATATCTGAAAGACAGTGATGAAGATGGGATAGAAAAGGTGGGTAGAGAAAAATTCTTTTCTCTATCACACAATACCAGGACAAGGGGGCACTCCCTAAAGCTTATAGCTAAGAAAGTGAGGACAAATAAAGGGAAATATTTCTTCACCCAGAGGGTCGTTGATTTATGGAATTCACTTCCTGAAGGGGTCGTGACAGCTGTCAGCCTTGACAGCTTCAAGGCAGGGCTAGATAGATTCATGGATGCCAAGTGTATCGGTGGTTATTAAAACAGATGTCCATGTGCCGCCTCTATGTTGGTTGAGGCAGGCAGGATTCCCTTGAGTACCATTTGTTTGGGGGTCAAGGGAAAGGGAGGGTTTTGCCTTCTCTTTCTGCTTAAGATCCCCATGTACATTTGGTGGGCCACTGTGTGACACAGAATGCTGGACTCGATGGGCTTTGGCCTGATTCAGCATGGCTCTTCTTATGTTCTAAGATGCACTGAAATTAGTATATCAGGAAGGCTGACTGACTACTGGAGAGACCAAACTGGCCTACAAGAAAGACCAAATGAAGAACAGAATAGAGACATAGGAAGACAAAGCACTGCATGGCCAGTACATTAAAAAAATAGCTGGGAAAGCAGATAATAACAAGACCTGGCAATGGCTAAGAGCAGGAAACTTGAAGAAAGAGACCGAGGGACTAATTCTGGCTGCACAAGACCAAGCTTTAAGGACAAATGCAGACAAAGTCAAAATTGAGAAGACAGCAACAGACAATAAGTGCCGCCTATGCAAAGAAGCTGAAGAAACAGTGGACCACCTGGTAAGCTGCTGCAAGAAGATCGCACAGACTGAGTACAAGCAGCGGCATGACAAAGTAGCAACAATGGTGCATTGGAAGATCTGCAAGAAATATCATTTGCCTGTAAGCAAGAACTGGTGGGATCATAAAATATAGGAAGTCATAGAAAATGATAAAATTAAACTGCTTTGGGACTTCAGAATTCAAACAGACAAGCACCTGCAACATAACACCCCGGACTTAACAATTGTCAATAAGAAAGACAAAAAAAGTCTGGATAGTGGACGTGGCAGTGCCTGGAGACAGCAGAATAGACGAGAAAGAACTGGAGAAGATAACAAAATACAAAGATCTAGTAACAATGGGAATGTGACTGCCACCTGGATTTTTATTTTTATTTTTTTACCTTTTAGCAATTTCCAGTAATATTTGGAATAACTTGCTATTTTTGATATATTTATTTTTAGATGCTATCAGATGCTTTATTTTTTAAGATTATAGCTACACATTTTGACCCCTGCTGTAAACCTTGATATAAATATATCAAATGATTTTGATATAAATGTTGAGGAAAGTTGGATTGTATCTTGAGATTAATACCTCGCCTCTCAGTTGGGAGATGTTTATTTTATTTTTTTCTATTGATGTCTGCTTGTATGACTCTGTCCTGCTATTTATAAAAAAAGCAGGCAATCCTGGCAATTATTCTGCAGCCAGGTTACAGGAAGTGCGGTGGAAAGAAATAAAATAAAATCTCATTGGATGGCTTTGTTTTCTGTCTGGATCCTCTTCCCAAATTAGCATCTCCTGCTGTCTTTTCCTTCATTGCAGCATGAATCGACATGCGCTGAGCCGCTGGATCAACTCTACGAAGCCCTTGGGGATGTTCTAAAGACTGAAGAAACCACACATTGTTACAAAAATTATTTATTGGTAAGTAGGAAGTTTCTTTGTTTTTTGTTTTTTGTTTTTTTTAAAAATCAAGTGTGAACAGTGCAGCGGTCTTTACATCTTCGGGCTCAGTCTTCATGTTCACCTTACAATAGTGGCCAAAATTGTGGAAACCTTTTGGGAAAAGTGTAAAGTAGAAATGCCACCTTTGGTTAAGTTTCCACCCATTGTTCTTCTAATTTCTTTATAACTGGAGCCTTGTTCACTTAATAATACTATTTTACATCGCTTTCTGGGCAACCGGTCAACTCTTTGCACCATGACTTTAATTTTATTACATTTTACAAGCTCACTAAATGAAAGAACACAAAAAACCTCCAACCAACTTGATAGCGATCACACAACACACTGACAAATGTCCTCCTCTCAGCTTCAATACATGACATCCATCACTGGATCCTGTGATCTCATTGGCTCATTGCCAAACCAAGATGACACCTGATTGGCTCTCTAAACACTCATGCTCATTGGCTACAATCGGATGAAGGAAAGCTCCCTGATATCAACCTAAGCAAGTTGTGCTTCTTTTTTCTGATTATTTGGCTATAACTTTTCATAGAATACAGTACAGATAATTGAACAAACTATGTTGCATTACATTCCTGATTAAATTATCTTTCCATTGATATATAATTTTAGGGTACTACTCCCCCCCCAAAAAAAGTGGTGTTATTAGCCATCAAACCTCAAAAATACACTTTTCCCAAAAGGTTTCCACAGTTTTGGCCACTACTGTACATGGATTCTACTGGAACCTGGAGCCTAAGCTAGAAATCACAGCACACACTAAACTTACAATGGTTTTGTTAAAATTGTCTCTGTAGAGGATTATGGCCATAGCCTTAAAGAATATGTTCAGCAATGGTTAGGAAAACATGAGTTTAGCTCAGGAAAACAGGAAAGGTTGAGAAAGAAACTCAAGACTGACTTATTTTGAACCTCTTTTTTGGGTGTAAAAAAGGGGGGGAGAGAAAGAATCTCTTCCAAGTTTTGAAGATTTTTGTCACTGTACAGTAAAATTAAATTCTAATAGTGCTGTTTTCAGCTCTGATCTACCTCAGAGGGCTCACATTTGAGTCAAGCTAAACTTCGGAAGAATTTATGGACGTATTCATGTAATTTTCTTGGCAGCCACAGAGCAGTGGTTTACCGTTGCCATCACATCCAAGTTTGTTTGACTTACTAATCTGTCCTATAACGTTTGACTTTCATAGTAATGTTGTTAAAGTTAGTAAGTAACACAGTTGTTAAGTAAATCTGGCTTTCCCCATTGACTTTGCTTGTCAGAAGGCCACTAAAGTGATCGCGTGACCCTGGGTGGGACACTTGAACTGTTATGAATACATGCAGATGCCAAAGTATCTGAATTTTGATCATGGAGATACTCATAAGTGCAAAAATGGGCACAATTCAATTTTTCCAGTATCGTTTAACTTTAAACGGTTACTAGCGGATGATTGTAAATCAAAGGGCTACCTGTATATAAGGCGGGGGGGAGAGAAAGAGAGAGAGAAAACATGTGTTTGACTTACGGCTAATCCCATCCCATAAGCCCATCCAAATTACCGTATATACTTGATACCGTATATATAAGCCTTGATAAGCCCATCTGCCCACCCATGAATGTTTAGCCAAAATTCCATGAAAAGCCGTGCCATCTACAGATAACCCAAGCCTTGAAATTTTTCTGTTGTTTTTTTTTTTTATTTCCACAGCTGGCTTAGCCATTCCAACCTTTACTGGATTCATGTTCTGTTAAAACCCAAGACATGAATTGTTCTGAAGATGCTAAAACCCTGCTCACTTGTTCCTAAGGAAGCAATTATATTTCTCCTGGCTTTCATAACAGGCTTCACAAAATTGGCTGCCATAAAACCCCAGAGCAGTTAGCAGCCTCTAGCTAATTTGGGAAATAGCAGGGTTAGGCCTCCTAAATGCACAGATGGGACCCATCAGGGAACACCAGGGCAGAACGCCAGACTGGCAAACCAACAGCTGTCCCGGAAGAAGACAGTGTCAACTCCCCGTTGTGCTGTTGCGGAGAAAACCGCGTAGATGTTTTGTACAACATCCCCAGGAATCTTAATTCAACTCAAGGGTGTCTTTCCCTTTATTGTCTCCAAATGGGATGGATCCTTCCTACCAATATGTTCCTCTCAGCCCTCAGGAGACGCCGTTACGCTTCGTGAAAATGTGGCCATCGTTTCACAAGGAACAACAGGTCTGGTCACCTGGGATGCCGGTCTCTACATGGCCGAATGGGCTCTGGAGAATTCGGAGGTCTTCAGAAGCAGGTATGGCTTCTCCATTGAGGCCTGAACAGCTTCTGCATCTTCAGCTTCTACGTCCTTTCCACCTATTACGTCAGACGCTGTGTCTATAGTTGCTCCTTTCCGCTTAAGTGTCATCTCGGCTTCTGCTTCTTCAGCACCTAACTCCCATGTAGGCACCACCTTAGCTTTGGCCTGTCCAGGTTCTGCCTTCCTTTTAAATGTCCCCTCAGTTTCTGCCTCTTTGGACTTCTAATTCCTCTTTAGGTATCACATCAGCCTCTTCCTCTGTAATTACTGCCTTCTGTTTTAAGTGCTTTCTCTACTTTTTAACATCTACATGAAGCCACTGGGTGAGATCATCCACTGGCACGGAGTGAGATACCATCAGTACGCTGATGATACTCAGCTGTACATTTCCACTCCTGGCCATATCAGTGAAGCGGTTGAGGTGATGTGCCGGTGTCTGGAGGCTGTGAGGGTCTGGATGGGCGTTAACAGATTAAGGCTCAACCCCGACAAGACAGAGTGGCTGTGGGTGATGCCTCCCAAGGACACTTCTATCTGTCCTTCGTTTACCCTGGGGGGTGAATCTATAAACCCCTCAGAGAAGGTTCGCAACTTGGGAGTCCTCCTCGATCCACAGCTGACATTGGATCATCATTTGTCGGCTGTGGCGAGGGGGGCATTTGCCCAGGTTCGCCTGGTGCACCAGTTGCGTCCTTATTTGGATCGGGAGTCTCTCCTCACAGTCACACATGCCCTTGTCACCTCGAGGATCAACTACTGCAACGCTCTCTACATGGGGCTACCCTTGAAGAGTGTTCGGAGACTACAATTAGTGCAAAATGCAGCTGCGTGAGCAGTTGTGGGCCTCCCGCGTTGTGCCCACATCTCACCAACTCTCCGCATGCTGCATTGGTTGCCTATTGGTCTCTGAGCACAATTCAAAGTGTTGGTTATTACCTACAAAGCCCTTCATGGCATGGGACCAGGATACTTACGGGACTGCCTTCTGCCACATACTTCCCTACGACCGGTGAGAGCGCACAGGGTCGGCCTCCTCCGGGTCCCGTCAGCGAAACAATGCCGTCTGGCGGGTCCTAGGGGGAGGGCCTTCTCTGTTGTGGCGCCCACCCTCTGGAACCAACTGCCCCCTGAAGTCCGCGTTTCTCCGACTCTCCCGGCCTTCCAAAAAAATCTTAAAACTTATCTTTGCCAGCAGGCCTGGGGATGATTGTGGTTGACTGTTGAATTTGAGTGGGTGTTTTATTGTATTTTTAGATATTTCTTGTTTGGGATTTTTATTGTAATTTGTTGTTTATATATATGTTGTTAGCCGCTTCGAGTCTCCGGAGAGGAGCGGCATACAAGCCCAAACAAATAAATAAATAAATATTTACTTTCCTTTAAATGTCAACTCAACTTCTAATTCCCCTTTAGATACCACATCAGCCTCTGCCTCTCCAGTTTCTGGCTTCCATTTCAAGGCAACCTTGCTTTCTGCCCTCTTCCCCTCAGCTTCTAATTTCCTTTCAGCTATCTGATCAGATTCTGCCTCTATAGTTTCTGCTTTTCCCTTAACTGTCACCTCAGCTTCTGCTTCTTCAACATATTCGACAGGGTAGACTGAGCAATACCGACTGGGCCAAAGATGCCTAGTCAATTGCCCTGGCTAAGGATGGATTTGGACCAAGGCCATCTTCCTAGTTCCATAACATTGAGAAGAACTGTGAAATGAACGATAGACCCGAAACTATCCCTTCATCTGTTTCATTCCGTGTTCCTCTTCTTTCTCCTTCTTTAGAAGAATTCTGGAATTGGGAAGTGGGATTGGATTGACGGGAATTGCCATTTGCAAGGCTTGCCATCCGAGAGAATACATCTTCAGCGATCACCATGGGGGTGTCCTTCAACAGCTGTCTGAGAATATCCAGATGAATGGTTTGACTTTGCAGCCTGATTCTTGGACCCACCGTACGAAAGAAAGCCACAATCATCAGGACCATCTTGATGATGACCTTGATGATGACCAGGTCCGAACATCAGTAAAAGAACTAGACTGGAATCTTGTTTCCAAAGACGAGCTAGCGAAATTGCAAGCTGAAGTCATTCTTGCTGCAGGTAACGGATGTCCTCAGATCAAATGTAGCTTGCTGAGTTAGGAGTAAATGCAAACATGTTCTACGCACAGACGTTTTGGTACGTGGGTATCCCTATCAAGACTCTGGAAAGAGTGCAGTGAAGAGCAACAAAGATGATTAAAGGGCTGAAGACTAAAACATACGAAGAACAGTTGCAGAAATTGGGTATGTCTAATCTAGTGAAAAGAAGGACTCCTTAGTTCTAGCTTGCTTCTCTCCTTGATCGGTTTCCATCCGTTGCTTCTTCTCCAAAGCACCTTAAGGTAGGACAAGAAGCAACTGATGGAAACCTAGAACTAAGGAGAAACTTCCTAACAGTTAGAACAATTATTAACCAGTGGAACAACCTGCCTCCAGAAGTGGTGAATGCTCCAACACTGGAGGTTTTTAAGAAGAGACTGGACAACCATTTGTCCAAAATGGTATACGGTTTCCTGCCTGAGCAGGGGGCTGAACTAGATGACCTCCAAGGTCCCTTCCAACTTTATTATTATTATTATTATTATTATTAATCTCTATCCTATCCAGTGATCCACTCTCTCCAATCGATACCGCCTTGTAATTTGCATTTTTTTTAAAAAAAAAATTGCTATCTCATTTGTTCCATTTTTCTTTCCCCCACCCCCGACCCCTTTAAATTCCTATCAGATGTGGTATACGATCCAGAGGTAAGCCAGCACTTGATTGGTGTCCTTCAAAGATTTCCCTGGGACCGCAGGAATAGAGAAACACCTGAAGTTTACATCGCCTTCAATATCCGAAACCCAGATACGTATCATGACTTCCAAATGCAACTTGGTAAGCATCCCTGGATGGTGGTTGAGAAGCGGGCTTGCTTCTCCATGGCTCAGAACCAAAGTTGAACATAAGAGAAATAAGCCTAGATTTTTTCAAGCGTGGCTGGTTTCTTAGGCCTGCTTTCACCCCCGTTTTATTTCTTTAATGCAGCGGTTCTCAACCAATGGGTCGCGACCCCATTTGGGGTCGAACGACCGTTTTGCGGGGGTCGCCGGACACCGCGGTCCGCCATTTTGTTTTTGTTTTGTTTTGTTTTGGTGTTGTTGTTTTTTCGTCGCGCGCGCCGCGCAGGCGCGGATCGGCCTGTCGCGGTCCGCCATTTTGTTTTTTTATTTTTGATTTTTTTATTATTATTTTTTTTTGTCGCGCGCGTGCCGCACATGCACGGTTCGGGCCGTCGCGCGCACGCCGTGCATGCGTGGATCAGCCTGTCGCGGTCCGCCATTTTGTGGTTTTTTATATTTTTTTTATTCATTTTTTATTTTTATTTTTTTTTCGTCGCGCACGCGCCGCGCATGCGTGGTTCGGGCCGTCGCGCGTGCGCCGCGCACGCGCGGATCGGCCCATCGCGGCCCGCCATTTTTTTGTTGTTGTTGTTTTTTTATTTTTTTATTTTTATTTATTTTTTCCGTCGTGCGCGCGCCGCACATGTGCGGATCGGCCCGTCGCACCCGCGCGCCTGCCCGGGTCAGGGTCGTGGCGCGCATGGGCGGCGCAAGTGGGGTCTCAACCTGAAAAAGGTTGAGAACCACTGCTTTAATGTATACCCCGCCTTTATTATTTCTATAAACAACTCAGGGCGGTGAACGTAGCTAATACTCCTTCCTCTTCCTGTTTTTCCCACAAGCCAAACCTAGTGAAGATTCGGTTTGAGAGAGAGTAACTGGCCCAAGGCCACCAGCTGTGTGTTAAAGGCTTCCACCACTCTTGACTGTCCCGTTTTTCAGAATAATAGACAAGCCATCCTCAACTTAACAACCACTTGTTTATTGACTGTTCGAAATTACAACGACCGGTGCAGCGTCCCCATGGTCACGTGATCAAAATTGGCCACTGGCATGTGTTTATGACCGTTCCTGTGTCCTGGGATAACGTGATCCCTTTTGCGAACTGACAAGCTACCTTTGACAAACGTTCGGAGACTTCAGGTAATGCAGAATGCAGCCGCACGAGCAGTGTTGGGCCTACCCAGAAGTGCCCACATCTCGGCATCTCTCCGCGAGCTGCATTGGCTGCCAATTGGTCTCCGAACCCAATTCAAAGTGTTGGTTATGACCTATAAAGCCCTACATGGCATCGGACCAGGTTACTTACGGGACTGTCTGCTGCCCCATGAATCCCAGCGGCCGGTTAAGGCCCACAGAGTGGGCCTTCTCCAGGTCCCGTCAGCCAGACAGTGTCGCCTGGCGGGGCCTAGGGGAAGAGCCTTCTCTGTTGCGGCCCCGGCCCTCTGGAACCAACTTCCCCCGGAGATCCGTGTCGCCCCCACCCTCTCCGCCTTTCGTAAATTGCTTAAAACACACCTCTGCCGGCAAGCTTGGGGCAGTTAACATCTTGCCCCTAGCCAGTGTATGTTTGTGTGTATGTTTGTTGAATGATTGGTTTTCTCTTAACTTAGGGGTTTTTATATATGTATTTTAACTTGTGATTTCTATTATGTTGTGAGCCGCCCTGAGTTCTCCGGAATAGGGCGGCATAGAAGTCAAATAAATAAATAAATAATAAGCACAGTCAATGGGGGAAGCCAGACTCACTTAACAACTGGGTTACTAACTTCACCTCTGCAGTGATTAACAACTTAACAACTGTGGCAAGGAAGGTCATAACATGGAGCAAAACCCATTTAACAACCGCCTTGCTTCAGTCACGGAAATGTTGGGCTCTATTGTGGTCGTTAAGACGAGGACTATCTATAATGCCAACAACTCTGGGCAGCGCCCAACACTTAGACAAAGATACTCCAGTGAAACCAATAAAATTTAAAAGATGGCCAGTTTGAGGAAGCGAGGGGTCTCGCTCTCCTTGGCCAAAAGCCTGGGTGAAGAGCTGTTCTGAACAACTGCAGAGTGGGATCTCCTTGATTCTCGGGGAATCTTGTCCCAGAGAGCAGGCACTGATACAGAGAAGTTGTCCTTTTGGGGTCCCAAGAGACGACATTGTTTAGTTCAAGAAATCTAGAATGTGCCAACCCTATTGGGTCAAAGCAGCCAAGTGAATTCTGTGGAGACAAGCAGTGCCAGAGAGAGAGAAAGAAAGATAATGGAGATAGATAGAGAGGGAGATAGTGAGAGAGAGGTGGAGAAAGAGATGATAGATAGATAGATAGATAGATAGATAGATAGATAGATAGATAGATAGATAGATAGATAGATAGATAGATAGATATGGAGAGAGAAAGAAATTGAGATAGAGAGGGAGCGGGAGAGGGAGGGAGAGAGGGAGAGAGAAAGATAGAAATGGAGATAGAAAGAGGGATAGTGAGGTGGAGAGAGATAGGTAGGTAGGTAGGTAGGTAGGTAGGTAGATAGATAGATAGATAGATAGATAGATAGATAGATAGATAGATAGATAGATAGATAGATATGGAGAGACAAAGAAATTGAGATAGAGAGGGAGCGGAAGAGGGAGGGAGAGAGAAAGAGAAAGATAGAAATGGAGATAGAGAAAGAGGGACAGTGAGGTGGAGAGAGAAAGATGGATGGATGGATGAATAGATAGATGGAGAAAGATAGAAAGATGGATGGATAGATAGATGGATGGATGGATGGATGGATGGATGGATGGATGGATGGATGGATGGATTGATGGATTGATGGATGGATGGGGAGGGAGAGAGATGGGAAAGAGAAAGATAGAAATGGAGGGAGGAAGAGAGCGCCATGGCACACATTAAAAATGAAATTTATTTGCTTGCTCTCTAAGTGTACACATACATAACATACATTGAAACATACTATATACAACATACATATATAGGGCTGAATAGGTAGCAACTAGAGCCTTAAATCCCACTCAGAAGCAAACCGGCAACCAGTGCAAGTCACAAAGCCAAGACCTTGCTTAGGCACACGTTTACCCTCCCTCTGATAGGGACGGGGGGGGGAGGTAAAAGAATACAGTGCAAACGAATAAACCTGGGATTTGCAAGTGCCATGGAGTTTATAATCTGCAGTGTATCATTAATTAATGGTGAATAAATACATCTCTTTACAAGACAGGAAAGCACTAGGAAAGCTCTAATCCAAGCATGACTATCAGGAGTGAAACCTGTTTTAATAGGCTCAGCTTGTGTGCATTGCTTTGATCTTCCATACAACATCGCTGAAGAATTCCTCTGCTAATTAATTATAGGTAATTAACTAGTTAATGGCCTGTACCAATCAAAGATAGGGCAACTGCTCTAACTTTATTTCCTTAGCAGATTTTTTTTTCCTTTTCATTCTAAGGAACAACAGAAAAGGAGCAAAGGGGAAAGTAATTTCTCTCTCTCTCTCTCTCTCTTTAAAGCAGTGTTTCTCAACCTTGACAATTTTAAGGCATGTGGACTTCAACTCCCAGAATTCCACATGCCTTAAAATTGTCAAGGTTGAGAAACACTGCTTTAAAGGGATTGTCCACAAGAGAGTATCACAGCATATCAGTTCCAACATGAAAAAGTTGCCAACTTCCTCAGGTTGGAACTGAAGCTGATTGCAAAAAAGGCCACATCCTTTCTTTCATGTTCAGTGCAATGAAATGTTCCCATATATTAAGACCTAATCATCAAATCAGCAATAAATGATACAGGTTGTTGTTGTTAGTTGCGAAGTCGTGTCCGACCCATCGCGACCCCATGGACAACGTTCCTCCAGGCCTTCCTGTCCTCTGCCATCTTCTGGAGTCCATTGAAGCTCACGCCTCCTGCTTCAGTGACTCCATCCAGCCACCTCCTTCTCTGTCGTCCCCTTCTTCTCTTGCCCTCCATCTTTCCCAGCATCAGGCTCTTCTCCAGTGAGTCCTTCCTTCTCATTAGGTGGCCAAAGTATTTGAGTTTAAACTTCAGGATCTGGCCTTTTAAAGAGCAGTCGGGATGGATCTCCTGTAGGACTGACTGGTTTGATCGCCTTGCAGTCCAGGGGACTTGCAGGAAATAATACAGGTAGTCCTCACTTAACAAACACTCATTAAGATGGATGTGGAACAGGTGTTTTATGGCCCACAAATCACCTCCAGCCATTGCAAATGGTTGTACCCTTTCTCACCCACCTGAGGTCATGTGATTGCATGTTGGGAGGGTCCCATTGTGGTGTTCTGTGCTCACATGGCTGATTCGCAATGATTTTTTGCCGGGTTCCATTGAGATAAATGGGTTTGCTTAACAACCCCAGCATTTGCTTAATGACTGCCATGAAAAAAAAAATCTGGGAAATTACTTCGATCACGTGGGTGCCTCAATTGATGACAGAAACACAAGTGGATCTCAGTTACAGTCATAAATCAAAGACTGCCTGAATTGAATGTCTAGGGAGATTCTCAGCCATCCAGGTCCTGGATGTCCCAAAGATGCTTTTTCAAAAGGCAACTGGACGTTGTTTTTCCTTGGAAGATGTGTCGCTTCTCATCCAAGAAGCTTCTTCAGTTCTGGAGAATTCCACCAGAACTGAAGAAGCTTCTTGGATGCGAAGTGAAATATCTTCAAGGTAATCGCAAAGATGTTTTTTCAGGAGGCAACTGGACTTTCTTGTTTTTCTTTGAAGACATTTCTCTTCTCATCCAAGAAGCTTCTTCAGCTCTGACTGGATGGTGGGGAACGGAAGGATTTATACTCCTTGCAGACCACTGGTCCTTTGCCTTCTTTTAGAGAGTTGTTGAGGCCACTTGGAGGTCTACCTGCATCTTCAGGGTCACCTGAGTGGTGGAGATGGGTGTGGAGCCTTCTTGGCTGCAGGATGTTTTCTGCTCTGGTCCCAGACAGGTGCAGGCTGTTGGGGATGAGCCTGCATGGCCTGCATCTCAAACGGAAGCACAAATGGTTCCCAAAGTCTGCAATTTTTCTGAAATCCGTTCACACGAACACCGTTCGTTCTGAAGGGTGTTCATCCCAAAGTACATAGCTAAATGTCTATGGAGACTCTCAAGTCATCCAGGTCGTGGTTGACCCAAAGGTCAGGAGGCAGCTGGGCTTTTCTTGTTTTTCTTTGAATGCAGCTGTCTGCAAGGAGTATAAATCCTTCCCTTCCCCACCATCCAGTCAGAGCTGAAGAAGCTTCCTGGAAGGAGAAGCGAAACGTCTTCAAAGTTAAAACAAGAAAGTCCAGTTGCCTCTTGAAAACGCACCTTTGGGACAACCCTGACCTGGATGAGAAATCTCCATTGACGTTTTCAAACAAAGCCTTTTGAAAAAGCACCTCGGGAACGATCTGTCCTTTATAAACTTGTATTGCCTCTCTACTAAATCTGGGCTAGCGTTTGCTATATGCTATGCCAAGATGCTGCTATTTTCCAAAAATCCACTAAAAATTGTTAACGGCTTGCAAAGACACCAGAGCATCTTCAGTGTCTCATGCAACATTCCCGAAAGTAATTTCATCCCTGAAAGTCCATTTTTTTTAATATAAAATTGGCCTTGATAGATCGCACGTCTGAATTGTTTTTGCAATCTGTTTTTAATGCACTGCAGGAAAAGAGATTTATTTATTTTATTTATTTAATTTAATTTATATGCCGCCCTTCTCCCAAGACCCAGGGCGGCTCACAACAACAATACAATAATACAATAAAAATTTAAAAATTAATTTCATTCACACCACATACAAACACAATCAGCTGACAGTCGCTGATGGAGGGACACTCCTAGGGCCCAGGGGCAGAGCACAGCTCATACACCCCAAGCCTGTCGGCATAAATGCGTCTTCAGCTGTTTCCGGAAAGCTAGGAGGGAGGGAGCAGTACGAACCTCTGTGGGAAGCTGGTTCCAGAGGGCTGGGGCAGCAACGGAGAAGGCCCTTGCCCTAGGCCCCGCCAGATGACATTGCCTGACAGACGGGACCCGTAGGAGGCCAACCCTATGCGCCCTAACCGGTCGCTGGGATTCATGAGGCAGAAGACGGTCCCGCAAGTATCCTGGTCACAAGAGATAGGGAAATAAAATGCACGGGAGGCTTTAATATATTGCATCTACAAATAATTTTATTTTTTTTTCAAAACCTGGACATTTAAAAATGAACCACTGTTGAGATTCGTGGTTTGGGTATGAAGATGTTTGCATACACAGCAGCTTTTTTTTTTTTTCATCTTACCAGAGAGAGAGGGATAAGCATTGCTAGGACTTCGTAAAGCCAAAAAAGGAACGGCCAATTCCTACTCATTAGAAACTTGGTATCAAGGGACCAATTAACTTTCAGAGGAGTTGCATTTCCCCATAAGCAAGATTCAGCCACAGAGAAAGTTGCCCAGAGTTGATGGAACTTTTTTTTTATTTTGCTTGCCTATTCAAATCCATGCAATTCATTCATATAGTGTTTTTGGCCAGGCTCCAGAGAAGCCACGTACGTCTTGAGTAAGTAACGTGTTTGGGAGATTGAAAAAAAAAAGTTTCTTCTTTGCGGCTGATTTATCAAAGCAATAAACAATTCTGGTCCATTTTGCAAATAAAACCAAATCATTTGAATTAGAAAAAAAGTAGGCAACATGTGAATATCCCTACATTTAACCCTGTTTCTTCCTCCCTTTTTGTTTTTTCAGATAAAGTGGAGATTGGATGGCAAATAGTACCTACCTCTTGGAAAAATCTTTTTCCATATGACCAGCATGCAACTATAGTAATTTTAAGGCTGCATGTTTAACAGTTCCCCCCCCCCCAAACTCTTAGTTGGAAAGCTTTTCCTGAGTATTATGATTGGAAATAACTTTGGCCATCATGAGCTGGTTTCGCTCTCAAGTGTCCACTGCTGGAAGCATCAAAATGTCTCTTAGAGCTGCATTAAAAACAATTCACTTCTTGTGTTATAACCAAGGGAGTTTCTTTCAGTTTCTTTCTTTAAGACCAATTCCCAGAATTCCTCAATTTCTCAGCAACTTGAAGGTGTGTGGTCATCAACTCCCAGAATTCGTTGGGAAGTTGAAGTCCACGCATCTTAAAGTTGCCACGGTTGAGGAACACTGATGTACGTGATACATTACCGAAAACCTTTGTGTATTGTATTGTTTACACCAGGGCTTTTCAACCAGTGGTGTGGGTACCACCCGTGGTACATTGGCACCTGGCAGGTGGTATGCCACCATCCTAGAAAAGTGGTAGCAGGGGAGGGGAATGAGCTGAACCGGTGGCAGCACCGCACAAGCCTGAGTGAGAGACGGCTGGAGCTGCAGGGCTGTCGGCTCAGTGGAAGCGCCAGGATCAGCGCCGCTTTCCAGCTGATTGGCACTTCGGGGCTGTAAGAGTGGAAGCACCAGGATCAGCACCAGGCTCCAGCTGGAGCTCAGCGTTGATCCTGGCGCTTCTGCTGAGCCCCGAAGAAGCACTGATCAGCTGGAATGTTGCAGCATCTCCAGAGTCTTCTCATTTGCATTCAGATGCATGGCAACTGATTCATATTTATGATGGTCACAGCGTCCCAGGGTCATGCAAAGTGACCAAAACCTGCTGCAACCACCCAGCAGATGGGGGAAATAAAAACCAAACACCCCCCACCCCACCCCCGCTGCCAATCCTCAACAGAAATGCTCACAGCAATGAAAACCTCGGACAGGAGGAAGAGCGACGCCAGGCGGGCAGGCAGGTGTCTTGCTCGGCTGTGGCTTGGGGGGCACTTTTTTTTCAGTGCCATTGTAACTTTGAACAGTCATTAAGCGAGCTGTTGTAAGTCGAGGACTACCTGTACTTTATCACTTTTTTTTTTTTTGGTCATCAAGTTTTTGACACCTTGCTAGGCGGCTGGTGGTACTTGGATATTGCCATATCCTAAAAGGTACAATGGGTGAAAAGGTTGAAAAGCCCTGGTTTACACATTTAAAGTTACCTTCTTGCGATCTCAAGAGAATGTTTATAATCTATCCTGTTGATATAGTCACGCGAACTATGGAATTCAGAAGCTGTTATTTTTGGTATAATAAACACGAGGTTACCTCTGTTTTTGATGTGCTTTTACTTCTGTCTGGGGTCTGTTGCCACCCTGTCAACCTGGGGAAGTAGATCAGAGTAGGTCATCGATTCTACAGAAATCTCAAATCTTTTTTATTGAGATTGATTATTAGAACAAAACCTTGCATTCTGATCATTCTGCACTTTCCTTCCTTTTCTCCTCTTCCTTCTGCTCCTCGTAGTCCTGTGAATTGGGTGGCGGTGGGGCGTCTACCTCAGCCACTTCCAAATGGTGTCTTGTTTCTGAGCGCTTAACAAGTTGTTCGGCCCCTTGTGTCTGTGTAACCTTTTCTGCACATTTCTGTCAAGGACATCTTCCTTCCTTTTACACACATTTTCTGGTTTCGCCATTCTAGAAGGTGCTTCTTGCAGGGTGAATTTTTAACCTTGCAAAAGTTGTAAAGTTTCAGAAGGAACATTCCTTAGTTCTTTTCTATGTGAGCCCAACAGGTAGCCAACATTAAAACAGAAAAGGGATTGATCTGATTTTTTCACATGAATATTTTATTTATTTTATTTTGCAAACTTTTATACCGCCCCTCTCCCGTAGGACTCGGGGCGGTTTACAGCCAAATTAAAACATAACAGTAATAAATATTTAAAACTGAATTAAATTACCTAGGCTGTTACTAAAAAACCAAATTAAAATCCCATAATAAAACCCTAACTACTTAATTTAAAATTTACATAAAAAACCCGAGGAGCTCTAGGCCAGGCCGGCTTGATTGAAGAGATGAGTCTTCAATTCTCTTCTGAAGGTGCGGAGATCATGACACGTCCGGAGTTCCGGGAGGAGCTCGTTCCACATCGTCGGTGCCCCCACAGAAAAGGCTCTCCCCCTGGGCGCCGCCAGCCGACACTGCTTAGCCGAATATCTAAGTGTCCTCATCTTTTCCACCCAGCTTAGACTAATATCCACGGTCTACCACTCCCCCCAGTTTTATCCCCGTAACAACTTCTCAAGATAGGTGAGTCGGAGAAGGAGCAGCCTGCTGGAACTTACAAATCTATCTCCCTAGTCAACGAAAGAATTCCTAATATTTCTGCTTCTAATTCACCCTCTAAACTTTTAATGGCAACAGAATGAAACAATAAATTGACTGAAAACACAAAAGCTTCTATCATGTACGTCTTCAAGAAAACAACCAGGCTCAGAGAGCACCAAGGACCCCCTACAGTTATCCACGTCCTTCTCCTCTCTTTCCTCCACTCTCCAAACCCAACTCCCTTCTAGCACTGATGATGTTACTTAGTTGGGTTGTGAAACGTCTGCAAGAAAACAACCAAACCCAGACGGCACCAAGGACCCCTACTTTCAGCCCTGAACTACAAATATTCTGTATCAGTACACTAACACAACTTGCATTACACCTGAAATGTGAGAAAATCCATTGCAACAGAGAAGGTGTGTTTTCCTTGGTCCTACAATATGGCAACATTGAATTGAAAGAACCTACAGTCGTATGAATGGACAGAAGCTATTGCAAAATATTAAGAGCTAATGGACTTTTTTAAGCAGATTTGCTTTGCACACACATACACATACCCCCCCCGCAATGTATATTATTAGTAATTAATAACATCCTAATAGTGCACAATTTCACAAACGTCCTACGTTTTTCTCAATAGCTTTGAACAAATGACATTTCAAGTTTGCATACTATCGGCACTTATGCCAGTTAACATTTCATACATAATAAAAAAAAAAGAAATTGAAATAAATGTTGGAGAGGAAAAATGTTAGCAAGGGGGAAAAAATCCATTCTACCTATGCGGTGATGATCCCCAAACTTTTGTAAATTTGGGGATATGGTAGTTCAGACAATCCCGTTAATTATTAATCAAAGTTAAAAAAAGAAAACCAGCTTTTGTTATTATCTGTTAAGAATACAAATTTGAAAAGTAAGGCACGATTACACTTGTTATTAATACTAGATTAGGAACAGAAAATGCTGGATATATCAAGGGTCATCTTAGAAAAACTGGCATGATAAATATGGTCCATTGCCTTAACAGAAAAATTAACATATAAATTGAAACCAGTTAAAGAAAAATAAGAGAGAAAATTATTTCTCCTCCCGCCCGCAATATGGTCTGATTTCATATAATACTCTAATGATGAAAATAGTAATCAACCTATGTAATCAGCCATCTACATCCCATTATTTATATAGAAAATATAAATGTAAATTGACTACCTATGCACCGTATATGAAGATTAATAGGAGCCTTGTTTTGTAAGATATTAAAAAGATATTGATTTGAATCTATGAAATAGCCTTCGTTACACAATGGCTAAAAGGCAGATCCCAGTGTTAATTCAAAATAAACCACCCAGCGTTAAAGAGACCTTGATGGTGGAACCAATGACCCAAAAAGTCCTCCTTATTCAAACCAATTGATATTCTGGATTCCTGTCCTGAGCAGATGGACCCAATATCATAGATCTAGGTAACATACTGCATGAATCCAACCATATGCAGGAGTCCTTGACCTATCACTGGTTGCTTAGTGAATGTTTCAAGTAACGATGGACTGCACTGGAGTCCTTATGACCCACTTCTAGTTGAAGAAGTTCTAATGGCTGCCCTCCATGATCATGTTGAGTGTTCGGCAACCGCCCCACAATTACGGCTGTCACACGACTGCATTTTATGACGTTTGTGCCCCAAACCAGCATTTATTTTGGTTCATCTAATGATCACAGTGTTCCCTTAACAATCACCTCAAGAGAGGTCATAAAGTTGAGTCGATTGCATGAGTGGCCCAGTTTATGACTGTCAACAACCTGAATAGGCCTTCTCCATTTCAATCATAACAGAATGACACAGCTGGAAGGGACTTTTACTAGTCCAATCCCCTGCACAAGCAGGAGACCCTGTCCCACTTCCAGACAAGTGGCTGTCCAGTCTCTTCTTAAAAGCCTCCAGCGATGGAGCACCCACAACTTCTGGAGGCAGGCCGTTCCACTGATTGAGGACTACTTGAGTATCGGTCATGCTGCGGGCAACTGACAAGAGTTCGACCCATTTCAGCGGTCCATGAGATGTAGGTTACAGGAGGACAGACAATCTTAGCATGACGAGAAAGCTAAATTGTATTTTGAACAGTGAAGGGAACTAGGCTAGGTCTCTAGCCTATTGAAGAGAAGGATTGAGGGGGACACGAAGCAGTTTTCCAATATCTGAGGGGCTATCAGAGAAGAGGGAGTCAAGCTATTCCCCAAAGCACCTGAGGGCAGGACAAGACGTAATGGATGGAAGATCATTAAAGAGAGAAGCAACCTAGAATCAAGGAGGAATTTCCTGACAGTGGGAACCATCAAAGGAATAGCTTGCCTCCCAGAATTGTAGAGGCTCCATCACTGGAGGTTTTCAAAATTAGACTGGACAACCATTTGTCTGGGATGATATAAGATTTCCTGCTTTGAGCAGGAGGTTGGACTAGAAGACCTCCAAGATCCCTTCTAAGCCTGTTATGTTCTGCGTTTTTCCATTAAGAAAGAGACAAGGGCAGTCAAAACTCCACATTTGTGTAAGATTTGCAGCTCAATCAGTCTATAGTGGAATCCAATCAGTCCTAGTGGATAACAAAAAAAATTCTGCTTTCTCTGTTATTTAACTTTGCAACGAATTTAAATAACCGACAGTTCTGTTTCTTATGGGTTGCCTCAACAAAAGAACTTCTTCTACAAGCAAGGGTAAAAAAGCAGTATTCTCAGTAAGGATTCAAGAACAAGAATTTATAACTAAATGCCAACAGCCTTCCATGAATTATGCATCTTGAGTGAATAAGACATATTGCAGTCTTATCCACTATAGGAGCGTTATATTCAATAGCTCTTTTTTCACCTAAACACTTCAAAAACTGGAGATAAGCTTTTGAGATATCGGCCTTTCCATTAATAGAGATGAAAAAGCAGGCGATAAACCCCAATGAAAAGAATGTTTTTTATAGAGTATAGTATTGCTGAGACAAACACGTTCGTGCACGTAGCGTTTGGCTGTTTGAAAGGAAATTGCACGCACATCCATGCATAAGTCTTAAAATATTTAAATATTTATAAGCTACCTTTCCCTCCAGAACAGATAAGCATTTAAATATCGACTTTTTGACATCTTATTTTCAGGTACTTTTTGTTTGAAAAATTCATTGTGGAAACTAAATATTTTGCAAATACTTGTGAAGGTCAAGTGAAGTGAGTGTGATTCGGAATGGGACAACTTGCCACAGCCGATTTGCCACGGCCAACTCAGGACAATTGAACAATTTAATTATTTAAAACAAATTTTTAAAAAATCATTCTTATCATTCATATTTCATTCTGTCCCTCCTTTTGCATCCTTTAATGATTCTGTTCCACCATTTCTCTGATATTAGTGTAACTCTTGTCCCGTAGCAAGTTGTCCCATGGTGAGTTGGCAATGGAAAGTTGGCCACAGCAAGTTGACCATGGCAAGTTGGCCATGGAGAGTTGGTCACAAGAAGTTGGCTGTGGCAAGTTGACCATGAAGAGTTGGCCACAGCAAGTTGACCATGACAAGTTGGCCACAGCAAGTTGGCCATGGAGAGTTGGCCACAAGAAGTTGACCATGGCAAGTTGTCCCATGGTGAGTTGGCCACAGCAAGTTGACCATGGCAAGTTGGCTGGGCAAGTTGGCCATGGAGAGATGGCCGCAGCGAGTTGGCCATATTGTCACAGACCCGATTCAGAAGTACGTTGCTCTGGCACTTAAGATTCTCAATGAAAGTGATTTCCCCATTCCTGTTTTCGATTTAATCTACCTTTGCACATCCAACGGGAAGGAACACTTTGAATGGTGGCTCAACATCTGAAGAATGTTGGGTCCCCATCCAAAAGAATTATGATTATGAGGCAGCAAGCTGGTTCCCAGCAGGCAAAACCATTGTTCCAATGCCAATTGCAATTCAAGTACAGATAGTCCGCAGCTTAGCCCAGAATTTCTGTTGTTGAGTGAGGCATTTTTAAGTGAGTTTTACAAACTTTCTTGCCACAGTTGTTAGGTGAATCACTGCAGCTGATCAGTTAGTAACATGGTCAATACGTCCCCATGGACTTTTGCTTGTCAAAAGATGATCACATAACCCCGGGACACTGCAACCATCATAAATATGAGTTAGTTGCCAAGCATCTGAATGTTGATCACATGACCATGGGGATGCTTCAAAGATCGTTAACTGTGAAAAACAGTCATAAGTCACTTTTTTCAGTGCCGTTGTAACTTTGAAAGTTCACTAAATGAACTGCTGTAAGTCAAGGACTCCCTGTATAAGGCTAATTTCCACCCATGAACTGGCACCTCAGTTTGCATAGAATGTGACCAATTAATGGACGAAAATAGGAAAGGGCTGCGACCAAGCTTCACGTAGGGTCTTTTTTTTTTGATTTAGCAAAATAAAATGTCATGTTTTTATTCAATATAGTCTTGATATTCTTATTTAAGCTGTTTTTTTTTTAATTTTCAAACACCGACAGGATAATACAAAATTGGGGGGGGGGAACATCATTTATCAACTAGCTTCTCATTTATTATAAGCTAATCTGATTGGCCATCGCTGAACAGAGGAAATACTGTCTGTTCCCAGCTCTCATCCCAGCGTTGCTGCTTTGCCAGGCGAAGATTTCTTCGGAATAAAGCAAGCTGGCTTTCCTCAGCAGGAAATTCCCCAAAAAGCATCTGTAAGGCAAAAAAAAAAACAACAAACATGATAAAAAGAGCATTATGCAACGAACAGCGTGGATGATGAAATTTGAAGCCAATCCAATATGGGTAGTCTAGCCCATCAAATTTGGAAAAATAACATTGAGAGCTACTAAATAAGTAGTATGTTACTTCTTATGTTTCTTTACTCTTGCTCTTTCTTTTTCTTTTCGTCGTTTCATCTATTTCAGCGGTTCTCAACCTTTTGCAGGCCGCAGCCCTGACCTGCGCCGCGCATGCGCGGCCTCGACCTGCACTGTGCATGTGCATGTGCGGCGCGACGGACCGCATCGCGCATGCGTGGCACAACGGCCCGCATCACGCATGTGCGCGACGGCCCACATCGCGCATGCGCGGCACGACGGCTTGCATTGCGCATGCGCAGTGCGCACACGACGGCCCGCATCGCGCATGCGCGGCGCATGATGGCACGCATCGCACATGTGCGGTGCGACAGCCCGCATCGTGCATGTGCGGCGTGACAGCACGCATCGCGCATGTGTGGCGCGACAGCACGCATTGCGCATGCGCGGTGCTACCCCACACATGCGCGGTGCTGTCCCCTGCACCGGCCGAGGGGAAAAGGAAAAAAAATGGCGGACTGCGGTGTTTGGCGACCCCCGTGAAATGGTCGTTCGACCCCAAATGGGGTCGCGACCCATAGGTTGAGAACCGCTGATCTATTTCTTAAGAAATGTAAGAGCGTGAGATGGCTTATACGGAAAAAATAAGAGTTAAATTTGTAAATGTAAATGTAATTAATTTTTGAGAAAATCTTCACCAGTAAGAATATTTAGAATTTGGTCAGAGAAATAAACTAAGTTAAAGATTGCAACAGGATCTATGATAAGGCAACCAGAATGCCTGAACAGAAAAGAAATATTATACTGATACGATTATTATTTTTAGGAATATTGGGGGGAAAAATATATATTCAATTGTTGTTTATCAAAAGAATAAGAACTGTATTAAATTCGATGTTTGCAAAAGAGGATATTTGGGGGAAAGAGGAAACCTAAAATTATTATGTGGAATATGGATTATAGAAATTAATTGTTAATGATTGTTTTACAAATGTAACCCAGACAAAACACTGTTCACCAATTATTAAGTGATTTATGTTTTTTTAAAAATTCAATAAAATGTATTACAAAAAACAAGCAAACATGGAGAACTACAAAAGCTATGAAATTGCATCATTAAAATATTAGGATTAGGAAAACTATAATACAGGTAGTTCTTGGTTTACAACCGTTCATTTAGTGACTGTTCAAAGTGACAACAGCAATGAAAAAAGTGACTTATGACTACTTTTCACACTTACGACCTTTGTACATCCCCGTGATCATGTGATCAAAATTCAGGGGCTTGGAAGCTGGTTCATACTTATGACCGCTGCCATGTCCCAAGGTTATCTGGTCACCTTTTGTGACCTTTTGACCAGCAAAATCAATGGGGAAGCCAGATTCACTTAACCACCGTGTTACTAACTGATTAACTGCAGTGATTCATTTAACAACCTGTGGCAAGAAAGGTCGCAAACTGGGGCAAAACCCACTTAACAAATGTCTCACTTAAAACAACTGAAATTTTGGGCTCAGTTGTGGTTGTAAATTGAGGACTACCTGTATAATTTTGTGCGGTCCAAAACTGCGCATCGCAAATGTCCATAGATTAAAAAAAAAAAAAACTATGGAAAAGCAGCATAAAATCACACACCGTCACACACTCATTCCATTTTCTTAGTGTAGCTGGGTTTTTTTTCTCAAGGAGAATTAAATTTATCTACTAGAAGCGCAATTCTGTTTGCCTCCTAATCACACACACCCCCTTGACATTTAAAGGTTTTGATCAATGCCACATTTACTGCTTTCAGAAAAGGCTTAGAAAAGGCCATAATCTCGATCTTAGCAAAACGTATTGTTAATTAATTAATTCTTAATTATTGCAATAAAAAAGTAGCAAAACTCTTTGAAGGCTAAGAGGGTCAAGGAGAAAGTTACCGGATCACTGGCATACAGTGATGTTGACATGGCTATGGGCTAGTTTAAGAGGATGGAAAGTGATATTGCTTAGATGAGGCCCCGGGGACTTTATGAGATAATTAAATACACACTTAACTTCTCTCCTTGCAGGTATTTGGTAACATGTCCTTGAATGCTACGTCTAACTTTCAGCCTTAAGTTCTTGTGATATTTAAATCTCAAAAGCAGCAATCTATCAAAGAATTTTTTAAAGTTTTGGACCACAGATTTGGTTTACAGATTGCATCAAATGCAGATTTAAAATCAACAAAAGTTGCAAAATGTGACCAGCCAGGTCTAGGAATACCTGCCATCTTTAGTCTGTAAAGATCAGATTTCCTGAACCGCCAATTAAGATAATAAAAAATAATAGGAGCCGTGGTGGCACAGTGATTAGAATGCAGTGTTGCAGGCAAACTCTGCCCACAGCCTGGAGTGCGATCCTGACTGGCTCAAGGTTGACCAAGCCTACCATCCTTCTGAGGTTGGCAAATGTAAGATTCCTGGGAGCAATAGGCTGACTCTCTAAACCGCTTAGAGAAGGCTGTAAAGCACTGTGAAGCTGTATATAAGTCTAAGTGAGATTGCTATTATTTTTTTTCCAAATGGGACTTAGGGAGATACGGGATCAATGCCACCTCAATAACTGGGGCATACATCAGCACCATAACGTGACAAGTTGTAGGATTATCAAGGAATGTCTAACAGAAGAAAAACATAGTTGTTGTTGTTGTTGTTGTTATTATTATTATTATTATTATTATTATTATTTAGATTTCTATGCCGCCCTATTCCAAGAACTCAGGGCGGCTCAAAAAAAAAAAAGTCAAGAAATACTGCAGAAAGTGGGGATTCGGGCCAAAAAGTAAAGAATAGAAACAGGAGGAAGGAGGAGGAGGAATAAGAGTAGAGTAGAGTAGAGTAGAGTAGAGTAGAGTAGAGTAGAGTAGAGTAGAGTAGAGTAGAGTAGAGTAGAGTAGAGTAGAGTAGAGTAGAGTAGAGTAGGGTAGGGTAGGGTAGAGTAGGGTAGGGTAGAGTAGAGTAGAGTAGAGTAGAGTAGAGTAGAGTAGAGTAGAGTATTTTTCATTGGCCAAGTGTGACTGGACACAAAAAGAATTTGTCTCCGATGCATAAGCTCCCAGTACACACATAAGCAACAAAGTGATAAATCATAAATCGTAAGACACAACAATTACATAAATGACCCAAACAGCACTATCAAGAAGCAATCTGAGAAGCATTCTCAAACCTTCAGATGTTCTGCAAGTTCACACGAGTCCTTAAATATCAAGCCGTTTACGTCATGCTTCACCAGCTCCTGTAAACTGGGAATAAATGGGGGAGGGGGGTGTTTAGAAAAAGATCTCCCTAGTAGCTGAGGAGGGGGCAGAAAATCAGTTTGCAATACGGAAGGCCGTTCTGAATCAAAAGGGGAAGTGTGTCTGGAAGTATGCAAAGAGGTCCGCACTTGATTTCTGCCTGCATGTGCGTAGCTGGTCCTTGTTATTTCTGAACCCGGAAGCCCCACTTTGCTCTCCAATCTGATTTTCTCCAATCTGGTGCATTCCGGGATGGATTGGAGTTATAGCCTCCAAAATTTGGGGAAGGCTTTCCAGAAGGGTTGGGCCAATCGCAACACAGTAAGATCCAATCGATTCCAGTTCTTTACTGCTTACATACTTCCCTTCGACCGGTGAGAGCGCACAGGGTCGGCCTCCTCCGGGTCCCGTCAGCGAAACAATGCCGTCTGGCGGGTCCTAGGGGGAGGGCCTTCTCTGTTGTGGCGCCCACCCTCTGGAACCAACTGCCTCCTGAAGTCCGCGCTTCCCCCACTCTCCCGGCCTTCCGAAGGAATCTTAAAACCTATCTTTGCCGGCAGGCCTGGGGTTGACTGGAATGTTGAGTGACTGATGAATGCGTCTGGGGTTGTATTTTTAATGATTTTTAGAATCGGACTTAGTTTTTGAAGTATTGTTTTACTTATGTTGTAAGCCGCTCCGAGTCTTCGGAGAGGAGCGGCATATAAGCCCGAAAAATTAAATTAAATTAAATTAAATTATACGTAGTAGACCAGAGTCTTCCCAGATGAAGCTATGACCTACGGCGGGGGTCCTCAACCGTGGCCACTTTAAGACTTGTGGACTTCAACTTCCACAAGTCCTCAGCCAGCTGGGAGTTGAAGTCCACAAGTCTTAAAGTGGCCAAGATTGAGGACCCCTGACCTACGGTACTAACCTATTCTAGGTAGTCCTCGATTTACAGCCGTTTGCTTAGTGAATGTTTGACAGCACTGAAAAAAAATGACTGACTTAAGACTAGACCTCACGTTTACGACTGTTGCCGTTTCCCCACGGTCAAAATCGGGGCGCTTGGCAACCGACAAGCATTTACAACAGTTGCACTAATCCCGGGGTCCTGGGATCGCCGTTTGCAACCTTCCCAGAAGGGCTTCCAATAACAAAGTCAATTGGGGGGGGGGGAGTCGGATTCACTTAACGACACAAATCACTTAACAGCTTCAGGGTTTTACTTTACCATGGCAAAAAGACCGCAAAATCAGGCGTGGGTCACTTAACAAGCGCCTTGTTTAGCAATGAAAAGTCTGGTCCAAATTGCGGATGTCAGTTGAGGGCTACGTGTAGACATATCCCTGGGAGATTCTAGGGTGGGGCTGCCCTGAAACCTTTCCTCCTTCCCCCATTGCAGTTCAGGACTGGGCGATCTCTTATTTTGGGTTGCTTCCCTCCCTGGAGAAGCTACGGTGGGAGGGCCGAAATTTTACTCCATCCTTTCTCCAGGTGCACTTTCCATCCATCCATCCAGCAGGCATTTTGTGTGTTCCTTGTTTTCAAGAACAATCTATCTCTTGGGAGTGGCGGAGGAGAGCGGGACAAGCTGTAACATACACACATACACACACACACACAAGCGGTCCTTACCATTGGAACTGCACTGCGCAGACGGGCAAGCAGCAGCCAAACATATCTACCACTTTCATCGGCAAATCTAAACCACTGGAAGATTTATGAAGACAAACCCCTAAATCGGCGGAGCCTGTAAGAGAAATGGAAGAATAGAATAACTTTATTGTCACTTCAAATGTACATGAATCAGCGTACATTAAAATGAAATTTTGTTGCATTCAGCTCTCAAAGGGTAACCACCTCCAATACATAAACATGACAAAAGATTATGCATATACCCATACACACACACCCACGACATAGAAATAACAGTCTACTTCAGATATATAGATGTGTGTGTGTGTATGTTTGTGTGTGTGTGTGTATACACACAAACTGCCTAGTATGCAGGCTACTCAGGTTCGAATCTCATAAAGGGTATGGCTAGCTGATGAGAGCTAAAAAGCTTGAAATAGCTATTCTAGTCTCCCATTTAACTCTTTAACTCTTTGTCAACAAAAAAAGAAATATTTATGTCTGTGTATATGTATGTGTATATATGTGTATGTGTATATATGTGTGTGTATATATGTGTATACATATGTGTGTGTATATATGTATATAGAGGTAGGTAGGTAGGTAGATAGATAGAGATAGAGATATATATTAGATTTACTGACAAAGAATTAAAGGGAGACTAGAATAGCTATTTTGAGCAATTTAGCTCTCATCAGCTAGCCACAGGGAGAAAGATAGAAATGGAGATAGAAAGAGGGATAGTGAGGTGGAGAGAGATAGGTAGGTAGGTAGGTAGGTAGGTAGGTAGAGATATATATTAGATTTACTGACAAAGAATTAAAGGGAGAATAGCTATTTTGAGCAATTTAGCTCTCATCAGCTAGCCACACCCTTCTGAGATTCGAACCTGGGCCGAATGCACGTTAGGCAGCTGTATTAACCTCTAGGCCACAGGTTCTACTCGCTTTGTCAGCTGAGCCATAGATATATGCATGGCAAAAACATTTTTACAAGACGGATGGCATAAGGAACAAATCTGTTGAAGAATCTAGTAGTCCTACTTGAAATACTTCGAAAGGGAGAGTTCAGTGGATGTAGAACTGCTCGCCAAAGGCAAAGATACCTTAAGCACCCTGGCCCTGAATGTATCCGATTAGTACCGTCCCACCAAAGAAAAAGAAATAAATTTCCTTGCCAAGCAACAGGGCGTAGTCTTCTGCTTCCAGCCAGGGGGTGCAAATCTGGATGTGCTCGAAGTGCAGAGTAGCCATCAACTTGGTGTAATGATCCTTCAGAGGCCCCTTGCCTTTTATAAGAGAAACACCACACGTTAAGGAAAAGCTGACAGAAGAGAATATTCATAGCTCAGGGTTGAATTGAGGGGTCCTCGGTGCTCTCTGAGCTTGGAGGCTTTCTTGCAGACGTTTTTTACACAACTAACGCAGCAAACCCTTTCAAATTACTATTCTTTTGCATTTTAGCATTTAATGACCCTGGGCCTCATGGTTTAAGGATCGGTATTATAGTACAGCTAGACCACGCTGTGTTTTGCTCCTGGGTAACTCACGGATCGGATGCCAAATTGTGATTTTAATATAGATTTTAACTGTTAATTATTTTATTTTAGAATTGTTTACCGGATATTCCTTAGGTGTGTTTTTAACTTGTCTCTGGTCTTTGACTGTAATAAATTTACCTGAAACTTGCAGACGCTGCATTACTAAGGTAGGTAACATCATCAGTGTTAGAAAAGGGTGGGGTTTGTTCTCATTCTATATCAGGGGTCTTCAAACTTGGCCCTTTTATGACTTGTGGACTTCAACCCCCAGAATTCCTCAGCTGGGCACGCTGGATGAGGAATTCTAGGAGTTGAAGTCCACAAGTCATAAAAGGGCCAAGTTTGAAGACCCCTGTTCTATATGTTAGTAGCTTGCCATGTCAGTGTTGGGTGGGAGTGGTCTCGGCTTGGGCTGTTGTTTACTGTTAACTTGTTTGTCTAGCTTGGTAGTTCCTTGATTGGCGTGTTGTTATTTGCTTCTTGATTGGGGTCTAATGTTAATTGTGGTGTTAATCTCTGCTCGGCCAGGTGTTGAATGCTGGTGAGGAGATGTCTTGATCTTCTCATTCCTTTTTGGATGTCTGATTGTCTCTTTTGAATGGTATGTAGATATTGTTTATCTCTTTGTGCCTGTGGAAGGTTGTTTGGACTGAATGCCAGGCTTCCAGGAATTCTCTTACCATTTTTACAATTGGCTTGGTTTAGGATGCTCACAGTTCCCCAACTGAAACTATGGTGGAGTCTGTCCAGGTGTTGTGAAAGTAACCATTTTCATCACGTCTTCCAACTGTTACTTGGTGTTCATGGATGTGCTCAATGCTCTTCTAACACTGATGATGTTACCTAGTTTGGTCATGAAAGGTCTGCATGGAAACAACCACGCTCAGAGAGCACCAAGGAAAAGCTCTTCTTCAAAAGGGTTGTGGGACAAAGGATCATTTTGATGACCTGGAATTATAAATACTCAGAGCAAGAACTGATGTCATTCAAGCAGCTGAATGTTAGATGCTCCCACCACTAAATTAAAGCATTTTATGCAGCAGCTCAAAATGTTGGAAGAAACAAAGGCTGGTTTTTTTAAAAAAATGAACAACTCAAGATGCTACCTGTGATCACACACACAAGAGAAGGAAGTTTTGCTCCATTGCTGACACAATGCTCATATTCTGTAGGGGGGGGAAAAGAGAGCAAAGTATGGAATTATTTACGTAGGCTACAAAAGGCAACTTCTCTTTAAAACTAAGCCCAGAATTTTGAAAAATGAACTCGACTCCAATGAAATTTCAAAGGGAACACATGCTCAGTTTGGTACAGCCGATTCTGTCTGATTTCTTGCGTAGGGAGACGAAAAAGGAAAAAAGAAAAGAGGCAGCTTCTAGGCTGGCAAATTTTAGGGGGTACCAAAATTGGAAAGACTTCCAATAAACAAGACAAACATAAAATCTGAACATCTATTTTCGGACTGTTTTCTTTCTATGCTTTTCAAAAACTCTTGACCCATAAAATCGTTTGAGTGGTAACGAACAATACACTGACCAGACATTGCAAGTAAGTAAGTAAGTAAGTAAGTAAGTAAGTAAGTAAGTAAGTAAGTAAGTAAGTAATCAACTAACTAACTAAAGTCCTCAGCTCACAACTGAGCCTAACATTTTCATTGCTAAACAAGGCCATCATTAAGTGAGTTTTGCCCCATTTTATGACTTTTCTTGCCACAGTTCTTAAGAGTGCAGTCGTTAAATGAATCATGTCATTATCTGTAATCTGTCATTAAACAGATCTAGCTTCCCCCACTGACTGCTTTGTCAGAAACTGCTGGGAAGGTTACAAATGGTGACCACACGACCGTCGTAAGTACGTGCCGCTTTAAGAAGCATCCATATTTTGATCACGTGACCGCAGGGATGCTGCAACCGTTAAGTGTGAACAATAGAAGTCCCCTTTTTGCAGTGCCGTTGTAGCTTTGAATGGTCACTAAACGAATGTTTGCAAGTTGAGGACTCTTTGTCTTGTTGGAATTTGAAAGGGAGGTACTTCCATGGTGGGACTGCCCGCCATGGTGCCCATAACCACCATCCAACAGGCTGACTGGAAGTGATGGGAGTTGAAATCCAGCAGGTTGACCTTATGCCAAATGAGGGGTGCTGTTTTAAGAGAACAAGATGGGGTGAAGTGGGGTCAAAAGTAGCCAAAGACAGCTTTATTGGGAGGGATAACATCTGTGGAAGTGATCTTCCTTCATGATGAGAAAGACTCAGAAAAAGGATCCAACTGAATTTATACATCGAGCTTGGCCGTAGTACGGTTTGCAAACTGAGAAGAACAGGAATTCTGGTGAGAATATAAAATGGTCCGGCATTATTACAACTTTGGGCCTTCGGAAGTGGATTTTTATTACCAGAGGAAGACAAAGATCTGATAGGAAATTTCATCTCATCACCCAACTCTTAACCTGATCTCTTCCAGGCAGAGCAGCGAAGGAGAAATCACTAGCTCAGCGGTTCTCAACTTTTTTCAGGCCGAGACCCCACCTGCGCCGCCCATGCGCGGTGCGACCCCGACCCGCGCCATGCACGCATGGCGCGCCGACCCGAACCGCGCATGCGCGGCGCGCCGGGGCGATCCACGCATGTGCAGCGCATGCACAATGGGCCGAATCACGCATGCACGGCGCACCGGGCCGATCCGTGCATGCACGGCGCACGTGCAATGGGCCGAACCGCGCATGCGCGACGCAATGGACCGATCCGCACATGCGCAGCGCGACGGGCCGATCCGTGCATACGTGGCATACGCGGCGCACGTGCGACGGGCTGAATTGCGCATGCACGGCACGACGGGCTGATCCGCGCGTGCGCGGTGCGACGGGCCGATCCGCGCATGCGCGGCGCAACGGCCCGAACGGGAAAAAAATGGCAGACTGCGGTGTCCGGCGACCCCTGCGAAACGGTCATTCAGCCCCAAATGGGGTCGCGACCCACAGGTTGAGAACCGCTGCACTAGCTGATTCAACATGAAGACGGCTGGCTTTTAAGAAACGCTAAAACCTTTCTTGACAGCTCACCTTTTAAAGCTTCCAACAGGATGGAAAAATCTTCATCCTCTAGAGAAAGAAAAGAAATGATTACACAAATATCATGGTTATAAATTCAATTTCATTAGGCTGGCTGAAAAAGTTGGGGATGATAATCCCAAAGCATATGGAGATTACCAACTGGAGAAAGTTGATCTATACATATTACATCTTAAAAGCAACTGGTTGGTGTCCAATTTTAGTTATGAGGCCCAAGGAAGAACAAATTCACCTCCCATCAAACGGAAATGTTCTAAATATAATTAATTAATTAATCCTACATCTACATGGAGAAAAGGCCAGAAAATAAGAACCACATTCAAATCTGATGAGACAATCTGGTATTTGAGGACATCTACCCCAGCCTGGAAATTCAAATCATGCTCAATTCTCATCTCTAGATAGGGATTAAAATCCAACAAGCAAAGTGGTTGGTTTTTGAGTGTGTATGACAGATGTGTATGAGAGAGGAACTGTTTTCTTGTGGATGTCAATTCAGAACAACTCAGAACGACAAGTCACACAGACAGCCGTGGATCACGTCACAGAGCAATAACAAAATTTTAAACTACAAATTGTTAAATTTACACTGCAATCTTGAAATATACATGGACAACACAGCCAAGCAATCTCAGCAATGGCTCTATGAAGTCTATGATTATTAAGTTCCTATTTGATCATTCTCCTTGCATGCCAGCTAAGCCAAGAGGGGATGGAAAGCAATCATAAAGTTTATTTTTAATTCCTCTTGCTGCAGAGAGCAGAATGGTCCAGAATCATCACAAACCTCTGAGATGAACATGCAGACTCTGGGTCAGGTTATATTGGGTTGGGTTATATTGGGTTGGGTCATATTGGGTTGGGTTGGATTGGGTTGGGTTGGATTGGGTTATATTAGGTTGGATTGGGTTATATTGGGTTGGGTTATATAGGGTTGGGTTGGATTGGGTTATATAGGGTTGGGTTGGATTGGGTTATATTGGGTTGGGTTGGATTGGGTTATATTGGGTTGGGTTGGATTGGGTTATATTGGGTTGGGTTATATTGGGTTCAGTTGGGTTATATTGGGTTGGGTTATATTGGGCTGGATTGGATTGGGTTATATTGGGTTGAGTTATATCGAGTTGGGTTGGGTTATATTGGGTTGGATTATATTGGGTTGGGTTATATTGGGTTGGGTCGGGTTATATTGGGTTGGGTTATATTGGGTTGGGTTGGATCATACTGGGTTGGGTTGTATTGGGTTGAATCATATTGGGTTGAATCATATTGGGTTGGGTTATATTGGGTTGAGTTATATTGGGTTAGGTTGGGTTATATTGGATTGGGTTGGGTTATATTGGGTTGGAATCTAGCATGTTGTGAACATTCAGTTAAGCGTGCTTTATTTAACTAAGCATGGCTTACTTCAATGACAAGTTATAGAGTCAAACCTGTCCAACTGGTGCTGCTAATAAGGAGAGCTGGTCGGCCTGGACGGTGTGTGGCACTTCCACTGATGGCATCAAACTGGGTAAAGGCAGATCTTTCAACATGATCTGGAGGGAAGGATTCCACCCTGAGAACACAAAAATTAGCCAGGGGATGTTCTTAGCAAATGCACACCTAGACATGCACCTCTGTACAAAACACACAACTCTCAGGACAATCAGTGAGGCAACAGAGCCCTTCCACATAGCAACCTTAGCCCATTTACTGAATGAACCATTTGGGAGATTCAGATAATAATCCTGATTTTTGGCTACTGTAGATTAACACATCTAGGATACCAACTGAGAGTCGGGGTTTCAAGCTTATTAATTTGTTTTTGTTTTTTTTAAGTATTTTTATTAGTTTTTACAATATTTTTAACAAAAGATAAAAAAATAATAACTCAACTGTAAACAATCATGTACATTTACCAAACAATCAAACAAAATAACTGCTCGGTACCCCCTTCCCACCACATCCTTCTAAAACAAAACTAACCCCCTCTTCTTCCCATCTAACAACCTACTTTCTCCTTTCTCTACTTTCTCCATCCCCTCCACCCACCTCTATCCCCTATCTTCTCCCTCTTACCCTCTTCCTACTTGCCTAACCTTCACTCCTCCTTCTTCTTTCCATCCAATGTGGTGTCCAGATTGGATTAATTTAACTAATGAAAGAATATTGAATATAGAAGGGTACGGATTACTGTATGGGTTTCATGCGTATTTAGTCTATGATAAAAAGTTGGATAGGAGCTTTAAAGAACATTTATTGAGAAATTCACTGTTGCGTGTCTGGAAAAAGTATTATTATAAGTTAAATGGCAAAATTCCTTTATGGACAGTCCCCAGGCATGCAATAGAGAGTATGAATAGACAACAAATTCAAGATGTGGTGCCCTATGAGAAGCTTTGAATTAAAGAAGGGAATAGTTTAGAACTGAAACCATTAGATAGGTTAAGGGAAGAAGGAATAGCTCATAATTGGTATTCACATATACAACTTCAGGCTAGATGGCAAAAAGATGTTAAGACGGGTTTTTCTTTAAAGGATGAAAAAAAATTTTTTCCCCCACTGGAAAAGGAGCTTTTTATTTATTTATTTATTTTGTTTTGTAAACTTTTTTTTTTAATATAAAATTCTTTTATTAAAACAATCAATTTAATCAAACAAGTTAGGGATCAAAGAACTATGCATATTAAAAGATTATACGATGTTTTAATTGAAATTGATTCTGGAACTGAATTAGTTAAAGATTGTATGATTAAGTGGGAATGTAACTTTGGACATCCAATTATGATGGAAACTTGGAAAAGGATATGGGTGAAAAATGTAAAATTTACACAAGCTCAGCATTTAAGAGAAAATTTTTATAAAATGTTTTATAGATGGCATTTAGACCCAAAAAAATTATCACTTATGTATCCAGATATGCAACCCAAATGTTGGAGATGTGATTCCATGGACGCTACTTACTTTCACATTTGGTGGACTTGTAAAAAAATTAAGGCTTTTTGGATAAAAATATGGTGGATTCTTCAAAACATATTGAAAAAGCGTATTGAATTTTCACCACAGTTATTTTTGTTAGGTATTATAAAAGACTGTACCACCATAGAGACTAAGTTGATTTTGAATTTGACTACGGCAGCAAGATTGTTGGTGGGACAATATTGGAAGACATCTGAAACACCATCTATTGAAGAATGGACGTTAAAAGTTGTGAACTTGGCAGAAATGGCTAAGATATCTGCATATTTGAAGAACCACTCAAATGAACAATTTTTGATGGATTGGAAAAAATGGATAGATTATATACAAAAGAAATATCAATTGAAGGAATTATATTTGGTTTATAGTTAAATAATTATGTATAAGTAGTTTAGCGGGGGTTTCTTGCGTTCTTACCCTGTATTCATTCTGGGAAGCCTGGGGGGGGGAAGTGGGAGGGTTTTAATAATTGTTATTTTATGTTCTCTCAACTGTTTTGGGGATCGATATTTTCTTTTTTTTTAGGTAGCAAGGGGTTGCTCTGGAAGCTTATTAATTTGTTAATGGAGTGGATATCAGGCAGAGATGAATGTTCATATGGAAAGGAGGAGCCATCCATCAATTGGCAATCACTCCCCATGTGCATTCCAGTGTTACAAAAGACCAAATTATTTGCATCATTTTGTTACCTACGGGTAGCAATAGCACTTAGACTTATATACTGCTTCACAGTGCTTTAAACTCCTCTCTAAGCAGTTTACAGAGTCAGCCTATTGTCCCGAACAATCACAGAAGGATGGAAGGCTGAGTCATGCTTGAGCCAGTCAGAATCGAACTTCTGACTGTGGGCAGAGTCAGCCTGTAATGCTGCATTCTAACCACTAGGAAGGAAGGAAGGAAGGAAGGAAGGAAGGAAGGAAGGAAGGAAGGAAGGAAGGAAGGAAGGAAGGAAGGAAGGAAGGTAGGAAGGGCAATAGCACTTAGTGCAATATATGCTTTTATAGCCCTCTCTGAGCAGTTTAGAGTCAGCATATGGCCCCCAACAATCTGGGTCCTCGTTTTACCAACCTCAGGATGGAAGGCTGAGTCAACCTTGAGCCGACCAGGATCAAAATCCTGGCAGCGGGCAGAGTTTGCCTGCAAGCCTGCATTCTAACCACTGCCCAACCAGGGCTCTAATATCCAAGATCCAATAGCTTTAAATGAGGCACTGCAGATACAGAGAGTCCTCAGCTTATGACCATTCCCTTGGAAACCATTCGAAGTTATGACGGAGCTGAAAAAAGTGACTTACTGCCAACCGGTCCTTGCACTTACAACTGTTGCAGCATCCCCACTATCAAATTATTATGATTTGGGTGCTTGGCAACTGGCATGCATTTATGATGGTAGCAGTGTTCTGGCGTTCTCACGTGATCTTCCCAGCTGACTTCCAATAAGCAAAGTGACTAGGGGAAGTCAAATTCACTTTTATAACCATGTAATTTTGCTTAACAGCCCCAAAAAAAAAATATCAAAAAAATGGGTGCAGTCACATGATCATTCATTTTAGGGCCGCTTAGCAATGAAAGTTTCAGTCTCAACTGTGGTCATAAGTGGAGGACTACCTGTAAACATGCCACAATATTTAAGAAGGCACAATACTTAGAAGCAAAGATACGTTTCAAATTAGGCCTGTTAAGAGAGCACAAACAGAACACGTTTTAACTCACGCTTTAAAAGGAGCATAGTCTTTGGAGAGCCTGATGAACAATTTGTGCTGTTCGCTCAGAGGTGTTTCCTTAAAGAAAGATGCTGGCTTGTCGTACAGGGTTATTGCTCTAGAACGCAACAGGTTTTAATGGTCAAATAATATCAATAAAACTCGAAGAGAGTTTTTAAGGGGACAAAAAGAATAATTTCAGCTCATTGAAAATGTAAAAGACGTATGTAAAAATGAGACAAGTTAGCTAGGAGATTTCCTGGGTGAGAAGATATATATTGTGAAACAGCTAAAGAATGCCCAGGCATCATATTTGCAAGCTGACGTATTTGAATGTTTACTTTATTTGTTTATTAAAGTTGTAGACTCCATGCAGTTTGTAGAGGACCAGCCATAAACATTGATTCAGGGATCATAGAGGCTGGAGAGATGCAGGCCCTTCACAAATATCCAGAATGAAATATTTGTACATTGCATGACACTGTTCTCAATGACCACTTACACTGATCTTCGTACTCTTTTTTAAAAAATAAAAACAATGCTCAGAATATTTGACTAAGATACTAAGACCAAAGAAATACACATCTCATAAAGATATACATTCAGAAATATATCTTATCTACTTGGAAGAATTCATACGTCATTAATTTACATCTGTTTACCCTGCTGAACAAAATACTAACAATTCTACAGAGCAAAAATCACTCCTTTGAGGTGTAATGGGAAAAGCTTAAGCTTAAAAAACAGGGAATTTTCCTTGGAGTTGATGTGTCTGCTTAAATGTTTATAGATGCAGCCATTTATTACAAGAAGACAGTGGTGAAAATAGTTTAGATTTTGAGCAGCATTTTTTAAAAAAAATGGTTTAGATTAGATACTGAAAAGTATTTTTTTTTAAAAAAAATACAAAATACCCTCTGTAATAAAAAAGATCAGATAGGTTGACAGCAATGTCATAACTTAAAGTAATTTTAAACTACTGAAATACCTGATGTTACAGTTCATTTGAAGATCTTCTTTCATTGCATTGGTCACACAAATATTATAGTTGGACAAGGAGCCAAATAATTCTTCATACCTAAAAGAAATGAAAACGTTAACTTGCTACTGAAACTAATTTCATTTAGATGTTTGTATAGAAATATAGGTTTCCCCCAGTTTCTTTTTTTTTTAAAAAAAGAAAGAAATGTTTATAGATGAAAATTATGTAGTCCTTGACTTACGACAACTGTTGGGACCAGAATTTCTATTGCTAAGCAAGGCAGTCATTAAATGAGTTGTGCCCAATTTTACAACATTGTTGCCACAGTTGTTAAGCAAATCCCTGCAGTTAAATGATCTGGCTTGCCCAGTTGACTTTGCTTGCTGGAAACTGACCGGAAAGGTTACAGATAGTGATCACATGACTCTGGGATGCTGCAACCGTTGTAAAATACACGCCAGCTGCCAAGCACCTGAGTACTGATCATGTGACCGTGGGGATGCTGCCATGGTCATAAATATGAGGACTAGTCATAAATCATTTTTTTCAGTGCTGTTGGGACTTCAAATAATCGCTAATTGAATGATCAGAAGAGACTACTTGTACGGATAATGAAATGCAGTAATCTTTTCTTGAAAATATCTAATTTCTAATCTAAAACACTTAATGATCTCTAGATCTAATTTTGTTGCCGCTGTTTTCCTTCCTTTATTCTTTTTTATTGTTTCAGTTTTTCTTCCTGTCCTTTTTCTCTCTTGTAAAAAGACACACACACACACACATATATACACACACATTACATATACATACATACATACACACACACACAGTCTAAACTATTTTAGACACACACACACACACATATATTTTTGTTTTCTGAGGTTTTCGCGGGTGTTTGTATGTAGGTCTTTGGTTCTTCAGGTTTTCTCCCACGTCAGAATTTGAAGTGTCTTGGCGACGTTTCGACGAAGTCCCATTCGTCATTTTCAGGCTCGTGCTTTCGGCTTCGTGCTTCTAGGAGAAAACCCGAAGAACCAAAGACCTATATATATATATATTCAAAATTTTGTGTCTGACAAAGAGTTAAAGGGAGACTAGTATAGCTATTTCAAGCTCTTTAGCTCTCATCAGCTAGTCATAAAGCTAAAGAGCCTGAAACAGCTATACTAGTCTCCCTTTAACTCTTTGTCAGACACAAAATTTTGAATTTACAGTTCTCACAGTAGTGACATCTGCCTGCAAAAGATGCTCCTAGACTGATTGCTTTGTATTTGGTAGATCGGGTGCTTCACCCAACAAACACACACACACACACACACACACACACACACACACAAACAGTCAAGCTTCCTGAAAACTGGGGGTGGGGGGAAATGTTGTGCTGCATTAAGAATTCTACTAACTTTAACTGAGTTGACTTCTTGATGCCACAGTATGTTTTTTTTCAGGCTGCTGAAGAAACCTGAAAAAAAAAAAACACAGCGCAGCTTTAATCAACAGCAAAGCGAGGCAATGCCCATGCAATCTATTTTTAATACATTGCTCAATCGCTCCGAACTACAAGGTGGGCAGCATACAAATTTTAAAATTTTTAAAATATTTAAAAACCTTCAGTCGGTAAATTATTCTCAAAGTACACACAGTCCTCAAGTCAGAAACCGCTGCTTTCCGGGTAACAAAATACAGGCAGTTATGAATGTGGGAGCAACTTTCGGACGTGTACTTAGGTGTTAAGCATGCAGCAAGACACTTTCTGAAATTCTTCCAACCTGGAAATACAAATACAGATAGTCCTCAACTTACAACAGTTTGTTTAAGGACCATTTGACGTCACAGCGGCACTTATGACCGTTTTTCACACTTACGACCGATGCAGGCATCCCCATATTTGCACGTGATCAAAATCCATATGCTCAGCAACTGACTCCTATTTATGACGGTCATAGTGTCCCGGGGTCATGTGATTCCCCCTTTTTTGTGATCTGACCAGCAAAGTCGATGGGGAAACCAGATTCACTTAACTACTGCGGTACTAACTTAACAATTAACGGTGGTTCACTTAGCAACTGTGGTGAGAAAGGTCGTAAAATGGGGGCAAAATTCACTTAACAACTGTCTCGCTTAGCAACAGAAAGTTTGGGCTCAATTATGGTCATAAGTCGAGGACCATCTGTATATTTCTCTCCCTCTCTACAGGGAAAGTTCTCTTAGGAAGATCAAGAGAGAAACAAGTCATAAAAATGTGGCTTTTGCACCTTTTGCTAAAAAAGGAAGAGTCCGCCATCACTTCCTTAAGGAGTGTTTAAACTCCCAGTGGGATCTGGCAGGAACAGGTAAGAGACCTACCTGATTATTTGGCGACATTCTGAAAAGAAATCAGTTTTCACTGGACCACTTTGCAATGGCCACCTGTACCCCGTAAATATCAAAAGTCTTGAACGCACCATTTCGCAATCCGGACGATCGGGTGCCTTTTCCCGTGAGTCAGTCCCATTAGAGTGTACCCATAATTGTGCCAATCAATGATTAGCTTGCTGTTTCGCAGTAGGCAAAATATCCAGCTGACTGCAATGCTGGGCAAACCGGGCGGATTCTGGTTATGGGGAGAAGAGAAAACATTTCAGAACAAGTTTAATCAAATTTCAAGTTTAATCAAATTTATATGCCGCCCTTCTCCTAAGACCCAGGGCGGCTCACAACAACAATACAATAATACAATAAAAATTTTAAAAGGCATTTTGGGGTGCTGGGGAGAGGAACTGCTGGGCTTACTTTCCTGCAGAGAGAAACAGCATTCTGGGATCTTAATGTCAAGATTAAGGCTGCATCAACCGGAATGCCACAACTCCCAGATGCCTGGAGGACATTATTAAATACATGCAGAAAATGTCTATTTGTATCACATTAAGAATGGCAAAATCTGAAATAGCCTTGCTAAGAGGCTCTGCGACACGGGACCTGTAACGCCGCCAAAGCACCGCAAACCAGCTGTTTTTCGCGGCGAAAAAATCCCTCCACGGTAGGAGTAGGGGCGAAGAGCTGTGGGTGATCCCACAATCCCAATAAATCCCAAAGGTGAATCTCCATAGATAAATCCTAGTAAATAAGATCAATTCCTTTCTAGTTTCTCTACTCACATGCCCTCTCACTGATTTTATTTATATCCCGCCTTATTATTATTTTTTATAAACAACTCAAGGCAGAGAACATATCTAATATTTCGTCCTCCACCTATTCCAACCCCCCAGCAACAACCCTGTGAGACTGGCTCAAAGTCACCCAGCTGACTTTCATACCTTACGAAGGATTAGAACTCACTGACTCCTGGTTTCTAGTATGACAACTTAACCACCAGACCAAACCGGATTATGATAGTCATTTCTTTCCAGAATACCAACTCAACGCCAGCAAAGAGACCCTCCTTTCCCCACTTAACCCAGATGAGTCACCCACAACCAGTCTAATATTCCTGAACCATAATTCCCAGCAGTCCTAAGCCCCATGGCTATAGCTGCGGTATATTAAGACTTATCAGGTGGCGCTCAAGGCGGCAAGATGCACGTATCATTCCGCCTTGATCGCATCTGCGGAATCCCGCCCAGCCGCCCTGTTTAGGGTGACTCGCTCCCTCCTTGATCGGGGGGGGGGGGTTGATGCACCCTTGCAGGGTAGTGCTGAGGATTTTAATAAGTTTTTCGCGGATAAAATCGCCCAGATTCGGATGGACCTTGACTCCAATTGGGATGCAGTGTCGGCTGACAATGAGTCAGTCGAGATGACAGGGACTCGTCTTGATCCTGTTGTGTGGACGGAGTTTGACCGTGGCACCCGATGAAGTGGACAAGGCCATTGGAGCTGTGAGTTCCGCCACCTGTTTATTGGACCCGTGCCCCTCCTGGCTGGTTTCGGCCAGCAGGGAAGTGACGCAGGGCTGGGTTCAGGAGATTAACGCCTCTTTGAGGGAGGGGTCCTTTCCGGCTCCCTGCAAGGAGGCAATTGTGCGCCCCCTCAAGAAGCCTTCCCTGGACCCAGCTGTATTAAACAACTACCGTCCTGTCTCCAATCTTCCCTTTATAGGGAAGGTTGTTGAGAAGGTGATGTCACTCCAGCTCCAACGGTCCTTGGATGAGGCCGATTATCTGGGTCCTCAGCAGTCAGGATTCAGGCTCGGCTACTCCACAGAAACTGCTTTGGTCGCGCTGACGGATGATCTCTGGCGGGCCTGGGATGGGGGATTTTCCACTATCCTGGTGCTACTTGACCTCTCAGCGGCTTTCGATACCATTGACCATGGTATCCTTCTGCGCCGGCTGGAGGGGTTGGGGGCACTGTTTTGCAGTGGTTCACCTCCTACCTCACTGGTCGGTCGCAGTCGGTGTTGGCGGGGGGTCAGAGGTCGACCGCTAGGTTCCTCCCTTGTGGGGTCCCTAAGGGATCGGTCCTCTCCCCTCTGCTGTTTAATATTTACATGAAACCGCTGGGTGAGATCATCCGACAACACGGGGTGAGATATCATCAGTATGCTGATGATACCCAGCTTTACATCTCCACCCCGTGTCACTTCAGTGAAGCAGCGGAAGTGATGTGCCGATGTCTGGAGGCTGTTAGGGTTTGGATGGGTGCTAACAGGCTCAAACTCAACCCCGACAAGACAGAGTGGCTGTGGGTTTTCCCTCCCAAGGATAATTCAATCTATCTGTCCATCAACCTGGGGGGGAGGAGTTTTTGACCCCCTCGGAGAAGGTCCGCAACTTGGGTGTCCTCCTCGATCCACAGCTAAATCTGGAACATCATCTTTCGGCTGTGGCGAGGGGGACATTTGCCCAGGTTCGCCTGGTGCACCAGTTGTGGCCCTATTTGGACCGGGAGTCTCTTCTCACAGTCACTCATGCCCTTATCACCTCGAGGTTCGACTACTGCAATGCTCTCTACATGGGGCTACCTTTGAAAAACGCTCGGAGACTTCAGGTAATGCAGAATGCAGCCGCGCGAGCAGTGTTGGGCCTGCCCAGAAATGTCCACATTTCGGCATCACTCCGCGAGCTGCATTGGCTGCCAATTGGTCTCCGAACGCAATTCAAAGTGTTGGTTATGACCTATAAAGCCCTACATGGCATCGGGCCAGGTTACTTACGGGACCGTCTTCTGCCCCATGAAACCCAGCGACCGGTTAGGGCCCACAGAGTCGGCCTTCTCCAGGTCCCGTCAGCCAGACAGTGTCGCCTGGCGGGGCCTAGGGGAAGAGCCTTCTCTGTTGCGGCCCCGGCCCTCTGGAACCAACTTCCCCCGGAGATCCGTATTGCCCCCACCCTCTCCGCCTTTCGTAAACTGCTTAAAACACACCTCTGCCGGCAGGCCTGGGGTAGTTAACATCTTGCCCCTAGCCAGTGTATGTTTGTGTGCATGTTTGTTGGACGATTGTTTTTTAACTTAGGGGTTTTTTATATATGTATTTTATGTTAGATTCTATTTATGCTGTGAGCCGCCCTGAGTTCCAGGAATAGGGCGGCATAGAAATAAAATTAATAACAATAACAATAACAATAACAATAATAATAATAATAATAATAATAATAATAATAATAGCTCAAATTCCCAATCCCTCAATCCTTCTACATGAGATCTCTGGGCTTTCTCTTTCTTCTTGCAAACTTTATATTATAAACTCCTAAGAGCAGCAAGGAGAACAATATTTAAACGTTGCATCCACTGATTGTGTGAGTTATTCTTGAGATATCCAACTCTCTCCCCGTTCCAATGCTGTAATCATAACCTGTTCTGTTAGCCCATATAGGGTGCATGCTTATTTTATATCCTTTATAAAATAACACCTACACCTGCATCTTCCAATACACTATTCACAGGATGTGTCAGGTCCACCATGCTGATGTCTTGCCATTCTGCTGGGGGGGGGGAGGAAAGTTTCTGCCATTCTTTGCATGCTTTCGCTTCTGCTGTAACCGCTTGGGAATTAGGAAGGGGGAATGTCTTTGGAGAAGAAACAGACTCCTTCCCAACCCATTCCAGGCTGGTTCCAAGGTCCTCGTACCTTGAGAATGACCTGTTATCTACCCAGCACCTCAACATTCTCAAAACAAACTTGGGGCATCATTTTGGCTGCTGGTGGACTGGTCAGGGGGGGGTTGAGTTTGGGGGAAAACGAAATAATTGCTTTGCGCTTTGAGCGGGACCTTCAGATTCCGCCTGACTTCTCTGCATCCACTATCTCTCAGTAAAAGTTCTTTTTGATTTAACCTTAATGGGATCAAGATGGCAGGATGGCAGTCAAATAAAAACTAAGTTAAACAAGCACTTCTCAGCAACCTTTATGACTCTTTTTAAAAAGCTGGACCGATGCTCTGGTTTAAATAGAGGTAGGAGGCAAGACAGGTGTTAAAACCTGAAAGCGAACATACCTGGAGAAGCACATAGTCTGGTGGAGCAATCCTTAGCAGTGTGTACAACAGCAGGAAACTCTGCACAATCACTTTTATGATATACTGGAAAAACCTGGGCCCAACTGCAATGGAAAAGAAGCTCTGGTCAAGGCTTGATGCTCAGTAACGTTTGGATGCAGATCATCCTCACTTACAGCCCTTCGTTGCATTTGCTGTTTGAAGTTATAACGGCCCTGAAAAAAAAAACCCCACTTATGACCCGTTTTCACACAACTGCTGCAGCGTCCCGTAGTCATGTGATCAAAATCCGAACGCTTGGCAACTGGCATGTATTTATGACGGTTGCGGTGTCCCGGGGCCACGCAAGGTCCCATTTTGCGACCTTGTGACAAGCAAAGTCAACGGGGGGAAGCAGAATCACTTAACTGCACTCCCAAAGGTGCTTTCTCAAGAGGCAGGTGGACTTGCTTGTTTTTCTTTGAAGAGCCAGAGATGAAGAAGCTTCTTGGATGAGAAGCGAAACGCCTGACTGGCTGAGAATCTTCATAGACATTTCATCGCTGCAGTGATTCACTTAACAAGTGTGGCCAGGTTGTAAAAGGGGGCAAAATTCACGTCTTGCTTAGCAACAAAAATGTTGGGCTCAATTGTGGTTGTAAGTCAAGGACCACCAGTAGCTGAAAAGCATGACGAGGTGCTCAAGTGCAGAACCTTCAATGTTCTACTTCAAATTGAAAACTGCAAAACATTCCGTCACGCGGAATGTCCTCAGGCTGAAAAGGGCTGTGCCAGAAAACACCACAAGCCAGCCCAAGTCTTTGGATACTTCTTGACAATATCCATCCAGTCTCCAACTTCCCCTTGAAAGGGAAGGTCGTGGAGAAAGTAGGCGAGCTTCACCTGCAGAAGATCCAAAAGATGGCAGATTGTTTGGACTTATTTCAACCCGGTTACAGTCCAGAGATGGCACTGACTGTACTCGTTGATGACTAGCGCTAATATGCTTTGACCAACACTTCCTTGTTTTTATGCCATTTCTTTCTGGCTGGTCTTGCCAAAAATAGCAAAGAAAGAGTCAAGAGGAGGGAGAGAAAAGACTGGTGAATAAAAGGATTATTCAGATCTCTGCAACATTTCTGTACAAATAAACTTGGTCTGACTCGACATCAGTTTTTGCACAGGTTAAGTACATAAATGAAACAATGCGACATTCATCCTACCTTGCCAAATTTTGAGCTCTATAAGGGGAACAATCTCAATGTTTTCATTGCTGATGATCTCATTGTGCGGTTTTGTGCCTGAAAGAAAAGGAAAGTGCTAGGAGATTTTGTCCAGAATTTCCAAAAAGAACATACAGAAGCTCTGAAGTCAATTCCTCACTGGTCAATTAGAGAAAAAAATATGTGTAAAAACTTTTCCGGACTCCTTTAGTAATAAGTGTAATACTTAAGAGCTGGAAATGGGACAATTTATTGAGTCTCTAGACCAGGGGTTTCTAAACTTGGCAACTTTTAAGACTTGTGAATTTCAACTTCCAGAATTCGTCATCCATCCAGCCGGAATTCTGGAAGTTGGAAAGTCCACAAGTCTTAAAATTGCCAGGTATGAGGACCCCTGCTCTAGACCATGGTTGTCCAATCTTTTGGCTTCCCTGGGTGATACTGAGTGAAGAGGAATCATCTTGGGCCACATATAAAATATATAATATAGCTAATGTATATAAACCACATAATAATATTAAGTTTACAATTTTGTGGGGCTGCACTAGTAGCTGTCCAGAGCCATGCGCTCTAGATATTGAGTCTAAATTTCTCAGATCAGGAATCCAAATTAAAGCTTCCACAGATTCACTGGATTTCGCTGTAGGTTTTCAAAAATAGACCAGACAATCATTTGACTGGGATGATATAAGTTCTCCTGTCTTGAGCAGGGGGTTGGACTATAAGACCTCTGTGGTCCCTTCCACTCCTATAATTCTATGTTCTGTAGAAGGTTAGAAAGCTTTTTGAAATAATGAATAAAGAGATCTCTGCCCTAAATGATCTTCTCAATGTGATCTGCCTTGTGCCAGGTATCTGACCCACTTCAAAGAAAGAAATGAGTGCTGAAGACTACTGCTGTAACTTATTATTATGACACCATCAACCAGATGAAAGACAGGAACAATTATGCTTCTCTTCCTAATCTAAACAGGGCAGGTTAATTTAAAAAATAAAAAACCTCAAATTACTTCCGTGACTAATTGCATTCTGATTAAGCATAGCTAGAGTTTACACACAAGCCTTTCAGAAATAGCTTGGCTGCCCCATCCCTTTGGCCTGGTTTTGAGACAGGGCAGCAGTAGGTCAGGTTCAAAAGAAAACATACCATAAAGGAAGCAGAAGGACCCAAAGAACATTGTGGGAGGACATCACTGTAATATCTAGAATAATCTTAAGAAAACTGGTTCTCTGTTCCTTTGTTGCCTGCCAATTTTATTTTATTTTTTTTTGCCGGTCAGTAAGTTTGCACACCAGTTAATTAATTCTGCTTATTTTGGCTGTCTCATACTCCCCCCTCCACCCAAAAAAAATGCCTTGATTTTCTCAATCAAAGGCTAGCCGTTGTTGCTTCTGCAATTTTAAATACCCCAAGTGCAAATCAATTGCATCAATCATATTTTGTTGGCGATGGGCAAAAAACTTTTCAGAGATTAGATCCGCACCCGCGGGATGGGTAAGAAAGGAAAGAGAGCTGGAAATCTGAATAAAAAGTATGCAAAACCCCTGAGAAATGGAAACCCTAAAATAAAACTTTAAGAAGAGACTGGAAAACCATTTGTCTGAAGTGGTATAGGTCTTGCCTGAGCAGGGGGTTGGACTAGAAGACCTCCAGGGTCCCTTCCAACTCTACTACTTACTACTACTACTTACTACTACTACTATTACCACATAAGTTGTACCCCAAATATTCAGAAGGGTTCCTCCTATGACCTTCCCACCCACCCCAGCAAGAAGACAGAAGCCTCCAGGGGGAGCACTACAACCCCCATCCTCCCCAGCATGTCAGAAGACCATGGACTCGCAGGCTCCCACTCCCCTACTGGAGGACGCCAGGTTGGGGAGGCACCTGCGGAACCACAACTCCCAGCATCCCTCGCGCACGGCCGCCTTGGCCGGGGCTGCTGGGAGCTGTAGTAGGGCAAGGCAGCCCGGCTCCAGCTTCGGGGCGAAGGCCCTGCGGGAAGAAAGGCGGCTTTTCGGGCCTCGGCCCGCCGCCTTTCGGGCTCGGGAGGAAGATTCACCCGCGTAGCCGAGGAAAGCGACGCGGCGGCCGCGACGGGCCAGCGACAAGGCGTGGTACTGCATGCGGGGGCTGCGGCCCAGGTCGCCCACCACCAGCACGGCCACGCATCCCGCGACGTCGCCAGGCCGCTTCGGGGGCCGGAACGACCACCAGACCCCCGCCAGGAACAGCAGCAGCAGCAGCGCCGACCCCGAGAGCAGCCAATCGCCGGCCTCCATCTTGGGAGAGGCGGCGAGAGGCCGCGCAGAGTGGCTTCCCGGGTGCGCCGCGAGGCACGTCGCCACGCCGACGCCGCCCTGCCGGCCGGGAGGACAAACTTCAGACGATTCCGTGGGTGGAATGGAAGGTTGTCTCCTCAATGCCAAAGCGGGGGAGGGGGATGCAAAAGTGGGGGGGGGGAGAAAGACTTCCAACCAAATATGCCTTCTCCTGGAGAGGGAGAATCCAAGAGGAAGGTGTAAGTTCAGGTGTAACTGCACCTGAAGGCCAGGCAAGGAAGAACGGATGGAAACGGATCAAGGAGAGATTCAACCTAGAAATCAGGAGAAATTTCCTGACAGTGAGAACAATCAAGCAGAGGAACAGGAGTTTGTTTGTTTGTTTGTTTGTTTGTTTGTTTGTTTGTTGATTGATTGATTGATTGATTGATTGATTGATTGATTGATTGATTGATTGGATTTCTATGCCACCCTATTCCAGGAACTCAGGGCGGCTCACAACATAGATAGAAATCTAACATTAAAATACATTATTAAAAAAACCCCTTAATTAAAAAACCAATCATCCAAACAAACATGCACACAAACATACACTGGCTAGGGGCAAGATGTTAACTGCCCCAGGCCTGTCGGCAAAGATGTGTTTTGAGCAGTTTACGAAAGGCGGAGAGGGTGGGGGCGATACGGATCTCCGGGGGGAGTTGATTCCAGAGGGCCGGGGCCGCAACAGAGAAGGCTCTTCCCCTAGGCCCCGCCAGGCGACACTGTCTGGCTGACAGGACCTGGAGAAGGCCGACTCTGGGCCCTAACTGGTCGTTGGGATTCATGGGGCAGCAGACGGTCCCGTCTGAAGTTGCCTTCAGAAGTTGTGGGAGCTTCAACACTGGAAGCTTTCAAGAAGAGGCTGGACTGCCATCTGTCAGAAATGGTGCAGGGACTCCTGCTTGGGTTGGGGGTTGGACTGGATCAGGGCTTTTCAACCTTTTCACCCATTGTTGCCACTTTTAGGATAGGGCAACATCCGAGGGCCACCAGTTGCCTAGCAAGGGGTCAAAAACTTGATGACCAAAAAAAAAAGAAGGGAAAAAGTGATAAAGTACAGGTAGTCCTCGACTTACAACAGTTTGCTTAGTGACTGTTCGAAGTTACAAGGGCACTGAAAAAAGTGCCCCCCAAGGCACAGCCGAGCAGGACGCCTGCCTGCCCATCCAGCGGTGCTTTTCCTCTTGTCCGAGGTTTTCATTGTTGTGAGCATTTCTGTTGAGGATTGGCAGTAGGGGTGGGGTGGAGGTGTTTGGTTTTTATTCCCCCCCCCCCGTCTGCTGGGTGGTTGCAGCAGGTTTTGGTCACTTCACATGACCCTGGGACACTGTGACCGTCATATATACGAATCAGTTGCCAAGCATCTGAACGTGAATCACAAGACCCTGGAGATGCTGCAACATTCCAGCTGATCGGCGCTTCTGGACTCAGCAGAAGCGCCAGGATCAGTGCTGCTTTCCAGCTGATTGGTGCTTCTTCAGGACTCAGCAGAAGCACCAGGATCAGCGCCGAGCTCCAGCTGCAGTCTGGCGCTGATCCTGGCACTTCCACTGAGCCCTGACAGTCCTGAAGAAGTGCCGATCAGCTTGAAAGCGGCACTGATCCTGGCGCTTCCGCTCAGCCCTGACAGCCCTGCAGCTCCAGCCATCTCTCGCTCAGGCTTGTGCGGTGCTGCCACCGGTTCAGCTCATTCCTCTCCCCCGCTACTTTTCTAGGGTGGTCACATACCACCTGCCAAGTGCCAATGTACCACAGGTGGTACCCATACCACTGGTTGAAAAGCCCTGGACTAGATGACCTGCAAGGTCCCTTCCAACTCTTTATTCTGTTCTGTTCTATTCTATTATTTATTCTATATTCTATTCTACTTCACTCCACTCTACTCTACTCCACTCAATTCTACTAATCCTAGCACTGATGATGTTACCTAGTTAGGGTAGTGAAAGAAACCAGTGGTGGGATTCAAATATGTCAACAACCGGTTCTCTGTGGATGCTGCTTCCGGAAGTCCATTCTGGGCCTGGACAACAAAAAATTAGCTACCGGTTCTGCCGAAGTGGTGCAAACCGGCTGAATCCCACCACTGAAAGAAACCAAGGACCCTTCATTTTCAATCCTGAATTACAAATATTCTCCTTCAAGGGGTAACCCATTTAAGACCCCCTTTCAGGGGGTGGCTTCAACAGGTGAGGAGCGGCAGAAGCTTAAGAGTTCCCATCAATTAGATCAGTGGGGTCCTTGGTGCTCTCTAAGCTTGGGTATTTTTGCAGACGTTTCAGTACCAAACTAGGTCATATCAGTGCTAGAAGGGAGTGGGCTAAACAGAGAGGAAACTCCCACAGCCTTCTCACACTGATGATATGAAATGAAATGAAATACACCGAAACAACCTGGGAGAGCATCAAAGACCCCACAGTTCAACCCTGAGTTACATATATTGTCTTCTAACTAGGTCAGTGTTACTCAGTCTTGGTCATGTTAAGAGCTGTGCATTATTTTTTTTTTTTTGGTGGTGGTGGTGGTGGTTGTGAATGCCACAACAACAATTTATTTCAACTAAGTACTAGAAATTTGTGCTAAAAATGTGGACAACACGAAGGAACATATTATGATGATGTATGGAGGGGCAAGAAAACCAGCAATTTTTGGATCCAAACACATGCACTGCGCCAGAAGATTTTAAAAGATTTTGAAGACTAATGTACAATTGAAACTAGAGATTTTTCATTTGGGCTCAGTGAATAAACAGCTGGAAAAGAAATCACAGAGCTTTGCAATATTGATGCAAGATTGCTATTTGCTTAAAAGTGAAAAGATTCGGTGCTGTCTACGAAGGAGACATGGTTGTTGAAGTTGATGAAACTCAACTAATTTAATTAAAGACAACGGTTTGCTTTATTGCTGACTGGAAAATCCTTAGGGATTTTTTGCATGAAGTAGAAAAAAATGGACATGATTTATGGTCCTGGTGATTGGAAAATATTAAGATAATGAAAGAAATAAAGCTTTTTTTCCAAAGAGATAATTTTGTAATCCAGTTTCTTTTCTTTTCAAGAACCTTTATACCAAAAAAAAAACCACAAAACCTATCAGTTTGTTTCCTTATCTAAGACTTGTACGTCAGTCAGCTCCAAATGACTTTTGAGCTACCTCCATCCATCAACAAAATATCATTTGGCCCCTGGAAGAACTTTAATGGTTTCTTGTAAATAATGTAGAGCTAAAAGTTGGTGACTCACGGGTGTCAATCAGAGGTTCTTGGCCTCTGATGTGGATGCTTGTGTACACAAATCCTACATATAAAGAGGTTTAAGGAGGACAAAGAGAGGTCTGTAGGTTTTTCCCAGAAACTATAAAAAGCCTCTGTTGCTTTCTCCTGCCCCAATGCAAAAAAAAAAAAATGCTGAGTTTTGTATGTTTGCTGTTGTTCTGCCTCGCAAACCTGCAGTGCTCCTCTTGTGAGGAAGATAGGAGAAATGCTATTATTTCTGCCTTGGAGAAGGCAGTTACGTTCCTGGGTGAAAAACACGACAAAATCAACGTAGACGCGGTGCTGGGATACACTGTCTTGGAAGGTACCAGTTTCAGCCACTGCTGTGGTTGTTATTAAACTTAAAAGTTGACTGCAAAGAAGGGAACGACTTGATTCCAGAAGTTATGGGGTGCTCTTAACACTGGAGGTTTTTAAGAAGAGATTGGACGACGATTTGTCCGAACTTGTATAGGGCTTCCTGCTGGAGCAGGGGGTTAGACTAGAAGACCTCCAAAGTCCCTTCCAACTCTGTTCTTTAGTTAAAGGAAGCTGGATGTTTTGTGTCCTCGGGCTGAGGAACACATATAATGGGAAATTATGAGGGAGAAGTAAGGGGGAGATAAACCGAGAAGAGGAAGAAAGTGACAAGGAAGAAAGTGACAAGTGGGATAAAATTACGAGTGAGGAATGCATTTGGAGGATAATAAAAATCACAAGAACAACATAGAGAATGAGTTATTTGTGATAAGGGGGGGAAAGAAAAAGAAAAAAAATCTGTCTCAATGAACGATTGATTATATACTTATTATATGTACTTGGAGTATGATGACTGTAAGGAATATAGCCTAAAAACAGGATATAGATTATAACTGCATGTGCCTGATGACTTTTGTAATTGTATAAATTCTAATAAGCAATACCATATTCAATTTGAACTTTATTTATATGACTTTATTGTTGAATGAGACATCCCGATCACTATGTTGTTTCTTAAGCTTTTGGGGGAAAGATGGGAAAAGTTAGTAAATATTCATTGAGATAGAAGTATTAATATAGGGAAATTTGGAGAGAGGAGTTGCTCGGACATTACCCCTGGACTACATCTGAAGAGAGATGAGAGAGAAGAAAGAGTGAAAGAGGGGAGAAGGAAGTAGGAAGGTTGGAGAAGAAGAGGAGAAGTGGAGAGAAAGGGAAGGAGAGGAGTGGAGAAAAGAGGGAAGTAGGAAGAGAAGAAAGGGAGAAAGAAGGTAAAGAAGAAAGAGGGTGGATGTGGTAAAGGGGGAAATGGGCGAGCAACACCAAAGTTATGTGTAGGTATTTATTTCACTTCATTTAAAGTATTGTATATATGAATGTAAAAGAATGTATGCTAACATCTTACAAATATTATAGTATATGCATGGGGGAGAGTTTGGAATAAAATTGATAAAGTCTTAAAATAGGTTTAACAGAAATTTACGATAGAAATGGAAGATATTAAATTCACATGTTTTTGGTCTTTCTTTTTTTTTGTCTTGTGTGAGAGAGGGAAATAGAAAGATGAAAGTGAATGTATTAAGTTTTGAGCTGTTTATGTATGTTTTTATTCTGGAATTTATATTTACCCAGTCACCATGGTGTGTTATAAGCATTTATTGTTAAAATTATAAAATCAATAAAATACATTTTTAAAAAAATCACAAGAACTAAAGTGTTCTTGTGTTCGAAAGCCAGAGAATGAGAAAGAGGAAAGGAAAGGATAAAATTACGAGTGAGGAATGCATTTGGAGGATAATAAAAATCACAAGAACTAAAGTGTTCTTGTGTTCGAAAGCTGGAGAATGAGAAAGAGGAAAGGAAAGGAGGCAGACGCCTTTGAAACTCCCGTGTTTTGAGGATGTCATACAGGTGGAGGAAAGACTACAAAGGCCGATAGTGTTGATGGGACAAAGAAGAAAGGAAGGTAGTAGAAGAGGAACATGGATGTGATCAAGGAAAGCTTGGAAATCGGACGTTATTCCTAGAAATGGGTAGGGCAGAATGACAAGTCGGGAGTCTGATCTGTTGTGATGTCACCTAAATAAAGATGACAGTCTGAGCTGCTAACACTTATAGTTGTGTTTGTATTTAAAATGTGTTTTATTAGTGTTGGTATATCCATGATTGCATGACCTCTGTACATGCCATATGCTAAATAAAGAAATAAATCTAGAAATGACTGTTTGGGAAATTTATGATGGGAGAGATTCAAGAACTGCAGTTGTCGTGAAGGGATAGAAATGCAAATCCATTTCAGATGGAGAAAAGGCTGCATTAATGTTGTTATAGTGTTTGTTTCATAGCTCATCATCTCCTTCCAGACTCCAAGAAGATCTAGTCTGTCAAATATTCTGGTGCCATCCCCTTCTTGGAAGAAATCTTTGTGGTTGCTAGGAATTGAAGATGATCTGATGGCACTTAATCAATCAATCAATCAATCTGGTCTTGGTGTTACATTTCCGTCTCCCTCAAAAGCACCAAAATGAATCGAAAAGCTTTATGATGCGTAACATCCCATTCGTGTCATTCCAGCGATTGGGTTTCGTCCCTCTCTTTTTACTTCCAAAATACGGTGTGAATCCCATCTCTTTTTCCTCCCTCTGCAAACCTCCAGCACATTTGAAGATGGTCCTGGAGAGATGGCTGTGGCAGCCGGAATTAACCCCGGAGTGGCAGAGAATCCAGCTTTTGAAGCAGAAGCTGTTGACTTTCATAGAGGAGGCAACCCAAGATGTTGAAAAACAGGATCCCGTTTCCCACAAAGGTAGATGTGAAATGTTATTTCAGCAGAATTAGGTAACCATGGTTGGGAAAGGTAGGTGCCCATGTCTCCTTAGGCACAGAAGATGGATATGAATCATTTCATAAGTCTGGGAAAGAAAACGTTTCATTGTCAAGAGTTGTTCCTTAACAGGTGTGGGAGTTTGCTAGTGATGTAAACTAGAGAACCAGTTTGGTCTAGTGCAGGGGTAGGCAACCTTGGCTCTTTTATGACTGGTGGACTCAGGAGTTCTGGGAGTTGAAGTCCACAAGTCATAAAAGAGCCAAGGTTGCCTGCCCCTGGTTTAGTGGTTAAGACACCAGGTTAGAAAGCAGGAGACGTTGAGTTCTAGTCCTGCTCAGCCATGAAAACCAGCCGGGTGACTTTGGGCCAATAACCAGGAGACAGTGAGTTGTAGTCCTACCTCAGCCATGAAAACCAGCCAGGTGACTTTGGGTTGATTGCCAGGAGACAGTGAGTTCTAGTTTCTCCTTAGCCATGAAAGTAGCTGGGTGACCTTGGACCAGGGCTTCTCTCTCAGCCGAATTCACCTCATAAGGTTGTTATTTTGGGGAAAATAGGAGGAAGAAGGAGTATTATGTACGTTCACCGCATTGGGGTATTCATAAAAATAATAAAAGGCAGGAGATAAATAAATAAATGCATAGCTCCATACATACATACGTACTAGCGTGGAGTCAGGATAGCCCTCCCCAACTCATCATCCGTGTTACTTGCGTTGTGCTTGGGATTTCTTCATTATTTTAAGCAATGATGCATTTGTTTTATAGCTTCCATTATACCTTTGGGGAGTGTTTGGCACAAAACAGCCAGAAACTTGCAATGATTTTCAGCAATTGTTGTTAGAAGAGACTCTGAGAGATACAAAGGAGAGCTTGGGGACTACAGATCTACGCTGGGAAAGGCAATTATCCACTTCTGCCAAAGGAATACAGGAGATTATTTTATTCTGAGTGAGATAATTGCTCTTCCTAGCTCTGGAATCTAATTTGAAAGCCAGGGAAATAAGTCTGGGATTTTCTTGCATGCAAATATAGCTGTTCTGCCAGCAAAACCAGGGCCCTGATCTGTGAAAAACCGGTTGCTGGCAGCATGGAAAGAGAGAGGTGAAGTAGTTAAAGTATTGGGCTAGAGCAGCGGTTCTCAACCTGTGGGTCACGACCCCATTTGGGGTCAAACGACCAGTTCACGGGGGTCGCCAGACAACGCAGTCCGCCATTTTTCCCCCTTTTCCCCTCGGCCGGCGCAGGGGGCAGCACCGCGCATGCGTGGGGTAGCACCGCGCATGCGCGATGCGGGCCGCCGCATCGCGCATGCGCGATGTGGGCCGCCACGCTGCGCATGCGCGATAGGGGCCGTTGCGCCGCGCATGCGCGATGCAGGTTGGGGTTGCGCCGTGCACGCGCAATGCAGGTCGGGGTCGTGGCCTACAAAAGGTTGAGAACCGCTGGGCTAGAGAGACCTGGCTTCACGTACACTAGTCATGGTAGCTTGTCTTAGACTAGCTACTCTCTCCCTACTCATAGGATTTCTTAGAGGAGTTGCTGTTTTGGGGGAAAACAGGAGGAGGGAGCAACCACAAAAAGTGAGATAAGCTAATTAATACAGAGAGAGGATTATTGTCTTTCTATTGTAAATGGTCCTGAAAAAAATCTAGTGAGGACTAGAACATTAATACTGTCTCCTTCTCTCAAGAAATCTAATGGTAGCGGGCTTTATACTGATGTGGCAGATTTAATTGATAGATCCCAAATGAGAGATTTCCCATTTTTTTTTCCTCCTCAGCCTTTGCTCCAGCTTTAAAGTCAGGATTTTGGAAAGTCCCTCGGGAATGGAGAAAGATTAACGAGTCTACTCCTCATTCCCTAACAAGTGGCCCCTGTCTGGATTATCAAAAAAGTGATTTTTGCCTCTCAGCAGTATTAGGAACACAGTAGGTATTTTGCTTCGATTTTCCTCTTATCTAGCATACCTTCTCCCCCAAAACAGTTAGTCCTTGACTTACAACCATTTGTGTAACTGTTTGAAGTTACAACAGCACTGAAAAAAGCCACTTAGGGCCACTCCTTGGACTAGCAAACATCACAGTATCCCCACGGTCACTTGATCAAAGTTGGGGGTCTTCGCAACTGGCCTATATTTTTTGACGGTTGCAGCTTCCCAGGGTCCCGTGATCACCATTTGTGACCTCCTTAGCTGGCTTCTGACAAGCAAAATCAATGGGGGGGGGGGGAACTGGGTTTGCTTAATGAGTGCTTGATTCATTTAAAAACAGGAGGGATTTGTTCAATAACTGGCAAAAGGGTCATAAAATCAGGCATGACTCCCTCAAGAACCACCTTGGTCAACAATGGGAACTGGTCAGACTTCTGCTTGTAGGTCAAGGACGGTCTGTAGACTTCCCGAAATACATTAAGGTAGCAATTCCCATCATCCCCAAGGCTGGAATTGGGTCTGGCCCCTCTGCTCTGAAGACCAGATCAAGGACAGCTGATAAGAATTGGCCTGTTCTAAGTACTAAGCAGTGTTTAGGATATGCCAATGATATTTTCCCAAAATGTTTAGAAGGGCTGTTAGCCAAAACAATTTGGTAACCACTGGCATGATCCACTCATAAACTTTGTGTTGTGGAGCACCTATTTAATTATACAAAGCAGGTTAATCAAGCAATACATTGCTCGATTTAAAACTGATACAGGTAGTCCTTGACTTACAATGGCAAAAGCCCTTAGACTTATATACCGCTTCACAGTGCAGCCCTCTCTAAGCCATTTACAGAGTCCGCATTATTTGCCCCCAATAATCTGGGTCATTTTACCGACCTCGAAAGGACGGAGGGCCAAGTCAACCTTGAGCCAGTCAGGATCGGAAGGAAGGAAGGAAGGAAGGAAGGAAGGAAGGAAGGAAGGAAGGAAGGAAGGAAGGAAGGAAGGAAGGAAGGAAGGAAGGAAGGGCAATAACAATAACAATAGCAATAGCATTTGGACTTATATACCACTTCACAGTGCTTTACAGCCCGCTCTAAGTGGTTTACAGAGTCCGCATTATTTGCCCCCAACAATCTGGGTCATTTTACCGACCTCGGAAGGACGGAGGACTGAGTCAACCTTGAGCCAGTCAGGATCGAACTCCAGACTATGGGCAAAAGCTGCAGTACTGCATTCTAACTATTGCATCCCCACAGCTCTTACAACCACAACTGAGTCCAGAATTTCTGTTATTAAGCAGGTGGTTGTTAAATAATTCACCCCCAATTTTACGACCTTTTACGCCACAGTTATTCAGCAAATCACTGAGCTGTTAAGTGAATCACACGGTTGTTAAGTGAATCCAGCTTCCCCCCATTCATTTTGCTTATCAGAAGCCAGCTGGAAACATCACAAATGGTAATCACATGTCCCTAGGACATTGCAATGATGGCTTCCAAAAATCTTGCTGTTTATTGAATACACTGCATGGGTATGTCGAAGCGAAACTAACTCTGAGGTTCCAACCCCAATTCATAGACTTAAACAATAATTTTCCCAGCCAAACTCCCAACGTCTCACGTAGTCCATATAAACAAGTTCACTTTGTTATGGGAACCGTCTGCTTCAAATCCACACCTTGTATGGCGTCCTTGAAAAGGTTTCAGGCTCTTGCAGTCTTCAGCTGAATCATAGAAGTTTTGTATCCCCATCTAATCCACTCCAAAGTAATACCTTTCCCTCTTACTCTAAACGCAGAGGCATGTAGCTGCCAAAGTTTCATCCTTGACAGTGGGCAGGAAGTCTTATTTGAGTTTTATCTTCCTTCAACAGGGAGGATGCAGATGTATGCTGGATTCCTGACAATTGCACCAGTCTCATGATAAATACTCACTGCTATGGTTATTCGCTGTCCCATCAACTCTTTTTCTTTCTGTTTGCCAAGATGGTAAGAGAGTGTCCATGTTTGTTCGTTTGTTTATTAAACAAACATATGCAGCTGCCCAATTTACACACGGTGACTCTGGATCACATTGCCAGGGTGGTTAGAACGATAATCATAGGATGAAGAGGAGGGAATTTTGAATGTTCTGAGATCTTTAATCCATTTGCAAGGATCTTGGACAGAAGAGCAAAGAGTTGGGGGGGGGAGGTGTAGAGGTTGTGGACTTGGCTGGGGAATTCTGGGAGTTGAAGTCCAACATCTTAAAGTTGCCAAATTTGAAAAAAAAAAACAACCCAGTAAGTTTGTAAGCTCCACCTGCAGAAATTTTAAGTGCATTCATTTTTACTGCAATAATTTTATTTCCGATCTGTATTTTGAATCAGATGTTTTATGCTTTAAAAGCATTTTTAAAAGCTTTATCTTTTCATAATTTTCATCTATCAATTGCTTTGTGGCACCACTGGAACATCTGGGTTAGCAAGAGGAAGCAACCAATCAATCAATATTTTATCCCGCCTTTCTTTATATTCTCACCTTTCCCTCTCTAGCAATCGTGCCCGAATTCTCTCTTCCAAAATACCCAATATTATGAAAACGTGTTCTGTGATTTGATGATGCAAGCCAATCGCAATCTCGAAAAGAACAATCTGATCGACAAGTTTGCAGATATCTTTACAGAGAACAGTAAGTGATCCATGGGGCGCTTGGTACTCTCTGAGCTTGTTGTCTTGCAGATATCTCATTACCCAATTAGCTAACATCATCAGTGCTGGAAAGGAGAGGAATTTGCTGTCCATATATTTACAAGTGGCTTGCCGTGTCAGTGTTGGTGGGAGTGTTGTTTTCTTCTTGGTAGTTCTTTGAATGGGTTGATTGTTTGCTGTTTGATTGTTTGTCTGAGTTGATAGTTCCTTGATTGGAACATTATTTATTGCTTGATTGTTGGTCTGGGGGTTGGCTGCTGGAGAGGATGTATTCTGGCCTGCTTGTTTCCTTCTTAGCTTTTTAAATTTCCTCTTTTAAATGGCGTATAAATGTTTCTTATCTTTATGTGCCCATTGATGGCCAATTAGATTGAGTGCCAGGCTTTCAGGAATTCTCTAGCACTTTTGGGACTTAGCTTCATCTAGGATACACACAGTCATTGATCTCTTCAAAATAAGTGGGTAATTTCCAGTGCTTCCTTAATTTTGTAAGGAATAGGTCTTTTTTTTTCTCTCTTAATCCTCAAGTTGTGCTAACCAAATCCCCAATCAACCTGCATCTTCTTTCCTCACAGTTATGTTTTGTGGGCTAGCTGGATTCTCAGATTTCTTCCAGACTTCCTGGCTTGATCGCATTCTCAGCTGGCAGAAACAGGAGAATGGATGTTTCTGGATGTACAGTAAGTAGATTGCACGGCTCTAGGGGCATCAGCGACTCGCGTTTTGTCAAAAAATATCCAGATGAGGAATATGTAGTCCTTGACTTGATGACCATAAGTGAGCTCAACGTTTCCATTGCTAAATGTTCTTAAGTGAGTTGCAGCTCATTAGCAGCCCTGGTGGACAAAATGCAGTATTGCAGGCAAGCTCTGCTCGCAGCCTGGGGTTTGTTCCTGATGGGACTCAAGGTTGACTCAGACTTCCATCCTTCTGAGGTTGGTAAAATGAGGACCCAGATTGTTGGAGGATATTATGCAAATAACAGTTCGACATTGTAAACTACCCAGAGGTTGCTGTAAAACAGGGATCCCCAACCCCCGGTCTGTGGACCGGTAATGGGCCGTGGCATGCCAGCAACCGGTCCGCACAAACAAGCAAAGCCCCATCCACAGGATGCAGGCAGCACACAAAACCACGCACCCTCCGGTCCGCGGAAAATCCTCTCTCCACGGAACTGGTCCCTGGTGCCCAAAACGTTGGGGACTTTGCTGTAAAGCACTATGGACCAATATAGAATATAGTCTAAATGCTATTGCTATGGATAAGAGCCAATGGAATTCAAGGTGGGCTGGACTTAAATCTCTTGTGGGCATGAAAAGTCTCAAGACTGGTGACTCTCTTGACCCCTCCCTCGGGTTCAGTCTGGTTATCTCCTACCCCAGTGTTTTGAGTATTGAACTACTTAGGCAAATGCAAGAAAATGATACCGCATAAAAACAAAGATGCAGCATCCTGAACTTTAGGATTCGATTCCCAAAGAAATAATACTAGTCTCTTTTTCCAGCAAGTGATTCATTTCTTCTCTCAATCTACTAGCTTCTTCCAATGATGGGGGCCAAGTGAGAAGAAGGACTAAGAGATCGGAGAAACTTATTGAAGGTAAAACTCTTGGTAGCTGGGACACAGGAATTGGGTTTGCCTAGGTCTAGTGAGCCATGGGGTGGCGCACACATGCATGCACGCAGCATGATCGGTGGGCCTGCGCGCACGCACATGCGCACGCAGTCCGACTTGCAGTTGAGCTGTGTGTGCATGCATGTGCACGCCAGCCAGCCGCTTGTGCGGCCCGGTTCCCCTCTCCCCGCCCTCCAAGCTGCAAAGGTTGTGGACCGGTGGACTAGATCAGTGGTTCTTAACCTTTTTGAACGAATCACCCCCTTGAGCCAATGAGGAAGTTGTCATCGCCTCCCCTCCCCCAACATAACCTCTCAATCACAACATAGGAAATAATTCTTCAATTTATGCAAACACTTGTTTTGTTTTCTTTAAAACTGTCATCAGGACAGATTGATTATTATTATTATTATTATTATTATTAGTAGTAGTAGTAGTAGTAGTAGTAGTAGTAGTAGTAGTAGTAGTAGTAGTAGTAAACTTTTATACCGCCCCTCTCCCGTAGGACTCGGGGTGGTTTACAGCCAAATTTAAAACGTAACAATAATAAATATTTAAAACAGAATTAAATAACCTAGGCTGTACTAAAAACCAAATTAAAATCCCATACTAAAACCCTAACTACTTAATTTAAATTACATAAAAACCCGAGGAGATCTAGGCCAGGCCGGCTTGATTGAAGAGATAAGTCTTCAATTCTCTTCTGAAGGTGCAGAGATCATGACATGTCCGGAGTTCCGGAGGGAGCTCGTTCCACATCGTCGGTGCCCCCACAGAAAAGGCTCTCCCCCTGGGCACCATCGGCTGACATTGCTTAGCCGATGGCACCCTGAGGAGGCCCTCCCTGTGGGAGCGAACTGGTCGGTGGGAGGTATTTACTGGCAGTAGGCGGTCCTGTAAATAACTGGGTCCTATGCCATGGAGCACTTTAAAGGTGGTGACCAACACCTTGAAGCGCACCCGGAAGACCACCGGCAACCAGTGCAGCTCGCGCAGGATGGGGGCCGTTCGTGCCCGCCAGGGCGCCCCCACCATAATTTATTTCCAGTCTTTTCCCCATATCTCAACTGTGTGAAAAGTTTTGGTGCCTCCCGTCACTTTATTCCCAAACTTCATGATACATGAAGTTGTTCATTGTTATCTGATTTATTCAAGACACTTAAATGTAATGACCATTGAAAACAAAATTCAATTGCAAGAAAGCGAAATGCCCGAAAAGAAAAACAGTAACATTGAGTGATTGAATTACAAGTGGAATTTAAGGTGCAAAAAGAAATATTAAAAAGGGTAGAGGCTGCTGCGCAATGCGCATGAAGATAAGCGATGCGTATTCACATATGTACGGCGTTCTGTACTGAAGCTAGTTGGAGGAATATTTGAAAACACAATTCAATCCACTAATAGCGAGCGATCTGATGTTTTTGTACGACAGATATAGAGCGATTCACTGTATGAAAAAGTCTCAAGTGTCCCCAAAACTTCTTACTCCATCGCCCCCATATCGCCCCCTTTTTGTTCCATCGCCCAGGTTAAGAACCACTGGACTAGATGACCTCTGAGGTCCTTCCTTTCCAGCTCTATGATTCTATGTTCTCTGTTCTTTTCATTGCAGGTGTCTGCTCTTCCCATAACACTGGTGTGGCTGTTGGAGCACTTGGAAGCTTCCTCTTACACAGCTCCTAATGATGGTCCATCTTTGGACCTCTTTCTTTATTACAGTCTAAACCCAGCTTTCTCTGGGCAACTTTCCTAAAAGAAACTTCTGACTTTATCTGGAAAAAAAACTTGTTCTGTTTTCTTTCTTTATTTAAAGAAAGGAACCAATATTTGCTCCCACCCCAAACCTGGTTGTCTCTAATCTAGATGTATTCAGCCATGCATCTCATCCTGAAGCATCTTGAGCTCTTCTGGATTCGAAAGCTAGTCTCTCTAGTCCTCTCAAAAGCTAGAGTAGAAAAGTCTTCCATCGGCTCTAAAATGCATTACTCCTAGCAACACTTTGAGGTGGATCCCAGGCATGAAAAATTTCGAAATTAAGTCCACTTCAACACACATCCCTGCAAATCTGCTTGTCGATAAATTTAGACATGGAGGAATACGGAGGAAAAGGAAAAGAAGTTTTGTTACTATCGTCTAGGTCAATAAAGTAGATTTTCAGCATATTGGTGAATTTTATTTCCTGCCTTCCAGAAAACGTTTTCTATTTCCCTCTTACACTCCTGGGAGTTAAAGCAGAGTCAGTTTAAGATACTTTCTGACCGTTTTCTTCAGTACCTCGACTAAATATGATTTTGTAGCTGACCCCGTGTAGTTTCTCCCAAGTAATTTCCATGACTTTCATTATAACCAAATGGGATGCCCCCATGTCTTTCTGGAGTTCCAGAGGGCAGATGCCACAGGAGTTCCTGACAGATTGAGGACATTATTTAATCAAAAAACGTAGTTGCATTGTGAACCAGTTGTTGCTTTCAAATGGTCTTCAAAGACAGCGCAGTGTGGAGCGCCTTGCAGAAAAGGATTAGGACATGAATGATTTTGTGAAGGGCCTCCACAGCCGCTCCTCCACAGCCTGAGTTGGGGACATAAATCTAGGTATCAGCAGCAGTCTGAAGATACTGTTCTCTTGGGTTATTGGATGACCTTCCTAGCAATTTCAGGTAGATATTCAAAGGTCAGGAGGCAAGGATTCTGGTGTACCCCAAGTAAGCAGCCACCGGACGGAACTCTCTTTCCCTATAATAGACCCAAAGCATCCTCAGAGAAAGCTGCAGCAGCACCACAAAATAGTTTCCCCAACATCCACAGACTCTAGAAAGAGTGCAGAGAAGAGCAGCGAAGATGATTCGAAGAATGGAGAAGGAAGACATCATGGTTCCAACAGATGAAACTCTTCAAAAGAACTTTGAGGCATTGTTTACCTAAAGATCTTTTATTCAAATAGCATAATCAAAGCCTGCATAATCAAAGCCAAAAACTGAATTCCCCTCCCCTGAGTACCTAGTATCAAAGCGCAATCCCCTCCTTCAATTAACAGTCATAAATCACATTCCCCAATTAGCTTGAAGTGCGGGCCTCCTCTCCAGTTCTCCAGCCTGCCAATTCTTTATCAGTTCTAGGCTCAATGACCTTGATTCTCACGCTAGGCTTAGTGTTGTTATGTCTACCTGGACTCTCATTCACATCCCCCCTCCCAGCATCATCTAACTCTAAAAGCAAAAGGAAAAAGATGGGTACATTTTCCTCTATTGTCAATGCAAAAACATCCAATCTTAGCAGTGTTGACAGAAGAACAGTTGCTGGAATTGGGTATGTCCAGTTTAATGAAAAGAAGAACTATGTGACACGGTAGCAGTGCTCCAATATTTGAGGGGCTGACTCAAAAATGAGGGGGGTCAAGCTATTCTCCAAAGCACCAGAAGGCAGGACAAGAAACAACGGATGAAAACAAATCAAGAAGAGAAGCAACCTAGAACTAAGGAGAAATTTCCTGACAGAGCAATTAATCAATGGAACAACCTGCCTCCAGAGATTGTGAATGCTCCAACACTGAGGAAAAAAAAAGGAATAACCATTGAGGGGTTGTCCTTGGTGCTCTGAGCTTGTTTCATTTCATTTCAACTCATTTCAACTCTGAGGTACAAATGTTCCCCTAATGCCAAGCAGGCTCTCTTCCTCATCTGATTGTTTTTTAAAAAATGTGCAAGCAATCATCTTTCCATCTTTACAACTAACTTTGCTCCTAACCTGATCTAGATCCATACAACACTAGATGGTAGTAAAGAGAATGTTGTGGCTTTTTGCTGCCCCCTAGTGGCCATTGGAGGTCACCTGGGTTTTGCACTCTAGGTTTATGGGCCCCTCGTAGTCCTCATAATATAATAAAAATAAAAACTGCATGGCTTTGAATCTCAATTGAGTAGGGACAGGGAAACATTTCGTTGTATGGTTGAAGAACATCTGGTCACCAATATTCTTTGGGAAACAAAACCCACACTGGATACTTCTCAGGAGTATCCAGGTGTTTGGGCCCCAAAGCTAATTCAAAAGGACGATCGTGTCTTCAGAATGCCCTGGAGTTGTGTGAAGCTAACATGGGCTAACGAAGTTTATAAAGCAATGCTATCAACTTTCTAAGGTGTGGCATTTCTGGACATAACTCTGCCAGCGTTCCAGATTGTTGGCTACCCAGCTGCTAAATTTGATCAAAGAAAGTGCTGCTTGATCAAGAAGTCTCCGCTTGGGTTATCTGATTAGATTGATATGGTATCTCAAGTTTAAGTAAAGGACGGGGGGACCTTGCAGTTGTTAAGAGAATCTGGCCTCCCTGTTGACTTGTTGGAAGGTTGCAAAAGGGGAGACTGCAGGTAGTCCAGAATGCAGCCGCGCAAGCTGTCTTGGGTCTCCCAAGACATGCTCATATCACTCCAGCTCTTTGTGAGCTGCACTGGCTACCAATTGGTCTCCGAACACAATTCAAAGTGTTGGTTATGACCTATAAAGCCCTTTATGGCAATGGACCAAGATACTTGCGGGACCGTCTCCTGCCTCATGAATCCCAGCGACCGGTTAGGGCGCATAGAGTTGGCCTCCTACGAGTCCCGTCTGTTAGGCAATTATTATTATTTATTATTATTTATTAAATTTCTATGCCGCCCTATTCCGGGAACTCAGGGCGGCTTACAGCATAAATAGAAATCCAATACAAACTAAATAGTACATTTATAAAAATAAATATATAAAAAGAAGAACCCCTAAATTAAGAACCATTCATTCAGCAAACATACACACAGACATACACTGGCTAGGGGCAAGATTTCAACCGCCCCAGGCCTGCCGGCAGAGATGGGTCTTTAGTAGTTTACGAAAGGCGGAGAGGGTGGGGGCGATACGGATCTCCGGGGGGAGTTGATTCCAGAGGGCCGGGGCCGCAACAGAAAAGGCCCTTCCCCTAGGCCCCGCCAGGCGACACTGTCTAGCCGACGGGACCTGGAGAAGGCCGACTCTGTGGGCCCTAACCGGTCGCTGGGTTTCGTGAGGCAGCAGGCGGTCTCGTAAGTAACCTGGTCCGATGCCATGTAGGGCTTTATAGGTCATAACCAACACTTTGAATTGCGTTCGGAGACCAATAGGCAGCCAATGCAGCTCACGGAGTGATGCTGAGATGTGGGCATTTCTGGGCAGGCCCAACACTGCTCGCGCGGCTGCATTCTGCATTACCTGAAGTCTCCGAACGTTTTTCAAAGGTAGCCCCAAGTAGAGAGCATTGCAGTAGTCGAGCCTCGAGGTGATAAGGGCATGAGTGACTGTGAGCAGAGACTCCCGGTCCAAATAGGGCCGCAACTGGTGCACCAGGCGAACCTGGGCAAATGTCCTCCTCGCCACAGCCGAAAAATGATGTTCCAAGTTTAGCTGTGGATCGAGGAGGACGCCCAAGTTGCGGACCTTCTCCGAGGGGGTCAAAAGCTCCCCCCCCAGGCTGATGGACGGATAGATTGAATTATCTTTGGGAGGCAGAACCCATAGCCACTCCGTCTTGTCGGGGTTGAGTTTGAGCCTGTTGGCACCCATCCAAACCCTAACAGCCTCCAGACATCGGCACATCACTTCCGCTGCTTCACTGAAATGACACGGGGTGGAGATGTAAAGCTGGGTATCATCAGCATACTGATGATATCTCACCCCGTGTTGTCGGATGATCTCACCCAGTGGTTTCATGTAGATATTAAACAGCAGAGGGGAGAGGACCGATCCCTGAGGGACCCCACAAGGGAGGAACCTAGGGGTCGACCTCTGACCCCCCGCCAACACCGACTGTGACCGACCAGTGAGGTAGGAGGTGAACCACTGCAAAACAGTGCCCCCAACCCCCAACCCCCCCAGTCGGTGCAGAAGGATACCATGGTCAATGGTATCGAAAGCCGCTGAGAGGTCAAGTAGCACCAGGATAGTGGAAAATCCCCTATCCCGGGCCCGCCAGAGATCATCCGTCAGCGCGACCAAAGCAGTTTCCGTGGAGTAGCCGAGCCTGAATCCTGACTGTTGAGGGCCCAGATAATCGGCCTCATCCAAGGACCGCTGGAGCTGGAGTGACACCACCTTCTCAACAACCTTCCCTATAAAGGGAAGATTGGAGACAGGACGGTAGTTGTTTAAAACAGCTGGGTCCAGGGAAGGCTTCTTGAGGAGGGGGCGCACAATTGCCTCCTTGCAGGGAGCCGGAAAGGACCCCTCCCTCAAAGAAGCGTTGACAATCTCCTGAACCCAGCCCCGCGTCACCTCCCTGCTGGCCGAAACCAGCCAGGAGGGGCACGGGTCCAATAAACAGGTGGCGGAGCTCACAGCTCCAATGGCCTTGTCGACTTCATCAGGTGCCACCGGGTCAAACTCCTCCCACACAACAGGATCAAGACGAGTCCCTGTCATCTCGACTGAATCATTATCAGCCGATACTGCATTCCAATTGGAGTCAAGGTCCATCCGAATCTGGGCGATTTTATCCGCAAAAAACTTATTAAAGTCCTCAGCACTACCCTGCAAGGGTGCATCAGCAATGTCGTCTGGCGGGGCCTAGGGCAAGGGCCTTCTCCGTTGCTGCCCCAGCCCTCTGGAACCAGCTTCCCTCGGAGGTTCATACTGCTTCCTCCCTCCTAGCTTTCTGGAAAGGGCTGAAGACGCATCTATGCCGACAGGCGTGGGGCATATGAGCTGAGCTCTGCCCCTCGGCCCTAAGAGTGTCCCGCCATCAGTGCTTATGAATTGATTGTGTTTGTGTGGGGTATGAATGTGGTTGATTTTAAATTGTTGTTGTCTTTTTGTTGTGAGCCGCCCCGGGTCTTCGGAGAGGGGCAGCATACAAGTGCGAATAAACATAAACAAACATAAACATAACCTCAGGACATAGCGACGGTCATAAGCATGAGCCAGTTGCCAAGCATCCAAATTTTAATCACATGATCATGGGGATGCTTCAAAGGTCGTAACTGTGAAAAAGGGACATCAGTCTCCTTTTTCAGTGCCGTTGTAATTTTGCATGGTCACTAAATGAACCGTTAAGTCAAGGAATACCTGCATTTCTTTGAGTTGTTCTATGCTCGGCTGGGGTCAGCTTTGATGGTATCCAGCCATCGTGGTCTTTGGCATCCTGGTTTCCTTTTACTGCAGACCAGCGGTTCTCAACCTTTTTCAGGCCGAGACCCCAACCTACGCAGCGCATGCGCGGCGGGCCGGCCTGAATCGTGCATGCGTGGCGCGCGCGCGCCAGCCCGCATCACACTTGCGCGGCACGATGGCCCGAATCGTGCATGCGCGGCGCACGTGACGGCCTGCATTATGCATGCGCAGCACGATGGCCCGCATTGTGCATGCGCGATGCGCGCGCGACGGTTCGCATCGCGCACACGCAGCGCAACGGCCCGAACCGCACATGCGCAGCATGTGTGCCGGCCCGCATCGCGCATGCGTGGCGCAACAGCCCGAACCGCGCATGCGCAGCGCATGCGCGACAGCCCGAATCGCGCATGCGCAGCGCGACGGCCTGAACCGCGCGAGCATAGCGTGACGGCCCGAATCGCGCATGCGCGGCGCGACAGCCGAGGGGAAATGGGGAAAAAAATGACGGACTGCGGTGTTTGGCGACCCCTGTGAAACGGTCGTTTGACCCCAAATGGGGTTGCGACCCACAGGTTGAGAACCGCTGCTGCAGACTCTTCCAAACATAATCCCTTTCTCCAGTAAATTCCCCCACACAATACGGCCAAAGTGCGACGCCATTTTGTGATTTTGCTTCAACAGACGAGTCTTCGTCAACCTTGGCACCTTTTAAAGGTGTATGGGTTTGAAATCTCAGAATGGACCAGCTGGGGAATTATGGGAGTTGAAGTCCCCACTTCTTAAAGTGGCCAAATTGAGAAACCACGATGAAGACCTTTCTTCCAACATCGGAATGTCGGAATGTCTATGGAGATTCTCAATCGTCCCGGTGACGGTTGTCCCAACGATGCTTTTCCAAAAGGCCACTGGACTTGCTTGGTGTTTTCTTTGAAAACGTTTCGCTTCTTATCCAAGAAGCTTCTTCAGTTCTAAATGAGGAACTGAAGAAGCTTATTGAATCAGAAGCGAAACGTTTTCAAACAAAAACAAAGAAAAGCCCAGTTGCCTTTTAGAAAAGCAGCCTTGGAACCTACACATTAGATCAGTGTTTCTCAACCTTGACAATTTTAAAGCAAGTGGACTTCAACTCCCAGAATTCCACAGCCAGCGTTGCTGGCTGTGGAATTCTGGGAGTTGAAGTCCACATGCCTTAAAATTGTCAAGATTGAGAAACACTGCATTAGATCATTTCTAGGGTTTCCCCTATTCAAGCTTTGTAGTTCTCCCCGCTGGCCACCAGAGGGCAAACCCAAACGCCCATGCCTTCCTCCGCCCGGGAAGGACAAGGGTCCCTGAGCTTCACGTGACCTCGGATCATGTGACCCGCCTTTCGGCTCAATATGGCGGCCCCCATGAATTGCCTGTCGCACATCTCAGGCAGCGGACTCGGAGGTCTTGCCCTGGCCGCCTTTTTTGGGGGGCTGATTCACTGCTTTGGGGGAGTTCACGGCAGCGCCGGAGCCTGGTAAGGGGGGCGAGCCAGGGGAGGGGAAAGGGCGCCCACCTAGCAGGGCTGGCGGGTTTTTTCCCCCTCTCTTCCGCCTGATGCAATTAGCATGAAAAGGTCGTTTTTCCGTGCTGAAAAATAAGGCGATGTAAGCCCTGTTCTGCGTTTCTAAAAATATAATTAAAAAAAAATCTTTGCACGATGTCAATATTTTGCCCCGCAGAGAAATGCTTGAGCTACATAGTTATTTTAAAACCGATTTTCCTGGTCTGTGTGTCTGTGTGTATAATATATGCCGTAATAATAACACTATGATACAGATTGGGCATAAGATGTGGCTCCGTGATTATGAAGTTTGATGACTCTCTGTTTATGTATTTTATTTATTACTTAGTTTTATAGCACACCTCTGTTTTGTGATTATTCTACAAGAGCATACATAATTCTCCAACATCCTATCTTCTCCTTATGATGTGGATTGGGCTGAGAGAGGGACTGGCCCAAAGGCACCCAGCTGGTTGTCATGCCTAAAGGAGGACTCGCTGTTTCTTAGTTTCTAGTCCAATCCTGTAATCACCGCACAAAATTTGCTTTCCATATGAGTGATGAATAGAATAAGCCAGTTTAAAAAAAAAGGATTTTCAGTCTGGAGGGTGAAAAGGAAGACAAATCCAAAACTTGTTTATTCTGCTTTACTTGCTACAACTTGCTTGGCTTACAACTTTTTGTTTTGTGACTGTGCGAAGTTACAACGGCACTGAAAAAGTGACTTACGAGCATTGCAGCCTTCCCGTGGTCATGTGATCCAACTTAGCACACTTGGCAAATGGTCGCAGTGTCCCGGGGTCACGTGATCCCCTTTTGCAACCTTTGGAAAAGCAAAAACCATGAGGCAAAGCCCGATTCATTGAATGGCCCTGTTACTAATTTAACAACCGTTAAAAACTGCAGTGATTCGAAATGGATAGATTAACTTTGGAGATGAAGGAGAAAGAAGATTCAATTTATTTCAAAACTTGGGAAAAACTTTATCGATGGTTAGAAATACGCTAGAATACGATCAGAACTTAAAATTGAATTTTAAAATTGAATAGAATAAATGATAGACTCTTAATTAAATGTTATTTCTTAGATTAATAATAGCTTTACTATTAGTGATTTTAAATATTAATGGTGATGACTAGAATTTGGTGATATGTTATTAAGTATGAATATTTATTTAGAGGAATTTTATTTACCTTTCTAATTTTAGTTATATGATTATAGTTAACTTTATCTTTATAATTCTTTAGTATTAGTATTCTTTAGTATTCTCCAAGTCTTCGGAGAGGAGCGGCATATAAGTCCAAATAAAATAAATAAATAAATTATACAAAGTATGTTTACTTAATATTTAGATCTGGACGGTAGCTTGTTTGTTAAAGCTTGGGATTATTATGGGGGTTACCCCATCATTGTATCTACCCCTTTCCTACCCCAAATTCCTATTCCCACTCCCTTCATACCCGTGTTGACCCTATCTTTTTTTCTTACCTATATAAAACCTAATAAAATATTTATATAAAAAAAACCTGCAGCGATTCACTTAGCAACTGTCGCAAGAAAGATCATAAAATGGGAGAAAACTCACTGAACAGCTGTCTGCGTTAGCAATGGAAATTTTGGGCGCAGTTGTGATTGTACCTGTACTCACCTGGAGAGAACTTATCAGATAAAGCTTTCCCCTTGTTTTCTTCTGTCCGAACCTGCCCTGTTGCCTTTCAACTTTCAGGAATTCTTTGAATGACGACTTCTTGCTGCCATATCTTCTTCCTCAGCATGGCCCCCGACATCACCATCGGTACGTCCGAGACTGCCAGGGTCTCCTGCATGGCAATGCGACCCATGAAACCTGGCCCAGCCACAACAGCACTACCTCCCCTCTGCCTGTTATATATACATTTGTTTCAGACATCCCACCGCACCGTTCCAATCGCCGCCGGGTGTACGGCCACTTGACGGTTGTGCCAGACCCTCTGAGGACTTTTTCTGTCCTAGAGCCTGGGGGGCCGGGGGGCTGCCATTTCCGCCACAGAGCCACCGTGGAAGAGACGGTGAGCCAACATCAGTGCCTTGTGGCCCAGAACGGGGGCTATTTTGATATGAACACTGGAGCATGCTTAGGGAACGTGGTCAGCAACGGGCAGTTGGTACAGTCCTCTGGCGGAGTGCAGAATGCTCAGTTTGGAATCCGGAAAGATGGCACTTTAGTCTTTGGGTAAGTGTTGGCTTTGTTTTGTTTTGTTGTTCTACAACTGCAACTCCTTGTTTTCGTCTTCTTGTGCCATATCCGTTATCGGACGTTGGTGATCCTGTTGGCGATCCTGTTTTTATCAGCAGCCGCACAAAAAGTGCTGCTGAGTTTTGTCCAAACCGGTCCCTTAGATTTTGAAGCCACGATGTTCTTCTTCTGCCTGGACCTCGTTGGCCTTCCATCTTTCCCTGGAGGATTAAATGAAGTATGCCGTATTTTTCTGGGTGTCGCATCACCTGTCCGAAATATTCTAACTTTCGTTTTTTCATTGTTTTGATGATTTCCCTGGGCTTTCCCAGGTGGCTTATCCCCTCATTTCTGATCTTGTCAACCCAGCTTATACGTGACAGCCGCCTGTCAATCCACATTTCAAGTGCTTCTAGTCTCTTCAGGTGGCCTTCGGTCAGAGACCAACTCTCTACTCCATAGAGCAGGATAGAAAAAAATATAGCATTTGACAAGCCTGATTTTCAGTCTTAGGCTTATGTCATGACTGCAAAAGACCTTTTTCATTTTGAAGAATGATGTTCAAGCTTTCTCTATCCTTGTCTTTACTTCAACAGTCATGTCCCAGCTTAACTTAACTCCTTGTTTAGTGACCACAATTGAGACTGGCATCTGGATTCTTAAGGGAAGCAATTCCTAAGTGAAATTGTGACTATGCATATGATTCGTTACTTTTTCATCACTGTTGTACAAGTCTTTGACTTAACAATCTTCTTTTTATGATCGCTTGGCATTTCAGTGGCCTTGAAACGGGTGATTTATGGTCCATAAAGGACTTTTGGCTTTCATAAAATATTACCAGCCTGACCGCATTTCAGACATTTGCCCTTTGCAACCACTTGCTGGGTCCTGCAATCACACAACCACAATCTGTAATATTTTTTTCCCTCGTTTCTGGCAGTTTTTTTTTGCTGGCTTCCAGAAGAATGGATTCACTTAAGGACCATGTGATTTACTTAATAACCATAGTGATTTATTTAATGTCCATTCTCAAAAAGGTTTGAAAAAAACAACAGGGTCTTGTCTTACGACTGCAACGATTTACAACTGGATTTCCGGGTCCAATTGTAAATAGTAAAACTGTAATTTGGTAATAGTCACTAATGAGGCAGTCACTAAACAAGGATTGCCTGTAACCGTTTGGGCTTCTCTGGAATTTTTAATCTGTTTGTTTTTTCTTTTTGGTTATCTCTTCCAGCTACCTCTCTGAGGAAGAAGTCTTTGCTACAGAGAACCCATTTGTGCAGCTTGTAAGCGGGGTGGGTTGGCTGCTGCGTGACGGAGAGGTCTACGTGAATCAGAGCCAAATGGCAGAATGCGACAAGACTCAGGAAACAGGTGATGCCACAGCCCTCACCCCCAGAGCTGCGGGAGAATGGTTCTAAATCAGGTTCCCAACCCCCCCCCCCGTGGACCGATACCAGGCCGCGGCATGGCAGCAACCGCTCCGCACAGACAAGCAAAACCCCATCCGCGGGATGCAGGCAGCACACAAAACCACGCACCCTCTGGTCCGCAGAAAAAACCTCTCTCCACGGAACTGGTCCCTGGTACCCAAAAGATTGGGGACCTTTTGATTTGCCAGGGTTAGGGCTGAGTGAAAAAGAATTGTCTTGGTCTGCATATAAAATATATAAAAATCACATAATAATGAGGATGATGTTATCCAGTCGTTCCGACCCTTGGCGGTTCTATGGGCCAAATCCCTCTGTCTTCCAGTCTTGCACTCCTCTTTGACCAAGTGAGATTGGCAACTTTGGAAAGAGATTGAGATGGTCTTGTTCAGGGTTTCCAAACTTAGCAACTTTAAGACTTGTGGACTTTTAACTCCCAGAATTCCGGCTGGCTGAGGAATTCTGGGAGTTTTAAGTCCATAATCCTTAACAGTTACCAAGTTTGGAGATCTCTGGTCTTCTTGGTAAATTCACAAAAACGGCTGCTGGGATGGACTTGGCCAATCTTAGAATTCCCCACTGTCCGAGAACAATTAGTGACGTTGCTTTTCCCACCCAATTCTTGCAAGATGGGGTTGTTGTTGTTGTTTTTAGTGTGGTCTTTTTGTTCATTCAGTTGAGAAGGTGCCTTGTTTTCACTAGGTTAGGATGCAACAACCTGTTAATTTCATTTCCCAGGAATAATTATAGCACCTAGGAGCATGATAAAGGTTGTAGGCCTTGCAATGAGCATGGGAAAAAAATGAGTTCAGATGGTTAGAGGCCTGTTGTGTGGCAAGGAAAATTTGATTTGATTTTGATTTTATTAGACTTATATGCTGCCCTTCTCCCAAGACTCAGGGCGGCTCACAACAAAAATACAAGTATAACACAAAATCAATTAAAACTGCCAATTCACAATTCACCAGGCAATCAATTTCACTCATACAACACACAGTCACAATCAGAGGCCCAGGGGCAGAGCGCAGCTCACACGCCCCAAACCTGTCTGCATAAATGTGTTTTCAAGAGTTTTCGGAAAGCTAGGAGGGAGGGAACAGTACGAACCTCTGAGGGAAGCTGGTTCCAGAGGGCTGGGGCAGCAACAGAGAAGGCCCTTGCCCTAGGCCCCGCCAGACGACATTGTCTGACAGACGGGACCCGTAGGAGGCCAACCCTATGCGCCCTAACCGGTCGCTGGGATTCATGAGGCTGAAGACGATCCCGCAAGTATCCTGGTCCATTGCCATAAAGGGCTTTATAGGCCGGGCCCTTCCAATAAAATAAAGCCCAGCCTCACAGTTGCTCTCCAGGATGACATCCCCTCCCCCCCCTGCAGGTTTGTCTGTACCAAAATGAGGAATGGAAGGAATGCAGATAGTCCTTGACTTGCAACCGTTTGTTTAGTGACCATTTGAATTACAGTGGCACTGAACCAAAATTACTTGCAACTGGTCCTTCCACTCGTGACTGTCAGCATCTCCCTATCATGTGACCCCAGTTGCTTGGCAACCAGCCTGTACTTAACAACCATTGCAATGTCCCATAGTGAGCTTCCAACAAGGAAAGTCAATGGGAGAAGCTGGATTCGCTTAGTGCCCGTATGATTTACTTACCAACGGCAATGGCAAAAAAAGCTTGTAAAATTGGGTATTTTAACATTTAACAACTGCCTTGCTTAGCGAGGGAGATTCTGGTTCCAATTGTGGTTATAAGTTGAGAATTACCTAGAGTATCAGAGGTTGGCTTAGCTTAGTTTTCCCCTTCCTTCTCCACCCATCAATTTTGGGTTTTGACCTGATGTCCTCCAGATCTTTCAGGTAGTTCCAAGATGGTAGCAGTCCTGCCCGATTGCTGTCACGCAAAGTCATCCTGCGGTAGGGAGACGTTTGGCTTAACCCACCCAGCTTTCTTATCTTGGCTGCTTGAGACATCTCTCTTTTCCCCCTGGCAGGGACCTTTGAAGGTTTTGTCAATACTGTGTCTGCCAGGACGGCCGTGGGGCATGACCGACAAGGGCAGCTCGTGTTGTTTCACGCTGACGGGCAGACGGGCGTCCGAGGGTATGTCCTGTAGCTTTGTGACGCTCTCTTGCAAGGAGATTGGAGATCTTTCTGGAGGGAAGTGTCTTCTGCATTCCAATTGTTGAGAAAAGAAAGAAACGTTGATGGTGTGTCTTGAGTTGGACCATCACATTAAGCCAAGACTTGATTTGTTGACTAAATAGCAGTGATAGCTAACAGGACTCAGCTCATTTCTTAATTGTAGTATAACCAACCGCTGTTTTTTTCTTCCTCTGATCAGCTTCTAATAATAATAATAATGATGATGATGATGATAATAAAGTTGGAAGGGACCTTGGAGGTCATCTAGTCCAACCCCCTGCTCAGGCAGGAAACCCTATACCATTTCGGACAAATGGCTGTCCAGTCTCTTCTTAAAAACTGCCAGTGTTGGAGCATTCACCGCTTCTGGAGGCAGGTTGTTCCACTGGTTAATTGTCCTCGCTGTCAGGAAGTTTCTCCTTAGTTCTGTGTTGCTTCTATCCCTGATTAGTTTCCACCTGTTGCTTCTTGTCCTGCCTTCAGGAGCTTTGGAAAATAGCTGGACTCCCTCTTCTTTGTGGCAGAGATAATCATCTCTGTTTCTTGCAACTGCAGCCTGAACCTCTGGGAAATGGCAGATTTTCTGAAGGAGCGCGGCGTGGTGAATGCAATCAATTTGGACGGTGGAGGATCAGCTACTTTCGTCGTCAATGGAACCCTTGCTAGCTACCCTTCGGATCACTGGTGAGCATTCTCTGCTGTGGTTTTTCTGGAATAGCCTGATTGCCCGGTGTTTGGACTGCACATTTGTCCCTGACCGAGAACCACAGTAAGCTTCGCGCTTCATGTTAATGACTGCACAATAATGGTGGGCAGCCCAAGGACACAATTTGGTGAGGAATTGTCCATTTTGCCCTTGACCCCATTCCCCACAGGTTCCCAAAATAATAATTAAATAAATCTCCTCTCCCAAGGAGCTCTCTGGTTATTAGTGGCTCAGTTTGCATTACATGTTCCGTTGTGGATTTGTCATCTTTTCTGCTGTGAATTTTATGTTTTTTTGTGTACGTTTCATTATTTTTAATCTCGTTAGCCACCTAGCGTTATGGATGTGAGTTAGCAATAGCTCTTAGACTTATATACTACTTCACAGTGCTTTATAGCTCTCTCTCTAAGCAATTAACAGAGTCAGCCTTTTGCCCCCCAACAATCTGTGTCCTCATTTTACCGATCTCAGAAGGATGCAAAGCTGAGTCAACCTTGAACCGGTCAGGATCAAACTGCTGGCAGTGGGCATGCTCAGCCTGCAGTCCTACATTCTAACTACAGGGAGGGAGGGAGGGAAGGAGGAAGGAAGGAAGGAAGGAAGGAAGGGAGGGAGGGAGGGAGGGAGGGAGGGAGGGAGGGAAGGAAGATATTTATATTCCACTTCAGTGCTTTACAGGATCGAACTGCTGGCAGTTGGCAGAGTCACCCTGCAATACTGCATTCTAACCACTGCACCACCACGGCTCCTGAGTTAGATAGCAGTATAAATTAAATACATAAACAACACAGGTGCCTGCCACAGGCTGAGCTTGAAGATAAGGGGTGTGTGGCTGTGTCCCTAATTCCATCTGGCTTTCTCTCTTCTTTCTTCCCAGCGTGTTTGACTCTACCTGGCGCTGCCCTCGGAGCGTTTCAACCGTCCTGTGTGTGCACGAGCCTGCCTGCCAACCTCAAAACTGCAGCGGGCAGGGGCACTGCGTTCTTGGACATTGCCACTGCCATGGAGCCTTCTGGAGCGGGCCAGCCTGCGATGTGCTGGACTGTGGCCCTTCCAACTGCACTCTACACGGAATGTGCACAGAGAGTAAGGCTCCGCCTTTGAAAGGATCCGGGTGCAAATGGGTCTTATTCTTGGGGGCTGGGTGGGGTTTGCCTTGAGTAAAGGCAAATCGTTGCAAATCGGCACCCTTGATTTTGAGGCTGTCCTCCTTGACCTGGATCAGATTCTGGTTCTAATCCTGTCCCACATCCCTTCCCGTTCTCTGATCTTACTACATAAGTTCACAATTTCTCCTTTGTCACTGCCTTTATTCCAGTGGGATGTGTCTGTGATGCTGGTTGGATGGGTGAAAACTGCACCCAAGGTAATCCTCTTTCTCACTTAATCATCTTAGTCTTGATTTGTTTTGCTGGATTGATGTCTCTCTCTTTGCTCAGGGCAATAGGAATAACAGAACTGAATTCCATGATGCAGAAGGGAAGTGGATTAAAAGGAGAATGGCCAACAGGGTGATACCCTTCCACAATTCTGTGGAAGGCTGAGGAATTCTGGGAGCTGAAGTCTACAAGTCTTAAAAGTTGCCAAGGTTGGAGACCCTGCTGTAGAGTATATCCACCTCTGAAACATGGTGTGCAATTCAAGCTTTCCTATTTGGCAAATGATAAGAGCTGGAAGAAGGCAGAAGAGTATAACAGAACTGAATGGGGAACTCCAACTCCTCCTCTCTTCAGCTTTCAAAAAAGGCAACTAAGAGAGACTTGATTCTTCAATATCATGCATAGCATGAAGAAAATTTATATATATATATTTATATATATGTAGGTCTTTGGTTCTTCGGGTTTTCTCCCATGTAGAATTTGAAGTGTCTTGGCGACGTTTCGACGAAGTCCCATTTGTCATCTTCAGGCTGGTGCTTTTGGCTTCGTACTTCTAGGAGCACGAAGCCGAAAACACCAGCCTGAAGATGACGAATGGGACTTCGTTGAAACGTCGCCAAGACACTTCCAATTTTACACGGGAGAAAACCCGAATAAAACCTACACATATATATATAATTGCTTATCCAGTCAAACATTTATATATTTTTAAAGCATGGAATGTAAATCTCTTGTGAGGTAGCCCAAGTAATATGTGGCTCCTTTTGGTTTAGAGCTAACTTTAACATTATTAAGCAACCCTGGATGGGGAAGCTACTGTATAGAAACTGGGAAAAAAAACCTACTCCCATCTAGCACTGATGATGTTACCTAGTTGGGTAATGAAATGTCTGCAAGAAAAACAGAGAGCATCAAAATCTCCACAGTTCAACTCTGAGCTACAGAGGTGCCCTTCTTTCGGATAAGAGAAATTGCCAAGCAAAATGCCAGCCTTAAGCACATCCTACATTCTTTCAAAATCCCGTGTGTGTGTGTGTTGTGACTAATGAGTGCCATCAATTCTGCTTGCCGCCCACCATTCTGATCATGCCTTTCCCTTCCTTTAGCTTGCACCAGCGGTACCTACGGGGATGGCTGTGCTCAGAAATGCCTCTGCCGCCACAACGGCACGTGTGACCCTGTGCACGGATCCTGCGCTTGCCCAGTGGGCTTCCGAGGGATCTTCTGCGAAGAAGGTAAGGGGATTTGGAGCCGGTTCTGTGGCTCCCCACAAAATCTGTGGCTTAACACTAGTACAAGCAATGGGGCTCAGGCTAATCCATAAATGCAGAAAGTTGAAGTTACAGGGGGTCCTCGACTTACCAGCCAGCACGGAGTCCCAGATTTCTGTTGCTAAGCACAACAGTTGTTAAGTGAGCTTTGTCCCAGTTTATTGCCACCGTTATTAGGGCAATCGCCGCAGTTGTTAAATTAACAACACGGTGGTTAAATGAGTCTGGTTTCCCCATGGAAGTTTATTTATTTATTTTTTATTTTATTCGGATTTGTATGCCGCTCCTCTCCGAGGACTCGGAGCGGCTCACAGCATATATATAAAACAATTTCAATCTAAATCCGAACAAAAAAACATTAAAAATAAAACCCCACACATACTCATCAGTCACACCACAATCAACAATCATCCCCAGGCCTGCCGGCAGAGGTAGGTTTTTAAATTCTTTCGGAAGGCCGGGAGAGTCGGAGAAACGTGGACTTCAGGAGGTAGTTGGTTCCAGAGGATGGGCACCACAACAGAGAAGGCCCTCCCCCTAGGGCCCGCCAAATGACATTGTTTCGCTGACGGGACCCGGAGGAGGCCGACCCTGTGCGCTCTCACCGGTCGTAGAGAAGTATGTGGCAGAAGGCGGTCCCGTAAGTATCCTGGTCCAATGCCATAAAGGGCTTTATAAGTGATAACCAACACCTTGAATTGGGCTCGGAGATCAATAGGCAACCAGTGCAGCATGCAGAGAGTTGATGAAATTTGGGCACAACGAGGAAGGCCCACAACTGCTCGCGCAGCTGCATTTTGCACTAATTGTAGTCTCCGAACACTCTTCAAGGGCAGCCCCATGTAGAGAGCGTTGCAGTAGTCGATCCTCGAGGTGACAAAGGCATGTGTGACTGTGAGGAGAGACTCCCAATCCAAGTAAGGACGCAACTGGTGCACCAGGCGAACCTGGGCAAATGCTGCTTGTCAGAAGGTCCTCCAAAGGTGACCATGTGACCCTAGGACACTGCAACCGTCATAAATAGCTGGCAAGCCTCCAAATTTTGATCACGTGACCCTGGGGATGCTGCAACGGTTGTAAGTGTGGAAAACAGTCATTAGTCGCTTTTTTCAGTGCCGTTGTAACTCTGAACGGTCACTAAATGGATGGTTATCAGTCAAAGGCTACCCGTACTGAGGACAGCATCTTGAGGCAGGCTGGACTTGACTTCCAATTCCTTCATCCTGGCTTCTTGCTGATCTGCGGGGATATAAGCTCTGTTTCTTCCAACTCCTTCATCCTGGCTTCTTGCTGATCTGTGGGGAGACAACGCCTGTTTCTTTCATTATTTTGCAGCCTGTCCTCTCGGACGATTCGGACCCAACTGTCAGCAGACCTGTCAGTGCCCAAACCAGTGTTACTGTGATCGGAGGACAGGCAGTTGCAATATTTCTCTAGACTCCACCATCCTGGGTGAGTTATCTAGAGGTACAGGCTTTTGGGGGTCCTGACTGTAGAGGTAGTCCTCGGAAAAAAACCTGCTTTTTAACTACTTGAGCATCCAACTCAAATTGCTGGCCTCTCCAGATCAAAAGTCTCTTGGTTTGCAAAGCCCAGAATGTTAATTTTTTTCTGCTTGGCTCCTGGGAGAATTGTTGCCATTCATGGATGAGCAAAGTCTAGGTTTGGATGCAAAGTTAACACAACGGTCTTTAGGATCACGAAGGCAGATTCATGTGTATATCTTGAAAACTGTCCTAGCAGTAAGAACAGGCGGTCCTCGACTTACAGCTGTTTAGCGACCAGACTTGCGATATCACCGAAAAAAGGTAATTTAGAACCAGCCTCCACCTATCCCAAGTAGGCCTTCATTTACATTTGCTTCATTTAGCGCCTGTCTGAAGTTACAACAGCACGTAGTCCTCACACTTAATGCCCATTGCAGCATTCCCAGTCACACAATCACAATTGGGGCACTTGTGTATTTACGCGTGTATTCACAACCGTTGCCGTGTCCCTGGTCACTCGGTCGCCCTTTGCGACCTTCGCAGTTGATTTCCGACGAGATCAATGGGTGAAGCCGGATTCGCTTAATAACCACGTGACTCGCTTAACAATTGCAGTGATTCACTTACAAAAGGTTGTAAAATCAGATATGATTCACTTAACAACCGCCTGGCTTAGCAACAGGTCTCAATTGTAATGGTCCGTCGAGGAATCCCTGTGTTGGAGCCCAAGCGGATCACTTTTGTACCAGCGAATGTGCTCTCGCGAAAGCTGGACGGGGGATCGATTTAGATCCCCACAGAAAGAGAGCTTCACTCGTTCTCCAGATCCATGTTTTTTTGTGGCTCGGTTCTGGATCAGGAAATAGGGACCCCTTTCTCGCTTCGCCTGATCTGGTTTGTTTCTTTTTTCCCTTCTTAGCTGAGCCGTGCCTGCTACATGCTGTCTCAAAGGAAGAGTTCCTGCTCTCCAAGTAAGTTACACACTTTTGCTTGCCGATAAATGCCTTGCAAGTTCTTGGCGGGTTTTCCCAGCCTCCCACGGAAGAGCTGTTGGAGGGAAATAGAAGTGCAAAAATTTTGATCCGTAGCTTGATGGGTGGCACCTTTAAGGCTCTCACGGCTCTCGCTCATTGTTCTTCTAGGACAGCCTGGGTCGCAATAAGCGTTGGTTTGCTTCTCCTGCTTTTGCTCAGTGTGTTGATGAACGTCAGACAGGCTCTGCGCAGCGGCACCAACAAGCGTCACAAACACGGACAGTATGTCTCTATCCCCCTGGAAGAGGTGAATGGGGAGATCAAAGACCGGGGTCTGCCAGCAACTTGGGAGTTCGACGAGACCGCCTGGGACTCGAATCAGACGGAAAGTGTTATGTTGCTGTGATCAAAAAAGTTTCTCTTCCATGGAGCAGAAACCTCGGGAGATGCCACTATTTCTCACTGTAGAAGTTTGGCTCCATCGCTCGGCAATCGGTCGCCATTTTTCCCTATTGCCTTAATTGGAACCAGTGGCCTAGGAGGGGTCTGGGACTGGGGTATGGTATGGAAATATTTCGTCCCATCAAGTTTTGGAGAGAAGCTCCAAGTTGGTCCCCAGAGATGTCCATCTCTTGAATGCTTCCATAGCACTAGACAGCAGCATCTTCCATAGTTGAAATGCTGTAGAACAGGGGTCTTCAAACTTGGCCAATTTAGGACTTGTGAACTTCAACTCCCAGAATTCCTCCGCTGGCTGAGGAATTCTGGGAGTTGAAGTCCACAAGTCTTAAATTGGCCAAGTTTGAAGATCCCCTGATGTAGAAGCACAAATGGGTGATTTGGAGAGACAGGAAATGAATTTTTTTTTTTTTGAGGATTCCTCCTATCTTGCAACCTTCAGACACCTCATCCCAAGATGTTTATAGATAGTCCCTTGGTTTGCGACCATGGATTTAGTGACTGTTAGCATTTACAAGGCACTGAATAAAGTGACAGGTTTTCACGCTTAATGACCGTTGCAGCATTCCCATGGTGGCATGATCCAAATTCGGGCACTTGGCCTGTATTTATGACCATTGCACTCGTTCTTCTTGGTCATGTGATCACCATTTGCAGCCTTCCCAACCAGCTTCTGACAAGCCAAGTCAATGGGGGAAGTGCAATTCGCTTAACAACCGAACGATTCATTTCACAGTTAATGACTACTCGCTTAACTGTGGCAGAAAAAAAGCAAAACGGGGCAAAACCCCTTAATTGCCTCGCGTAGCAATAGAAATTTTGGGCTCAATTGTGATTCTAAGCCAAGGACTACCTGTAGTATATATTTGTCCACCACCACACACACCTTCCTGTCTTCCACACATTCCTGACAAAAAAGATGTTCTCTGGACATCTTTGGACCACAACTTCCATCATCCCACGGGGTGGCTTGGCCACAGAAATGGGCTTTGGAGCTAGCCAGCTTTGGGAATGCTGCTGTTTCTCTAAACCAAGGATAAGCCACTTTGACAACTTGAAGACGTGTGGACTTCAACTCCCAGCCAGAGGTCCCTTCCAGTCCTGTGGGTTCTCTGCTTATGTCTTACATAGAGGTGCCTTTGTGTATATGAACGATAGGATACGGTTCATCACTGTGTAATTGGTACGCTTGTTACAGGAGTTGCCTTTTTCTTCCTCTTCTCTTGGACTTAACCATTTGGAACCAAAAAACCTGCTTTTTTTAAAAAAGATGATTTAGCGTATCCTTCAATGTCAATCTGTCTACTGTCAATCCAGGAATATGTTTTTATCGGTTGAAATAAAGAATCCCGTTTCCTTAACCCAGGTGTTTCTCGGCTTTAAACTTTGGAGACTTCAGCTCCCAGAATTCCCCAGCCATCTTTAAGCTGTGTGGACTTCAACTTTAAACTGTCCATGACGCCAGTAGCATGCTGGCTGGGGAATTCTGGGAATTGGAAGTCCACACCGCTGAAAAGTCGCCAAGGTTGAGAAACACTGCTTTAATGCATAGGAGACAATCTTCTGAACATGTAGCCGGAAATGGGAAAAGTTGCCACAGCCAACTTAACACAGCACAGTTCGCTGCGGGACAATTTAACCAATTCTATTTAATTATTTAAAATAAATAAAAACTAATTTTTACCATTCGCATTTCATTCTGTCCCTCCTTTTGCATCTTTTAATGCTTCTATTACACCATTTCTTCGATATTAGTGTAACTCTTGTCCCGCAGCGAGTTTTGCCGTGGCAAATTGTCATAGACCCCATGTAGCCAACCCAAAGTATCAAAATTATCTGGGCTTGTGTATTTGATATTTGTAGATCCATTTTTATTCAGTGGAATTGCAGAAAAGGTTTGGAATTTTATCTGCCAACCTTTTTTGATTGCATTTTTTTCTTTCCAAAATGACTGTATTTTTCTTTCCAAAATGACTACTTGACTGTATTTTTTTTTTTACTCCCTCTTGCTGATTTAGAAAAATACGTTGTCTTTTTATATATTTCTTCCCCCAATGTACAGAAGAAAAATAATTGGTGGAAAAGGTTTCAGGAATGTGATTCTGGTTACTGTAGTTTAACAAGCCAGGATTTCCAGGTTAAAAGGTGATTATTCTGCAGGCTAGAATAATAAGAGATGCAGACCCAGTGTTGACTAGTTGCTAATCTTTTTTATCAGAGATTTCTGAGAAACGTATGTTAATCTCTTAAAAAGTGTTTTTTAAGTAATATATTTGAAAAGATGTACATTTTCTTAGGATAGCAATAGGAGTATCTTTTAATAATATATTTTGAAGCAAAAAGTCTTTCTGAGCCAGCCTTTTTGATGCACTTTGATCTGTATTTCCTTTTTGTATTTTACGCATCACTCAAGTGAAAAGTGGAATTCAGAGTATTTAAGTCCTTCTAGAAAATAAAGCCTTAAGGAGACTTTGCTTTGTGGTTTCTGTGGGAATAAACTTTTTATAGAAATAAATTCACATTCTGCTTGCTTCACTCTTTGCTTCCTTGTGATTTAGTGGGCTGAAGGGGGGGGAAAAATGAGGCATATTCTGGTTTAAATAAAATGGGAAGATTCCCCACCATCCAATCAGAACTGAAGAAGCTTCTGGGAGAGAATTGAAATGTCTTCAAGGAAAAAAACCAAGAATGTCCAGTTGCCTCTAGAAAACACCTTTGGGATGGGAAGAGGAAACTTCTCATAGTTATATATGACTTAAGTGACATTGCCTGCCCTACAGCAACCTCCTTCAGTGGCTAGTCGGATTCAAAATAGATCCAGTACGTTTCTCACTCCTGAATGAAACACACTTGTAACCATGACTGAAAGGGCAGCCAAAAAAAAAAAAACCGCCTTGCAGTGAATTTAGTTTTCAGCTTCGACTTTTCGAGTTTTGCTTGCAAATAACGAGGCAATTCTTCAGGATTTGAGCCGGACTGGGCTCTCCAGTCAAATTTTTAGATGGACACAGAGATTGAATAGCACCTCTTTGCTGTTTTTGATAACCCAGCAAGGCTCCTTGAGTTGCAGTGACACAACCACAGAGCTTAGAGTCTGGGCGCTCCCACACCATTTCCAGCCCTTTGGAAAAATGGATGTAAGATGCCTGCCCTCGCTCAGACCCCCGATTCTTGCCTTGATTTGTCAACTGTGCACAAAGGCCTTTCTTCAAAACTATCCACCATCTAATGAGAATTTGCATACAGAAATTGGGAGCAAGTTAGGAAGCATAGTTAGGCTGGTGGGATGGAAGGGGGAAATCTGAATTGGCCATCACTCCCATCTTCTTTTTTCTTTAACCCACATCTTTAGAGAGACGGGAAAAAAAACCTAAGGACCTTGATCTGCTGTTTCCAGAATAAAAAGTGCTGTCAAAAAAAAAAAATAAAATCTGCTACTAAGGTTGTTGGATGAGCAGGCACAAAAACAGCCAGGGAAGTGACTGAAACTGGAAAGGGGGCCCCCATGTCAATCAACAGGCCTGCTGATTTATCCCCAGCTTGTCAAGTACTTAAGAGGCAAGAGCTTGGCAGCAGAAGGAAATAACAGCAGAAGACTTAACAACCAGCCACCAACACCCCAATCTACATCAAAAAAGCCGCACACAACAGACACCATACAAATACCATAGAGAAGAACCCAAAGTCCAAAAGCTCAGAAGATAAAACCTTTGATCCTGGTGATCAACCCAGATTGGATGCTGTCAAAAAAAACAACAACCCCTCAAGATGATGGCCTTGACAGTGGGAATGAATCTTTATCCCTTTTTATATTTGACATCTATTAAAAATGGGTGAAACTTTAATCACATCTTTCTGGCTGTCAGAAATCTTGACTTTTCTGACAATGCCCTGTAGACACCTCTGGGTGTGGTCAGACAGATAAAACAGGACTGATTTTCTTAGGTTTTATAAGAGGGAGAACAGTTTGCTGGATCGTCTTAACATCTAGACCCGGAGAAAGTAGCAGAGGTTGACTAGACAAACCTATTCATTTATTTGGAATTTTTAAAAATTTAAAGTACAAACAAACCCAATCCTTTTCTTTCATTATAAATTACAAACGAAAACAAGTCCAGTGTGAATGTTATTGCTTCTGTTGTGATAGGCCAGGGGTAGGCAACCTTGGCTCTTTTATGACGTGTGGACTTCAACTCCCAGAATTCCTGAGCCAGCATGGCTGGCTCAGAATTCTGGGAGTTGAAGTCCACGTGTCATAAAAGAGCCAAGGTTGCCTACCTGTTATAGGCCAAGGTTAAGAAGTGAAAGCAATACCTGTTGCGCTGTTGGTATTGAACCATTACCTGAAGAACAACCTTGTGTCTAAGTCAGGGGTAGGCAACCTCTTTTATGACTCGTGGACGTCAACTCCCAGAATTCCTGAGCCACCATGGCTCAATTTGGAAACCTCTCCCTTTCCCCTCAGCATGGCTGGCTCAGGAATTCTGGGAGCTGAAGTCCACGAGTCATAAAAGAGCCAAGGTTGCCTAGCCCTGGTCTAAGTTAACCATGCATCCTATAAGCAAAACACCTTATCTTTTCAAACTCTGAGTATAAAATGAGCTGGAAAGTTCCTGATCTTTACAATATATATATTTTTTAAAGGTAAACTTGTATTCGTATAAAGCCTACCCAGCAGTTAACACTCAGCTGGGGGTCTTTAGTTTTGTTTTTTTAAAAAGTGCCTTTTGTGATTCTATTACTGAGAAAATCGGAAGCAGGAACGGGGGAGAGATATTCCTTCTCAACTAAACATTCACTTGAAAGTGTAACCGGTAACTGTTAAAATCAAAATCTAGTCCTAGGAGAGGATGATTTTTTTTTTTAAAAAAAAAGGCTATTTTAGTTGTAGAAAAATATGCAAAATATACATATATACATTTAACAGTGCTAAGAGTAAAGGGACTAAAACCAACTGCATTAGAAAAGAAAAATTGTGCTGCTCTGTTCCCTGTTTTACAACAAAACCTTCTTTGGGTCAGATACTTTAACATTGTAGGTAAAACTCACATATTTCTATGAGGGACATCAGAAGCATGGAGATCAGTTAGTGTGCCATCTGCCCAGCCAACTGGCTTGAGTAGAGCAGTGACTTGGCCCACTGAATCAATGAATGATCCCTCTTTTAAGAAGGCGCTTGGATAGATGCCACCTGCCAATTCGAAATGTGACAAGAAGATCTCTCGCAACTGATGCGTCTGCCAACTGTTTCGGGTCAAAAAAACAGTGAGAACCAGCCATTCCCATAACACCTGGCCAAGGTTTTTTTAGCTCCTGGTTCAGATGGCCTGGTCAAACTATTCTGCCGAGCTGAAAAAAGAATGAGATAAACTTGAGTGTCTGCGGAAATATTGGGAAGGGAGGCAATTTAGCATCGTTACTACAAATGCAAAGAAATGTGGTACAGATCATTTTCAACTTACGATGGACCCCAGAAAAGGTACTGACATCCTGGATTCAAAGCTGCAATGGCCGCTCCCCGCCCGTGGTCACATGATCACATGTTGGGCCCTGGGTGACCAGCCCACATTTAGAGCTATTTGCAGAACTCTGTGATCACACATGACTGCGAATTATTCTTTTTTTTTTTTTTTTTTTTGCTGGAAACTAGTGTTCACTTCCAGTTGCGGCATAAAAATGCCCATTGCAGACAACGGGTTTGCTTAAAAACAGGCAAATCCATGGTCATTAAATAAACTCTTAACAACCTAAAGGGCTGCCACAAAAAAATGTAATAAAATCAGGTTGATCACAGGATAAGCTGCTTAACAACGGGCATGATTTACAACCATAATTCTGGGCTCAATTACAGTCATAAATCAAGAACTATCTATCACCTAAATGTCTATGGAGATTCTCAGTCCCAAAGGAGCTTTTTCAAAGACTTCCTTTGTCTTTCCTTGGGAATGTTTCACTTCTCATCCAAGAAGCTTCTTCAGTTCCACATTTCTTTGCAGCTGAACTGAAGAAGCTAATTTCTTTGCAGTTGAACTGAAGAAGCTAATTTCTTTGCAGTTGGACTGAGAAGCAAAATTTCTTCAAGTCCAGTTGCCTTTTGAAACAGAAGGGGAAGGTCTCCTTCCAAATCCTGCATGCTCCTAATTGACTGCTATGCTAGTGGCTAAATCCATTCTGACTGGGATTCAAGTGATAGTTCTGCTTTAACAGAGACACCTGCCTGCTCCCACCCCCACCCCCCAAGTTTGGGGCTGTTCAACCTGGGGCTAGAAGTCGCAGCTGGTCCAAGGTAACCGGAGAGGAGTGTCCTTCCAGGGTTCACAAGCAACCATCATCTTAGCATGATTCCACTGGACCTCAGGCCAGGGTGATGGCGAAAGAGCTGGTCTACAGTCACCTGCTCTGGACTTCCCACACCAGGATCTCATTGTAGGAGGCTGTGAAGAGGCGTTTCCCAGAGGGGGCAAATCTGCAAAGGCAAACTGTGTCATTGTGTCCTCCGTAGTCCTCCGATGTCCTCGTGGTGCGGTCAATCAGCCTCAGCATACATTCTGCGTGGCAGAGAAAGGGATTGGCTTAAGAGAAGATACGTTTACAGTTGGGTGTAAAGGGGAGTCTGGTAGCATCATTTCCAGAAACCATGCTGGCAGATTCCTCCGGACTTTTTACCATTCTGGCAGCCTCCACTTGCTCCCTGCTCTCTCCCTGTCCACCTTTTTGTTATAATATTGAGGTCATCTCGTTTTCTTTTTCACTGTTGATTTTATTCTTCTGTTATTCTAAGAGCCAGGTTAAAGAGAAAAGCACTTAGGTACCCCATGACTCGTGGAGGCAAGCCGAGCTACATGCCAAGGACAGTGTCTTGGCTTCTTTTAATTGACATGGGGCTTTAAGCTCCAAATAAAGAAGACAACTGAAAGCTGCCCAGGGTCTAGATTTCTCTGGGTCTTCTTACCTGCCTCAAGACAACTGCCTCACTCCCCATCCTCTGCCACAATTTCAAGTCTGACGCTCTTAAACGGATGCTTGAAATCCTCAGCATCAATTGAAAGCTCCACCATCTGATCTGTTTGCACCGATGCTCTATTTCGTGAGGATCGGTAATAGGCTAGTAACACCCAGGGCCAGCTAGCCTGCTTTGGAGAGAAAATGACACATAACCGTTTCACCTCTCCAGATACGTACCGCTGAAGCCGACAGCGATGGTGCAGGCAACAGGAGACAGGCTCAGCGAAGTGGCAAAGGAAGGCAAGGGAATCCTCTCCAGGACCTACATGCCATGGGTGGGAGGAGAAAAAAATCCTAGAATATTAGTTTTCTTGGAAAGACAAACTACAATCTCCTCGATGTCCTTCTTTGCAAATATGGACACGTAGAGGTGGAAAGTCTATATACTCTCCCTCCAAAACAGCACGAGAACAAAGATTAGCCTCTTGCTGCCTGTGTTGGAGCAGAAACCAAGTAAAGTTCAAGTATTGATCAGGCAACTCTATCCAAAGAAATGTGACTTGCCCGATCAATTTTCATCTCAGGTTCTGCCTCTAATCCTAAGCACTAAACCAGACATGTCAAACGCAAGGCCCGGGGGGGCCGGATGCGGCCCATGAAGTGGTTTCATGTGGCCCGCGAAGCCATCCTGGAAACAGTGAGGGAACGGCCCCCGCTGCCTTGGCCCTGGCCCTGGCCGGCCGGGAGCCAAGGTACAATTTTGTGGTGGCCATCTATGCTGAAACGCATTCGGTCTTAGCTCCACAAGGCAGTCCGGAAACAGCGAGGAACCAGGAGAACCTTGAGCAGCAGCCTTGAGGAAGTGGGGCTGGGCTTGGTGCCACGGGTGCTCAAGGGCCCGCACCACCATCCAGTCCCCCCCACATGGCCTGAGAGGAACAGCGAGACTCCTCCAGTGGACCATGCCTTGGCACTTGCCCCGGTCCCACCCCCTTCTGCCAGAGACCCCCAGATCTGTCCCAGGCCCCCACAGGCCCCCTTGACGCGAACGATGTAGAGCTGGCCATGCCCACCCAGTAGGCCACACCCACTCTGTCCACGCCCACCCAGTAGGCCAGGGTGGGTGCAGCCTACTGAGTGGGGGTGGCCTACTGGCTGGGCGTGGCCAGCTCTTCATCGTTCGCGTCAAGGGTGCCTGTGGGGGCCTGACCCCGGGCCTTGTGTTTGACATGTCTGCTCTGAGGTATTTCTTCTACCCATTAAAAATCTATACCCTCAATCATTCTTTATGCCAAGGAAAATTAAATAAACAAAAATAAGGTATTTTATCATGCTGGAAATTAGGCAGCACCTGAAAGCATTAGGACAGCGGTATAAATTGGCATTTGTGCTTCTCTCTATCACAGTCTCTGTCATGCCTGCATCTGAGCCTGAATCTGCGGAGGAAAATGAGCTGGAACGGGACCCTATGGAGGTTGAGGGAGAGGGGTCTGGGGCTTCAGAGGAATGTGGGAAAGAGCAGGAAGAGGCAGGCCAGGGCCCTTCAAGATTGGGACAGGACGAACAGGAGAGACAGAGTTCAGGCAATGAGCAAGGGCCACCTCCACCTGATCCTAGAGCACGGAGAGTGGAGAGGAGGAGGGAACAACGCAGGCAGGCTCAACTACTCGGGATGAGAGTGTCCCACCCCTCTCCACAAGGCACGCCTGGAGACTGAGATTTAAAGAGACACTGTGGGGAGAGGCGTTTGCCGGGAACAAACGCTGATTCCTTGGAGTGTTGTGCGTGTTGTTGCTGATCTCTTGTTCTGTGACTTCTGCTTGGAAACCTGGAAACTCAAACTATTGGACTGACTGACCACGTCACTTGAATGGTTAAAGACCTCGGACTGTATTTCGGGTTCTCTCTTTTGAAAACGGCTCTGGCAAGCTAGGATTCAAACAGCCTCGTTCAGTTCATGTTTTCTTCCTTGTTACCTCTATGGCCTTGAGTACTTTCTTATGCTAATCAGACTGTATTTGAACCTACTTTCAGCCAGAGTCGGACGAAGGGGTATGCATGTTCTTTTGTTGGAGCCTTGCCAGCAAACGTGGGAGCATTTGGGGGAAATTTGGAGCAATAGAAGAGCTGAAGTCTGAAGTTGTGTCATCTAGTAACACTTGGACCCCACAGATTCAACCACCAACTCTATGATGCAACCACTGGCAAAGACAACATGGCATACCTGTTTCTGTTGCAAGCTGTAGAAGAGGATCTCTTTTTGCAACCCAAAGCCAACGTAAGCAATAGTACTTTTATCCCACGGGCAAAACGCTGCCAGGCTAGGAGGCAGAGGACTGAGAATCTGAAAAGAAAAAGATAAATGATCAGATGAGTGCCTGTCATCTGGAAAGAGCCCTGGTGGGGCAGTGGAACTTAGAATGCCCTATTGCAGGCTGACTCTGCCCACTGCCAGCAGTTCGATCCTGACCCGCTCAAGGTTGACTCAGCCTTCCGTCCTTCCGAGATCGGTAAAATGAGGACCCAGATTGTTGGGGGCAACAGGCTGACTCTATCAACCGCTTAGAGAGAGGGCTGTAAAGCACTATGCATGTAGTCCTCAGCTTACGACCACAATTGAGCCCAAAATGTATATTGTTGTGAGACGTTTGTTAAGTGAGTTTTGCCCCATTCTATGTCTTTTTTTCACCACATTTGGTAAGTGAATCACTGCAGTTGTTAAATTAGTAACACGGTTAAGTGAACCTGGTTTCCCCATTGCTTGTCAGAAGGTTGCAAAAGATATGACCCCAAGACGCTGCAACCGTCATAAATGTGACTCAGTTGCCAAGCATCCAAATAGAAATCACATGACCCTGGGTTATGCTGCAACTGTCATTAAGTGTGAAAAACGGTCATAGGTCGCTTTTTTCAGTGCCGTTGTAACTTTGAACGGTCACTAAGCAAACTGTTGTAAATTGAGGACTGCATGTATCAATCTAAGCGCTATTGCTAGTGCTAGCCAGCCCATATGCAATTCAGAAAGGACATAAACAATAGTTTCTGCCTTTAGAGAGCTTTTGCCGATTACCCTTTTCAGAAAAGATACTTTCCTAATCATTTTCTAAGTATGGAAATTAAACTTATCATTTTTACTTAAACATTTTTTACTGGGGATGATTGTGGATTGTTGTTATGAATGATGAATATGTGTGGGGTTTTTATTTTTAAATATTTTTTATTTGTTTGGACTTAGATTGTGATTGTTGTTTTATATATATGTTGTGAGCCGCTCCGAGTCTTCGGAGAGGAGCGGCATATACGTCCAAATTAAATAAATAAATAAATAAATAGAGACATACACAGATAAACACCCATACCAGGTACTCTTCTTAGCTATGAATTATCGGATGGATGGAAACTAATCAAGGAGAGAAGCAACCTAGAACTAAGGAGAAACTTCCTGACAGTTAGAACAATTAACCAGTAGAACAACCTGCCTCCAGAAGCGGTGAATGCTCCAACACTGGAAGTTTTTAAGAGGAGACTGTACAGCCATGTCTGAAATGGTATAGGGTTTCCTGCCTGAGCAGGGGTTTGAACTAGATGACCTCCAAGATCACTTCCAACTTTATTATTATTATTATCTTTCTGAGTAATTCATGGACCATAAATTGATCCAGATTTGAAACGTAAGCAAGGCCAACATTATTTGCCATGTAATGGAAATACTAGAGGCAAGTAATCTATTCTCACCTCAGGACCTGTGGGAGCTGGAAAGCTTAACCAATCGATGATCTCACATTTGTCCTTCAACCAATCGGAAATCCAAACACTGACACGTCGATCAGAGCTGGAAGCCAGCCAGAGATCGCTTCCTTCAGCCCCAAGTTCCTTGTACTGGAGAAAAAGTTTATGAAAATGAGAATTTCTCTTGTTTTTCTGCATTTGTTTCCCCAACCTCTAGCACGCTGCTGATGTAGGATCTCAGAGTTTGGATGATACACATTTACAAATGGAATAAAGCTGTCTTTCCATCAAGGATAGACACAAACCTTGAGGACTAGTCACTCAACTCCAGATACAAATTAAGCTAGAGAATCTGCTTGGGGGCAATATTGAGAAAAAGCAGAAGCTGGGTTTTAGGATTAGAAGAACAGGACAGAGTAAAACTGGAAGAAAGAGAAAAAAGAAACAATATGGAAAGTTGGGATAGAAATTCTAGTCCCAGTGAGTATTGTTAAGTGATGGCTACCTGCATTTGTTTATATAAATCAATTTTTGATCTCTTGATTTGCTATCTGGCTTTAACCCACGGTTGGTTCTGCATTTGTGCAGACCACATAGCTAGGTTATTGGTCTCTAGAATATTTTTATTTATTTTCCCTTCTGTAACTCACACTCACACTCTCTCCCTCCCTCCCTCCCTCTCTCTCCCTCTCTCTCTCTCTCCGTCTATCCCTCTATCCCTCTCTCCCCCTCTCTGTCTCTCTGCCTCTCTTTCTCTCTTTCTCTCTGCCTCTCTCTGTCTCTGTCTCTGTCTCTTCTCTCTCTCTTTCCACCTGAATTCCATTTATCTGGTAATATACAGATGGGTAAAACCACTTGCATGCCTTACCGGTTTTCTGGTGCAATGGATAACGTTAATGGCTGAGGGTCGGTGGTCAGTAAGGACTCTGATGGTCATCCCTGTACGTGGGCTATTAATGGCAATCAATCCATCCTTGCTTCCCGATAGGATGATTTCTCCTAGAGATAGACACAAGGAGTCACCAGTCAGGGGTAACAAATATGCACACATACACTTGTAACTGTCAACATCCAGCTTGAGAATCCAAATAAAACTCCGGGATCACTTCAGTTCTGAAAAGCTCACTGTTTATGGAATACATTGCATGATGTTGTCAAGCCAAAACTAACTCTTGAGTTTATCAGACACCAGTTCGTTGTATTAAACAACGATCTTCCCAGACAAACGCCCAGGCTCTCACGTAGTCCATGTAAACAAATTCTCTTTGTTATGGGAACCATCTGCTTCAACTTCACACCTGTTAGGATGTCCTTGAAAAGTTTCCAGGCTCTCACAATCTTTAGTGGAACCAGCTAACCCGTCCTCCCCGCTTTCTCTAATCACAAGTTAAAACGAAGCCAAAGTTTCACCCTCCACAGTAACCTCTTCAGCAATACTTCCGGGAATCCTTTATTCAAGTTTGAAAACACCAGAATTAACACAAAGATTATTAGCGAAGCCAAGACGGGAACATTTGATTTCATTTGTGGTATTCTATTATTAATCCAGATAATCTCTGTGCTACACAAAAACAACCTAATAAAAAAATAAGTATATTAAAACTAGCTTTTAGTTAGACTCATTGGAGAAAGCAATTATCTTTGGAAGAGTTAGCAGTAAAGGGAAATCAGACTATCAAAAGAACACGGTGGCTGGATACTATCAAAGCTAACATCAGACAGAACATCGAAAACTCAAGGAAGTAGTGCAAGATCGGAAGATGTGGAGAGACCCGGCCCGTAGGATCTCCAAGAGTCGGACACAGTTAGTTAGGCTACAACTCCCATCAGCCAGTAGGGCAAGGGCAAAGTTGAGATCTTAACTTGGGAGGGTTGGGAAAGAGAAAAAGAACCAAGCCAAAGGAGAAGACAGCGAGAACGGTGACACCCAGCTCAACGCTGTGGCTTGTTCCCTACCATCTGCAGAATATCCAAGTGCCATTACGGCCAGGGAATGCGGGTGCATTTTCAATTCCATCTCCGCCCGGGAAATGCTGAATAGGCGGATGGTGCCATCGCTATAGCCTGCCACAATATGATGGCTTTCGACCCCGTTGATGGAGGTGGGTACTGGGCTCCAGGCCAAGCACAAGCAACTCTAAGAGGAAAAAGACCAGGAGTTAGTGATGCCCTAACCACAACCAGGGGAAAGAGGGGAAGGAATAGTGGTGCCACTTTTGTATCATGCGTGCTGTCAAGTGTAGGCAATTGGGAATCAGAGAGCTTCAAATGACCACAGGTTTATTGTATGCTAAAGTTCTCGACCAGAATCTGAATTACTAACAGTCAAAGCAAACTGCCAGTAGGTAAGAGTCAGTGGAACTCAAGGTGGGCTGGACTTTGATCTCTTGTAGGTCCAAAGGAACACGAGACTGATGACACATTTGACCCCTCCCTCAGGCTCAGCCTTATCATCTCTTACATGTACTATTGACAGCGTGTTAAGAAAGATTTGAACACAAGGGCTTCTGCAGGATTGTCTAGAAATGTCTATGTATTTATTCTTTGATTTATATCCTGCCTTTATTTGCACGACTACGGGCAGTGCACGTAATGCTCCTGCCTCCTGTTTTCCCCATAACAACAACCCTTTGAGGTGAGACAAACGGACTGGGCCAAAATCACCCAGCCAGCTTTCAGCTCTACGGGAGGACTAGAAACTATAGCTCAACAGATCTCCTCGGGTTTCTTAAGTAATTTTAAATAAGGTAGTTAGGGTTTTAAGAAGGGGATTTTAAATTGGTTTTAGTGACAGCCATGTATTAATTTAATTTAGTTTTAAATTATTTATTATTGTTATGTATTTTAATCCGGCTGTAAACCGCCCCGAGTCCTACGGGAGAGGGGCGGTATAAAAGCGCGAGAAATAAATAAATAAATAAACACTTTAGCCATTATGCCAAATTGGCTCTCAATAAACAAATCCTGAAACTTTTAAATCAACCCACAGAGGAATTGGGGAGTCCCACAGTAACAAATAAACCAGCTCATGTAGAACTCAGTTTAGCCACTAGCCAAAACCTGGGACTCTACACTTCCAGGGTAAGCAGCCAACTAGCAGCGTGCTGAGCTTTCTCCCACTGTCTTCCCTTGGCTTAGCTTTGTGACTAGCCCCAGAAATGTGGGGTACATTTTCCAGATCTCCTATATGTCTTTTGCATCCTGCATAGCTCCAAGCAACTTCTAGCAAAACATGACTATTAAGATTACTCTATGTCTGTTTGTGTCCCAGAAATGTCTGTTCAAAAGGCAACTGGAGTTTGGTTTTTTTTTTCCCCTTGAAAACATTTCACTTCTCATCCAAGAAGTTTCTTCAGTTCTGACCCGAACAGCATCTTTGGGACAAACATGACCTGGACGACTGAGAATCTCCACAGAGGTCAGGCACAGGCAACGAGAATCACTTGTGAATGCCCTCAAGTTCTTTCTTGTTGTCCCAAAGATGCTTTTTCACGAAGCAACTGGACTTTCTTGTTTTGCTTTTTCGCTTCTCACCCAAGAAGCTTCTTCAGCTCTGACTGGATGGTGGGGAATGGAAGGATGAGAAGTGAAACGTCTTCAAACAAGAAAGTCAGTGGCTGTCAGAATCCAATTATATTTCATCTCTAGTTATCGACTATGGAAAACCCCATTTCTGCCCTCTCTGGATTCTGTCATACGATGAAGGGGAAGGGGGGTGAACAAAGGGGTTTTATGACTCTCACTTCCTTCATTAAAACTTCAAAGGGATTGAATGTGGATACCACCAAAAGGACTAAAGCATAACAATGGGGCCATCAGCTTTCATCTACTCCCCTCTGAAGTCTCCCTTCCGCCGGCAGTGAGGAAAAAGGGGGTGGAAATGTAACGACTGGGATTGTCGCTGGAAAGAGGGTGGGGTGGGGCTGCTGGGGACCCCTTCAAACCTTGGCCCCCAAGTCCTGTCTAGAACGCCTGCAACCATTTTCTCTTCCTAAAGGATGCCTGTTGGAAGAAATATTCCAAGAGTTCTGTCTTCTTAAGATGCAAAGTGGGGTGGGTCCTTACAGTTGCCTTGTGAGAAAAAGCATCTTTGGGGAAACCATGACTTGGGTGACTGAGAATCTCCATAAACATTTTTTACTGTTAGCCACCCATGTTGTAAGAATCTGCTAGTTTGACTACATTCCGTTGGGAACGGCCAGATAAGGCTTCGGGGATTCTGGGAGAGGTCAGGCCAGTGCCACTTTCTGCAGTGCAAGGACTCTGAGCTCACCCTCTGCCCCTTAACACCTCCTCCACTCTAGCTGGAGGGTCCACCACATCCTTCCAAAATTACCTGATTGAGCACTTGAAACTGCACCACCAGCTCCAGGCTAGCCAGGGACCAAACCCTGACGCTCCCGTCCTCTGCACAGGTAGCAAAATGAGACTCTCCGGGACTGAAGGCCACCTCACTCACCTGCAGCAACAGAGAACAGATGACAACTGAAAGGGTCGTCTCAACAAGGAAGCAGCTCACGTGGTTTTGATTGATCCATGACTGCCAGGATGCGCTCCGAGGCGAACCTTGTTCTTGTGGCCGCTGATCAGCCGGATGCTGGTGTTCTCTGTCCAGTTGATGTACCACAAAGTCCCTGCGGTGGTCCCAACAATGCCCATGTCCATGCCATCATCAAAAGCAGCACTCACAATGGTCCCATCAAGAGTGATTTCCTGCTCCAAGAGAACGGAGTTAGATCTACAGGAAAGAGCCCAAAAGAGGAGAGAAGAGAAATTAAACATATTCCACCTTAGCTTCACAGCTGCTATCATCAGGCTTGCAGAGAATAAATCCTTTTGCCTGTCTGTCTCTGCCTGCCTGCCTGCCCACCCGTCCGTCCATCCATCCATCCATCCATCCATCATCTGTCTCTATTTATCTATCTATCATCTATCTATCTATCTATCTATCTATCTATCTATCTATCTATCTATCTATCTATCTATCTATCTATCTATCTATCTATCATCTGTCTCTATCTATCTATCTATCTATCTCTATCTATCTATCTATCTATCTATCATCTGTCTCTATCTATCTATCTATCTATCTATCTATCTATCTATCTATCTATCTATCTATCTATCTATCTACATACACACAGTAGTACCTTGATACTCATCGTTAATTGGTTCTGGGACGCACAATGAGTACCAAAAATGATGAGTACCAAACTAATTTCCCCCTTAAGGAATAATGTAATAAGTCACAAGGCAGCCGCATCAACAAGTTTTATTTTATTTTTTTCAGAGTTTGAGCATTCTTTAATATTGCTCCATTTTTTTATATTGGATCATAAATCTGTTTTTTTCCATTCCTTAGGCCAAGGGTCTCCAACCTTGGCAACTTTAAGACTTGTGTGATGAGTACCAAGCAAACAATGAGTACCAGGACAAAATTTTCATGTCAAAATGCGTTGGGTACCAAATTCGATGCGTACCAAGGTACCACTGTATTATGTGTGCCGGTGAGTGAGTGTGTGTGTGTGTGTGTGTGTGTGTGTGTGTGTGTGTGTGTGTGTGTATATATTGTTTTAAAATTGTTGACAAAGAAATAAGGGATTTCTGATATAGCTATTTCGAGTTTCTTAACTCTCTTCAGTCAGAACTCACCCTTCCGGGATTCGAACCTGGGCAGTCTGCATGCTAAGCTAAGAAATCCCTTATTTCTTTGTCAACAATTTTAAAACAACATATATATATTTGTGCTTGCAGGATGGCTCTGGGTTGAGCTGAAACAAGCAAAAGGAAAGAATGATTCCTTCCTCCCATATTTGGGTTTACAGGGTGCAATCTAAAAAAAAATAAAAAAAAAATAAAAATAAACACTTGACACACACACACACACCCACACCCACACCCACACCCACCCACACCCACACCCACCCACCCACCCACACACACACACACACACACACATATATATATATATATATATATATATATATATCCACACATGCATACATTTACACACAAAGACACACATCATTATGGTATAAGGTATCCCTGCCCTTGGCAGGGGGTTGGACTAGAAGACCTCCAAGGCCCCTTCTCGCCCTGTGATTAGCTGACAAAGATCTGTTTTCTCAGGACATTATTGGGCTTTGATGCCCCAGGTCTACACTTCTCATCTTTGCAAGCCAGACATGTGCTAGGCTCCAGTACGGATCGTACCTCCTCCTCCATTCACCCATTTCCAGCTAGTTGGAACAACCAAACTGGCTGCCATCTGTCCGTGTGGGCAAGGTCCCGGAAGGAAGATTTGTGCGCCATTTAATCATGAACGATCCCCACCAGAAAGAACATATTCCAAACCAGTTTCTTACCTTTGGTGAGTCTACACTGCTTATACTGTTTGCCCAATCATTCTCTGGGTTTCTGGCATTAGTTCACCTGAACTCTGCTCGTGGTATGGAAATCCTAACCTTTTGCTTTTCTTGGGAAAGCCTTATCTACTTTCTTTTGCAGTCTGTGCTCCTTAATTAGCAAGACACATCAGATGATCCTTCCTGCCACATTGGAAGGGAGCTTAACAGTGCAGTTAATTCAGAAAAGAATTCCAGTTTGGGCTGGAAGCTTGACAGAACCTCAAGTCTCTGCAATGGCTTTTCAAAAGGACACAGTTGTGTTTTTTTGTTTGTTTGTTTTTTACCAAATTGATTAGCTCAATTTCTATTTTAAGGACATTTTTAGAGGTTCAAAATAAATTTACAATGTTTAAATAACTAAGGAGAAACTTCCTGACCATGAAGACAATCAACCAGTGGAACAGCTTATCGTGGGCGCTCCATCACTGGAGATTTTTAAGAAGAGACTGCTGCCCCATGAAACCCAGCAGCCGGTTAGGGCCCACAGAGTCGGCCTTCTCCAGGTCCCGTCTGCCAGACAGTGTCGCCTGGTGGGGCCTAGGGGAAGAGCCTTCTCTGTTGCGGCCCCGGCCCTCTGGAGTCAACTCCCCTCGGAGATCAGTACTGCCCCCACCCTCTCCGCCTTTCGCAAATTATTGAAGACACATCTTTGCCGACAGGCCTGGGGCAGTTAACACCTTGCCCCAGCCAGTGTATGTTTGTTTGCATGTCTGTCTTTGGATGATTGGTTTTTAATTAAGGGGTTTTACAATGTATTTTAATGCCAGATTTCTTCATGTTGTATCCATGTTGTAAGCCGCCCTGAGTTCTTGGAATAGGGCGGCATAGAAATCTAATTAAATGAATAAATAAACAAACAAATTCACCCATCTGAGATGGTATAGGTTCTCCTGCTGGAGTAAGGGGCTGGACTAGAAGACCTCCAAGGTCCCTTCCAGCTTCTATTCTATTCTATTCTATTCATTTTATCCTATTCTCTATTCTATTCTATTCCATTCCTACTCCACTCAATTATTTCTATTCTATTCTATTCCATATTTTCTATTCTATCCTATTCTATTCTATTCTATTCTATTCCATTCTATTTTATTCTATTCCTACTCCACTCCATTATTTCTATTCTATTCTATTCTATTCCTACTCCACTCCATTATTTCTATTCTATTCTATTCCATATTTTCTATTCTATTCTATTCTATTCTATTCTATTCTATTCCTACTCCACTCCATTATTTCTATTCTATTCTATTCTATTCCTACTCCACTCCATTATTTCTATTCTATTCTATTCCATATTTTCTATTCTATTCTATTCTATTCTATTCTATTCTATTCTATTCTATTCCTACTCCACTCCATTATTTCTATTCTATTCTATTCTATTCCTACTCCACTCCATTATTTCTATTCTATTCTATTCTATTCTATTCTATTCTATTCTATTCTATTCTATTCTATTCTATTCTATTCTATTCTATTCTATTCTATTCTATTCTATTCTATTCCTGCTTCACTTGAGCGAACGGTCTAGTCGGGAAAGTGGGAATGCCGTAAACTAACAATCGTCCTTCACAGACATGGTGAGAATAAGTGAGACAAGGAAGCCCCAGCAGCTCTCCGTAAACTGGAATCTCCAGAACCAACCATTCACTCTGCAGTCCCTTCAAACCTGGCATCAGATCCTTTGACTCTCAGCTCTTGGACTGCAGCCACTGACCAAATCTGGATCTTCTTGGTATTGCTGCCGCTGACCAGTCGGTTATGGCGGCACTGCAGGATTCCTAGAGGAGAAGAGGGTTATTTCAGTTGAAACAGATTTCCTCCAAATACCGCTGGAGACTGCAGAGATCAGCCCACCTGGTTAGAGATGAAAAACTAGGTAGAGCATTAAGGATAGGAGGGTTGGGATGCTCCCGGGGTGACTGGTTTCAGCCATCACTTCTGCAGTTCTTGGAGAGACCAACTACCTTTTAAACCTGATCAGGAGCTAATGGGGGCTCCAGGATGACAGTACCAGAACTATCTTTCACTGAAGCACCATCAATACTAGCATGTGTGAAATGAAATATCATTAGTTCAAGAGGCTTCTCGTGACTCTTTTTCCCACTATGTATTCAAGAGGGACTGTGATTAATATGTATGTATATATCAGTGGTGGCGAACCTATAGCATGCGTGCCAGAGGCGGCACTCAGAGCACACGCGCCATGCCCCGGAGATGGCAACCATACCTCTTCGACCCGCCGACCCGCCACCTGCTAACTCACTGAGGTCCCACGTGGCTGGATTCATCCCAACAGGACTGGTTTCCCTCTCCCGTCCCATCCCTCCTGGCCTCGCATGCTCTCCTTTTCCCGGGCATGACCCACTGCATCGCCTCCTCAGCTGTCGGCCGGCCGTCCAGCTCAGAGGCAGCTTCTCTGAAATGCTGGTGGCGGGCTGCAGAGCCCGAGTGTGCTGGGCGAGCGGCCGGCAGGCTGTAGCTGCTGACGGACACTGTCGGCCCCCGTGTGCTCGCTGGCCTCTGCGTGTGGGAGCCGATGGTGTCAGGCAGCAGCCGGCCTGGCCCCTGCATCACCTTGCCTCACCCCGCAGGACGAGCCTCCTGCCCACCGCCCCACCTGCCCAAGACCCCCTGGATCTCCCCCAATCCTGCCCGGCCCCCACAGGCGTCCCTCCTCACAAGCAACATCAAGGCGACCACGCCTACCTTGGCCACACCCACCCAGTCTGCCATGACCACCACAGCCACGCCCACCCAGTAGGACCACGCCCACCTGGCACCCGGCGATAAATAAGTGGGTTTTATGTTTGATATTATTCTTCTTCTATAACTTGGCGTTTTTGGATTTTGCTGCCGCTATTGTATTAATACTGCTGTTCTCGGGAGGGTGACGTTGTTTGGCGGGTGGCTCCCGTTCTTTCGAGAGCGGTGGATCAGGACTTCACTTTAACACGCGCCTTTGTGTACACAGCCAAATGACAATAAAGGCCATCTTCTCTTATGATACGCGGAGACCCACCAATCTCGCCATCCACAGCCTCCCAAGTCATGAAGCAGCAATTCGTCTCTGTGTCCCAGGTGCAGATCTGCCCTGTGCTAGTCCCAGTGTACAGGAGGCAACCAGAGCTGTAGCACATGGATGTGAATTCCACCGCACCAACAGCATCAGGAGCAGGGACTCGCTGGACCTAAAGGAGAAAGGGAGATTATGCTTAATCAGTAAGTAAGTAGCCAAAAGTAGCCCAAAGCTGCCTCGGATCTCTTATGAGTCACAAGGCTGAAGTCTTCTCTTTGACGATGGTCGACAAGAAGTCCTCAACTTACGACTGGTCACTTAGAGACCATTCAAAGTTGCAAAGGACCTACCTGGGGGCTAAGTACACGTAATCCAGGGGTAGGCAACGTTGGCCCTTTTATGAATGGTGGACTTCAACTCCCAGAATTCCTGAGCCAGCCATGCTGAGGGGAAAGGGAGGTTTCCAAGCTGAGCCCTGCTGGCTCAGGAATTCTGGGAGTTGAAGTCCACGAGTCATAAAGCAGCCTAGGCCAGAGGTAGGCAACCTTGGCTCTTTTATGACTCGTGGACATCAACTCCCAGAATTCCTGAGCCAGCCATGCTGAGGGGAAAGGGAGGTTTCCAAGCTGAGCCCTGCTGGCTCAGGAATTTGGGAGTTGAAGTCCACGAGTCATAAAGCAGCCTAGGCCTAGGCCAGAGGTAGGCAACCTTGGCTCTTTTATGACTCGTGGACGTCAACTCCCAGAATTCCTGAGCCAGCCATGCTGAGGAGAAAGGGAGAGGTTTCCAAGCTGAGCCATGCTGGCTTAGGAATTCTGGGAGTTGAAGTCCACGAGTCATGAAGGGGCCATAGTTCCCCCATGCTGGCTCAGGAATTCTAGGAGTTGAAGTCCATGAGTCATAAAAGAGCCAAGGTTGCCTACCCCTGTCCTAGACTTTTGACTACAACTGAGCCCAAAATTTCCACTGTTAAGCAAGGCGGTTGTTAACGAACTTTGCCCCATTTTAGGACCTTTCTGCCATAGCTGTTAAGTGAATCATGCGGTTGTTACCGAATCCGGCTTCCCCCGTTGACTATGCTTGTCAGGACCCAGCTGGGAGGGTTGCAAATGGTGATCACATGACCCCGGGACACTGCAACCGTCACCAATACATGCCAGTGGCCAAGCACCCAAATTCTGATCATGTGACCGTGGGGATGCTGCAACGGTGGTAAGCGTGACTGGTCATAAGCCACTTTTTCCAATGCCACTGTAACTAAACGAATGATTGCAAGTCGAGGGCTACCTGTAGAACCCAGATTTGAAGTTCCAACCGTCGCCCCCCACCCCATGTAGTCACGTGTCTGAACTTCAGGCCCTCAGGCATTTACTTCCAGTTTTCAGCAAAACCACACCACAGTGACCCGTTGGTCGGCTTAATGACTAGAGAGTTTGCTGAATGAGCACAGCAGCCACTTTACAACTGTGACACAAAAGGTTTCGCCTTTTACCTGTTTTACAACTGCCACAACTTAACAAGCACGATGAACAGGCTCCATTACTGTCATAAGTCAAGGATTCCCTTTTAAATTTGGCAAAATGTCAAGTAAAATGTTTCTCTCGTGTATATGTATACATCCGAAATAGATTCTGTTGTTTCTCTGGGTCATATATGTGTGTGTGGGCATGTGGGTATATGCATAACTATTATTCTTTTTGTCATGTTTTATGCATTGTATATTGGAGGTGAGTACCCTTTGAGAGCTGTAGGCAACGAAATCTCATTTTAATGTATGCTGATTAATGTACGTTTAAAGTGACAATAATGTTATTATTCTATTCTATTCTATTCTATTCCTTATTCTATACTATTCTATTCCCTATTCTATTCTATTCCTTATTCTATTCTATTCCCTATTCTGTTCCTTATTCTATTCCCTATTCTATTCTATTCCCTATTCTATTCTATATTCTATTAGACTATTCCTTATTCTATTCTATTCTATTCCTTATTCTATTCTATTCCTTATTCTGTTCTATTCTATTCTATTCCCTATTCTATTCTATTCCTTATTCTATTCTATTCTATTCTTATTCTATTCCTAATTCTATTCTATTCTATTCTATTCTATTCCTAATTCTATTCTATTCTATTCTATTCTATTCTATTCTATTCTATTCTATTCTATTCTATTCTATTTTATTCCCTATTCTATTTTATTCCCTATTCTATTCCATCCCATCCCATCCCATATATCTCAGGGAAAAATATACCTACTTTGAGGCTGATGTCAGAGCCCTGTTGCTTTATCAGCCAGAAGGTCACAGCTCCCTTCCCCACGCAGGCAAGTTGTCCCACGGAAAGTGGATTAAAGGCCAGGTCATGGACTGGCTCAGCGAGACGGGTGGAGGTCATCAGATCGTAAGTCTGAGTGTTCCACAGGGCAACGACTCGGTCTACATAATCTCCTGCAGGCACAGAAGTAAAAGGGAAACAAATTAGTTACTAAAATAATTGTTCTGAATTATAAAATAGAAGATGGACTTAGAGGACAAAGGTTATTTTATGAGTAAGTGACAATATTAGAATGAGAAGTAGAATATGATTGTGAAATAAACTAAGAACTTATTTGAATAAATAATAAGTGTATTTTAGGCATGATAATTATTTTGTAATGAACTAAAGGAACCGTAGGTTATCTGAAACTTAAACATTGTGGACATTAAGCTAACTGGAATATTGTAATTGAAATCAGATAAAAGTCAAAAAACAGGATCTGGAGACATATAGGTTAAAAGTTGTTGATAAATGTTTTAAATGATTGAGTTATAGCTAGCAATCTATTAATTTGAATTTGGTATAATAACTAAGGGAAACAGAGAGGACATTTTTGATGATGTAAACTGATATATGTATGGACAAGCGTGTTATTGGACTATGTATTACCCAACCACCATGTTGCTTCCTTAACACATGAAACTTTGTAAAAATGGAAAATTAATAAAACTTGTATTAAAAAAAAGAAGCAGCTTCCACTCATCTGGGTGGAATACCTGATACCTTCTCACCTCCCTTGGCTATACCAACCTAGAGTGACAAGGAAGCGGTCATCTTGAGAATACGCCATGGCTTGCACTTGGTTGTCATGATGAAAGAGAACTTTTTCACAAGTCCTGTTTTGTACATTCCAGATGCAAATTTGGCAGCGCAGGTCCCGTCCAGCCTGGCCAGATACAGAGGCAAGGACCTAGAAGAACAGCCCATGTCATCAGGGAGATCTCAGTAAAGAATAAGGAGATTAACTGTTTAACAAACAGAAAAATACAATTAGGCTAAAAAAAATAAATGAAGCAGCTGCAACTCAAAGCCACACAGAGAGAGAGAGAGAGACAGGCAAAGAGACAATGAGTTTTTAACGCTGCTCAAAACCACAATCAGACAAAGGACTGTGATGTCCATGTGTCTCATGATTAAGAAACCCACAGGCAATTTCCAGCAGGGCTAAAAGTATGTTAAGATACAGCTCTTGTTTTAACAGAGATGGTGTATATTGGTTAAGAGTATAAGAAGACAAAAGATGAATCACCAGAGTACATCTCAACTTTAGGGAGAACTCAGAATAAATTGCTTTGTCCCACTCATACTGTGTATATATATAATTATATATACATAATATTAAATAGGCTTGCTGTGTGGGCTTTTGCAAAAAAAACAAACAAACTGCCCACTTACATGAAAAGCAGTTTAAATATTTATAAAATATGTATGCTTATATGTATGTATGCTTGTGTGTGAGAGATCACACAAACACACACACACGTCGAATGATCACATTTTGGAAACTTGAAACCAGCTCGCCTTTATGGACCACGATTTTTTTACTGGGTTTTTGCCTGTTTCCAGTATTTACTTCCAGTTCCTGGAAGAAGAAAAAATGCCCACTGGGAAAATGGACTTGTTTTAACGAACGCAGCATTCACTTAACGACCCCAATGTTTGCTTAATGTCGGCCACCAAGCAGTTCATAAAATTAGGCACAGTCACCCAGTGACCCCACTGGATGACCACCATAACTCGGGACCATAAATTCTGGGTTCAATTATGGTCTTTAAGTCCAGGACTTGATTCAAAAATTAACACAACCTGAATGTCAATAAATGCTCATTTGGTCCTATCCAACCAACACCTTTGTGATTCTGGTCAGCTTATCTGCAGGGTAACGGCGGGATGGTCATACCTGGGCATGGTGACTGAGAGCTAAAGTTGAAATCTCTTCCGGGTGACCCAGCCAGTGCTGCTGGGATCCAGAGTGCAGGTCTTCCACAATCAGCACACAACCACAGCTGTAGGCGAAGAAGCCTGGCAGAGGGGAAAAAAAAATTACCCATATCATCTAACACCCTAACCCAGTGATGGCGAACCTTTCAGAGACCGAGTGCCCAAATTGCAACCCCAAATCCACTTATATATCGCCGGGTGCCAGGTGGGCATGGTCTGCTGGGTGGGTGTGGCCCACTGGATGGGCGTGGCTACGGTGGTCATGGCAGATGGGTGGGCATGGCCAGGGTGGGTGTGGCCAGCTCGATGTTGCTCCTGTGGAGGGATGCCTCTGGGGGCCGGGCAGGGTTGGGGGAGATCCAGGGGGTCTCTGGTGGTTGGGGTGGTGGGCAGGAGACGGGTTTCAAGTGCTCAATCAGGCAAGGTGAGGCAGGGCGGGGGTGCCACTGTCGCAGGGCAAGGTGAGGCAGGGGCCGGGGCGACTGCTACCTGACATCATTGGCCCCCGCACACAGAGGCCAGCGAGCGCATGGGTGCTGGGATTCATCCGTCCACGTGGGACCTTGGTGAGTTAGCGGGTGGCTGGTTGAAGAGGACGGTTGCCATCTCCGGGGCATGGCGTGCGTGCCCATAGAGAGGGTTCTGAGTGCCACCTCTGGCACACGTGCCATAGGTTCACCACCACTGCCCTAACCCCTCCCCTTCCCCCGGAGATGTACACGTCCCCCAGATTGCAATACACAGCTAGACTTGAGGATATTCTGCAAAGTCAACACTGCAGGCCAAAGAGAATATTCAAACTAAATTTGAAGGGGCCGTCACAGTAGATTTGAACCATGGTTTTTTGTTTTTAAAAAAGAGAGATTTAGAAAGCCTTCCAAAAGTTCCCAGATGTTACCATTGTTCCATTGGGGGTCTGGAAAAGAAAGATGATGGATTTGGGGGTTTTTATTTCACGGCTGTACCTGTGTCAGGGTTCCACACCATGTTCCCCCGGGCGTTTCCATTGTAGCCAATCACAGCTTTCAACTTCAGACGTTCGTTAGCAGTTGGAGAAGAAAATACCTTCAAAGCCAAACACGAGCCCAGTATAAATTGATACGCTTAGCCCAACATTTCTGTTGCTAAGGACACATTTGTTAAGTGAGCTTGGGTCCATTTTACGAGCTTTCTTGCCACAGTTGCTTAAGTGAACCTTTGCAGATGTTAAGCTAGTAATAATAATAAATCTTTATTGATTAGCCCTTGGGCCATATCAAAGTGCAAAGTTCCAGCAACAAATCATTAGCAAAGTTTGATAAAAGCAATTTAAAATGAAATTTGACAAAATACAGTTGAAAATGGAATTAGAGTAAAATACGACCTAAAATGAAATTAAAATAGAGTACAGTAATTTAAAATATAGATAAAATATGATAAAATTGTATCTCGGAGCCACCCTTGCAATCTACCCCAATCAGTGCCCCATATGCAGATCTCAACCGAACTATTTTGTTTAAATACTGTGTTGCGTTAAATGTTATTTTCAAGTTCTGGCCGCACATAAATAATAATAAAGTTGGAAGAGACTTTGGAGGTCATCAAGTCCAACCCCCTGCTTAGGCAGGCAACCCTATACCATTTCGGACAAATGGCTTGGAAACCTCTCAATTTCTCCTCAGCATGGCTGGCTCAGGAATTCTGGGAGTTGAAGTCCACGAGTCATAAAAGAGCCAAGGTTGCCTACCCCTGAGCTAAATCACTGAGAAACATTTCTGTCTACACTCAAATAGACTGGGTTAATCACACTAAATCATGATTTGCTTGGCTTTACCTTACAAGCCTTTAAGATTTGTAAACCAGGACTGATGGCTCAGCATACCAACCCCGCAAATTAGTTTTATACAATAAATCAGCACTGAACAACTGACAACCATTTCTCCCCAGACTATCAAACTAGGTCTCACCTTGGAAGGTGCTGAAGATTTGAAACGGGGTATGAAGTGCCGGTAACAGTCTGGGGGGATGATATTTTGGGGTACAGACCCTTTCGTTTCCTTTCCTCCATCTAGCACATGAGAAAAAGCAAACACATTGTGTTAAGTTTTAATATTCCTGCTCTAAAAAGATCCAAAGAGATTATTAGTCTCTTGGGATAGAACATACTGTAACTTTGAATCCTATTTTATTATTCATGCTGTGCTAACTTGCAGGTTCATACCTTCCTTCCAGGTTATTATTATTATTGTTGTTATTGCTGTTCTTGTTAGCACAGTCAGCCAGGTGTTCAGACTGGATTTGGCACTTTTATCCACCTATCCAGTCCGTCCCAAGGACCTTGGATAGACAGATCTGGCTATTTGATGATGTTAAAGGTCACAGGATGTAAGGCTGCCTTTTGCAATTGACCGACGGTTGATTTTGTCAATGCTGATGGTGTTCAAGCTTATTATTATCAAATTTGCTGCTTATCTCACGGTTCAAGGCAACTCTGAGATTACTCACAATGTGGAATCTTTTAAAAGCACCAGGATACAGTCAACTTACCACCTCCTGCAGGACTGTGAGGGTTTGAAGAAACTGGAGTGATGTCAGGTTTCACAGGCAGAGGCTCTTCATGTTGGACAACATCATTCAGCACAAGAACTGAGTGGTCAGTAGTCCCATTAACAGCTTCCCCATTCTTTCCTTTCAAACATGCTTCTCCTTCTTCAGAGTCAGACCAAGTGTCTGGAAGAGAGAAAGGAGAGGAAAATGATAGGGAGGAAGCAAGTGGCTCCATGTGTTTTTAGAACAATCGGAAGACGTGGAGAGACCTGGCTTGTAGAACCTGCCAAGAGTCAGACAGGACTGAATGGATCACTTTTTCATTTTCAACCTCAGGAATTTTAAGATGGATGGATTTTTAACTCCCAGAATTCCCCAGCCACCATGAGGAGTTGAAGCCCACCTATTTTAAAATTCCTGAGATGGAGAGACATTGTTTTAGAAGATAAGAGGAATAAAAGAATGGAACCCACTCAGGAGTTGCCTAATTTATATATCTTCTCACAGCAGAGGCAATCTTCAAGAGGGCTTGGTTGCTGTCTTGGAAAAGAAATTCTGGAAAGGAAGAATATTCCCTGTTTCCAGATGTTGTGGTAGATATATAGCATTACGCTGGCATATCTTATAAACAGAAAATGTATTGCCAGATTCTCATAGACACCTTCTGAGAATTGCACCCAGGTCAGAATCCCTGTTTCATGCAGAAGTGGAGTGAGCTTGGAGACCAAGATAGAAAACTGTCCAAAAGAAAGGAGAAATATTCATTTATTTACCATAGTTTATTTATTGGAATGTATTAAAACCCCCTCACCCCAACTCCAGTGGACCAATTATCTCCTCTCTCCTTCCCGGCTCTCTTATGGGATGACAGATATCATCTTTAATGGAAAGACAAGACCCATCGTATTTTGATCAAATGTTTCTGGAAAGGCAGGTGATAGACAGCCATGAGGAGCATTAAGTCTATAAAATTGCGTAGGGAAGGCCTGATCAGTTCCTATGGTGCTGAATTCTCTTTGCTCACCCTGCTCAACCAGTCGGTGGAGAGCACTGAGATCCAGACATGGAGACACCACAGTAGGCAAAGGAACCAGCTGGCGGGGGGCATCACTGGATCCAGGAGGTGAGATTTCTACCTTCTCCAAATTAGCTTCTGTGAAGAAACAAGAGGCAACATTGGAGGATAGTTTAAGGTTAAGATTTCCAGGTCCAGATGTTCACTCTGATTCTGTGTAACCAGATGACCTTGGGCCAACCATCCATTCTTAGCCAAAGAGCAGCTTTATAATCTTGTTGCCAAGGTCACATCCAGAACAAGGGAAGAGGTGGGGATATATTCCCAACACCTTTGACACACATTTTTCTTCAGATCCAATATCATCTATCTCTCTGGGTGGATTTCCAGGAGAGAAGGCGTGCATTCCAGAGCAGTCAATAGCATAGATCTGGGGTGTCCAACTTGGCAATTTTTAAGACCATGCTGGCTGGGGAATTCTGAGAGTTGAACTTGCCAAGGTTGGGCACCTCTGATATAGGCAGTTTAGTTGGCAGGAAGAGAGTTAAGATGGCTTCTCCCAAATAGTTCCCAGAGTATGTGTTAATGGTGCAAGTAATCTGCTTTACTTTGGCCAGATTTCTGTCTACAGGTGAAAAACAATAGAAGGACCTAGAAGAAACTCAACATGTCTTTCCAACTCACTCTCTACCAATGTGGGCCCATACATTCCATTGGTAATAAGCAACTGCTAGACCAGCGGTTCTCAACCTGTGGGTCGCGACCCCATTTGGGGTCGAACGACCATTTCACGGGTGTCGCCAAACACCGCAGCCCGCCATTTTTTAAAAAAAAATTTTGGTCCGCCATTTTTTCCCCTTTGCGATGCGGGCCGTCGCGCCGCGCATGCGCAATGCGGGCCCGCCATTTTTTTTTTGGTCGGCCATTTTTTTATTTTTTTTGGGTCGGCCATTTTTTTTGGTCCGCCATTTTTTCCCCCTTGCGATGCGGGCCGTCGCACCGTGCATGTGCATGCGCGATGCACCCGTTGCGCCACGCATGCGCGATGCGCCCGTTGCGCCGCGCATGCACAATGCGGGCCGGGGTCGAGCCCCGGAAAAGGTTGAGAACCGCTGGCTTAGACAACCAGGCAAGGACTTGACCCAGAACTCTATTCTCATCTTGCTGATCTAAGAGAGGGAAGAAGCAGCCCACAGGACGAGTGAGAAAGGTGGCACATAAAAAAGGGGCAGGGTTTTCATCAAGCAGTCTCAGCCATCATCTGTTTGATGCCCACCTTCAGATACCCCTGCAGACTAAGGTTGCATCTCCATCTATCACAAATTAAAAAGGGTCTAGGTCTTCAAACTTGGCCCTTTTCTGACTTGTGGACTCACAATTGGGGCTCAATTATGGTCATAAGTTGAGGACTACCTGCACTAGCCCCGGTTCCGTCGAAATTAATTTAACTTTTTTGTATTTGTTGCATTGTCCCGCCGAGTTTGTCCTGCGGCCATTTGGCCGCAGCAAGTTGTCCCGTTCTGAAGTCACACATTTCATCCTCGTGTTTTGTAGATTTGCTGTGGAAGAGGCAACACCAGCTGCCTTGCTCAAAAAGCAAAATGCCAACTTACCAACTTGAGGAACCACTAAGGGCCCAGGGGAATCGACCCTGCAATGGGAACACAAGAGTCCATAATAAGACAATGAGATTCCAAGGTAGAGGTAAGTTCAGAAAGGAAACATCTGTAAGATTTAAATGAGGAAATACTGAGTTCTTACTCATCCTTGAAGGCCTCCTCGGCAAAGACCCCTAGGAAATCCCAGAGGAAGATGGCATCTCCAACGCTGAGGACCTGCTTCTGGTCAGGAGTGAACCTCACCTGCTGTATTGGTTCAGAGTGTCCGATGAACACCTGGGAGAAGGAAAAGCAGAAAACCCAACTTTTTCCTTCAGAGCTTTGTTCCCACAGCTTGGGGTTGTATTGTTCTAGGCAGGATTGACTACTACAGGAGGGATCGTGGTAGTCCTCGGACATTTTGGGAAGATTTCAGCTCATAACCCTATCATGTTTGTCGTCTGTAGCTTTAAAGAGAAACTTGGACCATAGCCTCAAACCATGATATTCATTATAGCATACGATCCGGCTTTTCTGGACGGACATATATATATATATATTTATTTTGAAGTACGCTTCTTTTCTTGTTTTGGGGGCTAAGCAACTTTCATTTTACTTTTGGTATGACTCATTCTACTCAATAAGCGAAGTAGATTTTTTTAACTTAAGATGCAAAGAACCCAGAGGCATTAATGAATAATTAGAAGAGCAGCAAATATTGATCCTAAAACATTAGACATTTGGAGAATCATGTACTGGGTAACTTATCCAATCTTTAGTTCTCTCTCTCTCTCTCTCTCTCTCTCTCTCTCTCTCTCTCTCTCTCTCTCTCTCTCTCTCTCTCTCTCTCTCTGTGTGTCTCTGTCTCCTCTATCTGTCTCTCTTTCTCTTTCTCTGTCTGTCTCAATGTCTCTGTCTCAATGTCTTTCTGTCTCTTTCTCTGTCTGTCTGTTTCTCTGTCTCTCTCTGTGTCTCTGTCTCTCTCTCTCTCAATGTCTCTCTCTGTCTCAATGTCTGTCTTTCTCTCTGTCTCTCTGTCTCTCTCTGTCTCTCTCTCTCCCTCTCCCTCCCTCCCTCCCTCTCTCTCTCTCTCTCTCTCACACACACACACACACACACACTTTTTTAATTGGTCCCATTCTAGTCCATTTCTGTTAACATACTTTAACTGAACGTTGTATTATTTTAATATGCCTATGAAGTGACCATCATTAATAATGAGGATGGAAGAGAAATCTAAGATTGCCCCAACTTACTTACCTGGCAGCTGACATCAAATCTCATTTCATAATCCCACACTTTGATAGTCCTGTCACCGGCTGTGAGCACATACCGGCCATCGGGACTCAGCGTTAAAGAAGAACAAGACTGTCTGTGAACTTGAGAGACCTGCAATCAATAGAGAGAATCACTAAGCTTGGATCCCCCTCTGGAACTGAAGGCCCTCCATTAAGCAGCAAAACCCTTCGCATACTCCTGTACAGATCACAGTTTCACCTCATCTCTTCTGGGGTCAGTCTTCAAAACCACCCATGTGAGCATCAGTACAGGTGGTCCTTGACTTACGTCAATTGGGCCCAAAATTTCTGTTGCTAAGCGGGACAATTAGGCGAATTGTGCCCCGTTTTATGACCTTTCTTGCCATCTGGTGGGACCCAGGGCAAGGGCCTTCTCCGTTGCTGCCCCTGCCCTCTGGAACCAGCTTCCCTCAGAGGTTCGTACTGCTTCCTCCCTCCTAGCTTTCCGGAAAGGGCTGAAGACACATCTATGCCGACAGGCTTGGGGCATATGAGCTGTGCTCTGCCCCTCGGCCCTAAGAGTGTCCCGCCATCAGTGGCTACGAATTGATTGTGTTTGTGTGTGGTATGAATGTGGTTAATTTTTAAAAATTGTTGATGTATTCTTGTTGTGAGCTGCCCCGGGTCTTCGGAGAGGGGCGACATATAAGTGCAAATAAACTTGAAACTAGATGAATCACTGCGGTTGTTAAGTTAGGAAGAGGATGGTTAAGTGAATCTGGCTTCCCCCATTGACTGTGCTGTCGGAAAGCCGCAAAAGGGGATCGACACTGCGACTGTCATAAATGCCAGTCGGTTGCCAAGCGTCCGAATTTTGATCAGGTGACCATGGGGATGCTGCAATGGTTGTAAAGTGTGGAAAACGGTCGTAAATCCCTTTTTCCAGTGCTGTTGCAATTTCAAACGGCCTCTAAATGAACTATCAAGGACCACCTGTAGTTAACGATAATTTAGCAATTTTAGACTCGTAGAACATGTGAGATTTTCCACACAAGACATGGGTAAACAGAAAAATATGGAAACCGCAAGGAAGTCCCCGCTCTGAAAGGGAAACAAAAATTGTGGGTCTCCTACCACTCTGATTAAGCGTCCAGTCTTGGCATCCAGCACCAGGACCTTCTGGGAGGACGTGGACACCAAGAGATGGCCGAGGGGAAAAGGGGCGAAGCAAAGTCTCACTGCAGCATCCAGGGCCGTGCTGTCCAGATCCAATATGCTCACGTCGATTCTTAGTAGCTGGCATGCATAGATAAGAGTCTATCAGCAAGCTCTGTTTACTTAAACTGGATTTATATTAGACCAGGAAGTGGGCAGAGGAGCTAGGGGGGACAAGCATTGGAAGTCAGAGGAAGAAAATGACACAATTATTGCTCAGCTTTATATTCCTTTTTTCACTCTAGGAGCTCAAAGTACACAGCATGGCCTGTTCTGATGAGTGTCAGATGCACCGTTTGTCAGTGATCTCTGACATGTACTCACAACACAGATAGTTTTATATATTTATACTTAAAGAGACTTTTATAGTTGTGCTTACACATGTGAATGCTGTGCACATAAATGCATCTACATCTGTGGGTGTGGTTCTCTTTATGTGCATGTGTAAAGGGAGGGAAAAGATGATAGATAGATAGATAGATAGATAGATAGATAGATAGATAGATAGATAGATAGATAGATAGATAGATAGATAGATAGATAGATAGATTAGAAAATAGAGATAGATAGATAGATAGATAGATATAGATAGATAGATAGATAGATAGATAAATAGATTAGAAAATAGATAGACAGACAGACAGACAAACAGACAAGGAAGATAGATAGATGATAGATGATAGATATATATAGATAGGTAGATTTGTAGATAGATAGATAGATTTGTAGAAAGATAGATAGATAGATAGATAGATAGATAGATAGATAGATAGATAGATAGATAGATAGATAGAAAGATAGATAATATAAACAGGATGCAGTATTCCAGGTGTGGCCTTACTAAGGCTTTATAAAGTGGTACTAATACTTCACGTGATTTTGATTCTATGCTTCTTTTATACAACCAAGGATTGTATTAGCTTTTTTGCCTGCTGCCAATTTTTTTTTTTACTTTTTTATTATTTTTTAAACACATTTATATAACTGCCTAACTCACACCTAGTAACTCCAGAGCTTCACATTATATCAGCAAGAACGTTTACCCGCTTTTGAGACCCACACGTGGGATAGTTACCTCATCCAGAGTGTGAGCATCCATGAGGGTGACAATGTATTTGGAAGGGCCCACAAAGGCCAAAAGACGGCCTTCGCAGCTGACGGACAACGCGTCAGGACCATGGTCAGCGTCCTGGGACACCACATTAGCTGAAGGAGAGACAGACAATCAAGTTCTCTTGTAAATCATGATGATTGTTAAGTCCAACTCCCACTATTTGCACAGCGGTCATTAAACAAAAGTCACAGTCGTTAAGCAAATCAATATCAGGGGTCTTCAAACTTGGCAACTTTAAGACTTGTGGACTTCAACTCCCAGGAATTCTGGAAGTTGAAGTCCACCAGTCTTAAAGTTGCCAAGTTTGAAGACCCCTGGTACAGGTAGTCCTCAATTTACAACAGTTCACTTGGCGACAGTTCGAAGTCACATCACTGAAAAAAAAGTGACTTATGAGCATCTTTCACACTTACAACCATTACAGCCTCCGCAGGGTCATGTGATCCAAATTCAGACGCTTGGCAGCTGACTCGTATGTACGACGGTTGCGGTGTCCCGGGGGGGAATCACGTGATTCCCCTTTTGCGACCTTCTGACAAGCCAAGTCAATGGGGGAATCCAGATTCACTTAACAACCGGGTCACTAACTTAACAAGTGCAGTGATTCAATTAACAATGGTGGCAATAAAAGTCACAAAATGGGGCAAAACTCACTCCACTAATGTCTCACTTAACAACAGAAATTTTGGGCTCCATTGTGGTCGTACCTCGAGGACTACTTGTATTCCCGTGGGTGTTTTTTTGCTGGAAACTGTCCCCAAACACCACAAATTGCTGTTACAAGACCACACAGAACACTGGAGCCAGCCATAAATATAAGCTGGTGGCCAAATGCCCGATACGTGGTCAGGTGAGTGTGAAGGTGTGTGCAACTATTGGAACACCAGAACTTAAGTGGCTTTTTTGGGGGGGGGGAGGTCCATTGAAACTTTGAACTGTCGCCGAATGACCGGTTGTAAATGAGGACCACCTATAGCAGCGGTTCTCAATCTATGGGTCGCATGCGCGGATCGGCCCGGCGCGGTCCGCCATTTTGTTTTTTTTGTTTTGTTTTTGTTGTTTTTTTCATCGCGCGCGCCGCGCACGCGTGGATCGGCCTGTCGCGGTCCGCCATTTTGTTTTTTTTTGTTTTTTTGTTTTCGTCGCGCACGGATCGGCCCGATGCACGCGCGTGCCGGGGTCGCGCCGCGCATGGGCGGGGCAAGTGGGGTCTCAACCTGAAAAAGGTTGAGAACCAGTGACCTATAGTAAAGTCCCTCCTTAGAGGACATAGAAGTAGAGTAGAACACTTACCTAACACTCGGACCGTGTGACTTTTCTGGACGGCGCAGTTGTAAAGGCTCAGCGTCCCCTGGGTGCAGGAACTGTACATGAAATTGCCATCTGGAGAGAAGGTCAGACCAGTGATCAGACCCCGGTGCTGCCTGTCCAATAATTGCCCCCAAACAAAGAGGCAAAATGAGGAATGAACACCAAGAAGGAAACTAGTGGTTGACAAAAACAAGGGCCGTTCTATCCCGCAAGCGCAAGCCATTCAGATTTCTCTCTCTTCAGCTTAAGCCCATAACAATCTTGTAGTTATTGGCCGGAGAGCGACTGCTTCCAACTATTTAGTCCAGCGAGATTTGAATCAGCATTTCCTCCGCCCCCCCCCACCGCCATCCAAGTCCACTATATTTTTTTAGTGTAGTTTTGCACAATAGTATATTTTTAGAGTTTACTTTTGCGCTGTAGTATATTTTGAGTTTACTTTTGCACTATAGTATATTTTGAGTTTACTTTTGCACTATAGCAGCGGTTCTCAACCTGTGGGTCGCGACCCCATTTGGGGTCGAACGACCGTTTCACGGGGGTCACCAAACACGGCAGTCCGCTTCCCCCCCCCTATTTTTTCCCCCATTTCCCCTTGGCCGTCGCGCGCGCGCCACGCATGCACGATTCGGGCCGCCGCACCGCACATGTGCGGTTCGGTCTGTTGCGCGCGTACCGCGCATGCGCGGTTAGGCCCGTCATGCCGCGCATGCGCGGTTAGGCCTCTTGCGCGCGCGCCGTGCATGCACGGTTAGGCCCGTCGCGCCGTGCATGCGCAGTTTGGCCGGTCGCGCCACGCATGCGCGGCATAGGTCAGGGTCGCGCCGCGCATGCGCGGCGCAGGTGGGGTCTCGGCCTAAAAAGGGTTGAGAACCGCTGCACTATAGTATATTTTGAATTAACTTTTGCACTATAGTATATTTGTTTACTTTTGCACTATACATTTTTAGTTTACTTTTACACTAGAGTATATTTTAACTTACTTTTGCACTATAGTATATTTTAGCTTACTTTTGCACTGGAGTATCCTTTTTAGTTTACTTTTGCATTACAATATATTTTGAGTTTACCTTTGCACTATAGTATATTTTCACTTTACTTTTGCACTATACTATATTTTTGTTTACTTTTGCACTATACATTTTGTTTACTTTTGCACTATAGTATATTTTAGCTTACTTTTGCACTGTAGTATACTTTTCAGTTTACTTTTGCACTATAGTATATTTTTAGAGTTTATTTATTTATTTATTTGACTTATATGCCGCCCTTCTCCCAAGACTCAGGGCGACTCACAGCAAAAATACAAGTACAAAAATATAGTATAAATCAATTAAAATACTAATTTACAGTGTAAAAACTATATAACTATTTCCACTCATACAACACACAGTCACAATCAGAGGCCCAGGGGCAGAGCGCAGCTCACAAGCCCCAAACCTGTCTGCATAAATGTGTTTTCAAGAGTTTTCGGAAAGCTCGGCGGAGGGAGCAGTACGAACCTCTGAGGGAAGTTGGTTCCAGAGGGCTGGGGCAGCAACAGAGAAGGCCCCAACCCTAGGCCCCGCCAAATGACATTGTCTAACAGATGGGACCCGTAGGAGGCCAACCCTATGTGCCCTAACCGGTCGCTGGGATTCATGGGGCAGAAGACGGTCCCGCAAAAGTAATATAGTTACTTTTGCACTATATTTTTTAGAGTTGTGTGAAGCACATTGAGTCATTTGTTGTAAAAAGGGGAGCATCTGCCATTGGAAAGGCAATAAAAATGTGTCTCATTCTCTAGGCACTCAGGCCAGGATGAGTAACGTTCTCCCCACTGGTGACATATTACATGGTTTAATTTTAATCACTATATAATTATTTTAGTTTGCTCTAGTGGTATGTGCTATTTTTCTTTTCTCTTTTTGTATAATGATTTGGGTGCTGCCCAGAGTCTTGTTATTTGAGCGGAGTGGCCAGGTTGAATGTTTTATATAAATAGATAAATCAGAAGCAGAAATGTGATACAGGTAGTCCTTGTTTAGAGACTGTTCAAGTTATGATAGCAATAAGGAAGTAACTTTGCAACAACTCTTCACATTTACAACCTTCATAGGTCGGTAAACAAAGGAACGCTGAAATAAGATTCTGAGCACCGTTGCCGTTTCACTTAGCAACCGCTTTGCTTAATGACCAAATTGTCAGTTCCAGTTGTGGTCGCTAATGATGACCTGTACTTAACATTCAACATATCACCCCAAACACTGCTACCGGTAAGTGAATGAATCATTCTAAATCAGTACATTTGTTTTGTTGTTTTTTTACTGCATTACAGGTTAATAATGAGCGTATTTATTTCATATTTATTTTTTCCTCCAAAGGAACATTCCCTTTCAAATCACTCTCCCCCCCCTTCTTGTAATGCATGCAAAACATTCAAAATGTAACTCTGAAATTACGCAAAGACTTTACTTGTGTTCTTCAAGTAGCCTCGAAGCCGCCAAGCTGACGGTCCTGACCACGCCGGTGTCGAAGCCGCAAGCAAAAATAGGCTGGAAGGGATGAAAAGCCACAGCGCACGGGATTTCATCTGAGGCCGTGAATTCATAAAGCTATAAGGGGATAGAAGGGTATCCAGGTGAGACAGAAGGAGAGAGCAGAAGGAAATGGTCCAAGGGTTAAGTCTTACATCTCACAAATAAGGAACTTTTTAATACTTCCATTCAAGAAAGGGAACAACCAATAAGAAAAAATCAAATCTTCCTGACTTCCATTTTTGCAGAAGAATATCTGACACACACACACACACAAAAGCAACAGTGGGCGACGTTGAAATGTAAGAACTATTTAGCACATGCTTAAATAGATTTAACGTAGCCTGAAATCTCCCAAGGAGTTCCAACCTTAACCTTAAAATCCAGAAAATGTTGGCCTTGCCTATTTTGTGTAATTCAGTCTTGACCACTTTGTCTTACAGCTCTGCCTAAGGCGTGCCTCGCTTCTTAACCGCCACGAGGTGGCCCATCTTTGATTTAATACAGTGAAAACATCGATGGCAAGAAAACACTTAAAGAACAGAAAATGGAGACGATCAACCAATTAAAAAAAATTGTAGCTGATCATCTGTTATTGCATGAAATAGTGATGAAAACAAAAGCTACTTGTGGATAAGATAGGTTGCTTTTGGTTGTGGAGAAGTATGGTTTAAACAGGCCTTAACGTTTTATTATGGGTATCGTTGTTTTTGTTACATCTAAAACAAAATTTAAAAACCATAAACTGCTTTACCGATCCCAACATATCCTGTTAAGTTGGAGCTCAGGTTGTTTTGCCCCAAACTAAGAACAAGAACTATGAAAAGTCTTGTGGCTCCTTAGAAACTGACACTTTCTTTGCACAAGTTCCTCATTTATCATATTCACATGGATTCAACCTTAAGAATACAGATCAGGAGATTGATGGATCAGATATCTGATGCCTTCCAGGAAGCTATAAGCATATATTGTTAAAATAATGTTAATCTTTAAGGTGCCACAAATGAGTGTGTGTCTCTCTGTCTCTCTCTCTCTGTATGTGTGTTTGTGTGTGTGTTTTGTTCTGCTGAACAAAGTTCTGAAATCACCTGCTGCATAGACTCGACATTCCAGATGCGAATGGTACTGTCTTTGGACACAGTCACCAGGTGTTTCTGGGAACTGTCCACTGAAAACGCCCAGACTGTGCCCACATGGGATCGCATGATCGTGTAGTAATCCCTCGACTGGATGTCCAAGCAGCCCACATTCCCAGTGGCAGTGGTGCACAAAACCTTCAGATTGTCTGGGCTGATTCGAACCGAACTCACTGGATTGTTGTGCTCTGGAAGAAAGATACCTGCTTAGTCAGCATTCAGGTGACATGGCTAGATTCACCGGGCAAAGGAAACGGTGAGGCATCTGGAATTTCTTGGTGATGATGCAAATAGCTACTTTAGTTATTGGCAAGGTTTCTGTTTATAGGAAAAATAAAGGAAACTGCTCAGAAATGATTTATTAAATGTATTGGCTGTCCATCTTACCATAGGGTAACTTCCACGTGTCTTTCATGTTTCTTGGGACGTGACATCCGACTAGCTTTGTGCCTAAGGCAGGACTAAAACTCGGGGTGTCTCAGTTTCTAGCCTGGTGCTTTAACCATGACACCAAAGTAGCTCTCAAAGAACTAGATAAATCTATGCAAAAAATGTAATCCTAATAAGGGAGAGATTTGGTACATGTGAAGCTGTTAGAAGTAGAATATGTAGTTATCCCCAGGCAAGCTAGTTGACAGGAGATTCAAGACAAGCAAATGGAAATATTTCTCTACAGAATGGCTTTTTTTAAGTCGCTGAATTTTCCGTTTCAAACTGTGGAAGCCATTGGCTTGGGCATCTTTCAAAAGAGATTAAACTCATGGATATGCCCTAACTCTACGGAGAGACACAAAGGAAACTGGATATCTAGGGCCGTGGAAAAAGATACCAGAGGGAGACTAGAACAGCACTCTTCATGTACTAAGATGTCAAATTCTGGAACACGGAATGTCGCCCACAAAAAAACCCAAGAGCTGCTTTCTCTCTTATCCCATCATGCAGGACACAGAATAATGGGCTTAAATTATAGGAAGACAAGATTGCAGCTGAGGCTGGGAAACTGTTCCTGGCCGTTCAAAAGTGAAACCAACGACCAAGGGGAGTGAGTGGTGGGCTTTCCATAAATGTCTTAAAACCGAAGATGGACAACCAAGTATTAAGGAAGCTTTAATGTAGATTCCAGTAATGAATACGAAGTTAGGCTCAATGACCTATTTCAACTCCACTATTTAATGATTGTGTAAACTACCTAAGGTCATGGATTAAAATCCCTTCAAGCTCAGAAGGAGCACAGAAGTAAACCACTCTCATAGAAGCCAGAAGGCAGAACAGGAAACAAGGGATGGAAACTAACCAAGGAGAGAAGCAACCTGGAACTAAGGAGAAACTTCCTGACAGTGAGAACAATTAACCAGTGGAACAACCTGCCTCCAGAAGCGGTGAATTTTCCAACGCTGGAAGTTTTTAAGAAGAGACTGGACAGCTATTTGTCTGAAAAGGTATAGGGTTTCCTGCCTGAGCAGGGGGTTGGACTAGATGACCTCCAAGGTCCCTTCCAACTTGATGATGATGATGATGTCCTCAGGTGTCATTTGTAATCTTTCCAAAGGCATCTCCAGCTGATCTCCCAAACAGAAGGCCTACCTGGTTTGTGATTTTTAAGCTCTACGCACCTGCCTCCAGGAAGACTTCTGAGAAATCCAACGGCCACAGGCGCAGGTAGCCATCATCAGAGGCAGTGGCACAGAAACTTGAAGAGAGGCAGATGCTGTTTAGGGATATCCCAGGGCCTGGGAGGGGGAAAAAAAACACAGAAATCCAGGATGCTCTGAGACACAAGAACTGCCAGCGCTTGAATCCTCCCCCCCTCTCTCTAATTGATCCTTAATATCTAAAGGCCTTTCTTGTTAAGACCCCTTAAGATAACATTCTACAACTACCCCAAAACAATGTCCCTTCACTTCAATAAGTGTCAAGACTGACTTGGACTCTCACCTACATTTTTCCTTCACTTGGAGCTTGACAATAACAGGGAAGGGGTGGTGGATGGAATGCAAGGCTGGGGGAGATGGTATCCAAGCAAGGTGGCATTTCCAGAACACACTGAACAGATGTGCCAGCATGGGTGGCTATCTCCCCTAACAAATGGTATAGAACCCTATACCCTATGCCTGAGCGGGGGGTTGGACTAAATGGCCTTTTTAATTTTAATTTTTATTATTATTATTATTGTTGTTGTTGTATGAACAGAAATGATTGGTGGATGTTATGGTCTGTGGGCGGCCCTGTTAATCCTTCTTTTTTAGTTCTTCTGGGCTCCTCTAAATCAAATTACTCCTTTATTTTTCTTCTTACAGAATGACATCAACTTAAAAAAAAAAAGCTGGATCTGAAGAGACTGCTTGATTTGGAAAAATGCCCTTAATGCCCATTAAAAAGGACAAAATGTAAGCTAAGGTGGTAGAGACTTGATGAGCGTGTCCAATGAAACACCTTCACAAGTCGAAAACGTTCACTTGGCCTCCCAAAGTTAGAAATGGCTGTGACAGCTGAACGCCTGAACAATTCCCAGGAAGCACTCAACTCATACCTGAATTAACACCTGGCTTCTCTCGTTGATGGGCGGGTCCTGTTTCCAAGGGCAAAAGGCGACGGACGTTTTTGACAGTGACATTCTTGTAGTCAATTTCTACAACATGCCCACTTCTACTGCAAACAAACCTAGGGGAAGGACGGAGGGAGGGGTTGTTTTAATTCTTAAAGCAGTTCTCTTTTGTGGCTTCGGGCTACTTGCATCACCAGTAAGTCACTCCGACAATAGCAACAAAAGAAGAACTTTTCCATAAATAGACTTTGCATTATGTAAACCAGTTATCAAGACCCCTATGGAAGTAATGCTACAGAAAGATGTTATAAAAGTATTTTAAATAAACCAGAATAAAGAATCCACCAAAAAGAATTGGATCAGTTATGGAGCAGCATCTCATACTTCCATGCTAAAAATATGTAGGAGGCAAAAAGAAAAAAAAAACTCTACGGATTTTCCTGGTTGTCTTAAGTATAAAACTAACTTTCCTTTTGTTACGCTGGCACTTATCTTTTCAGTGCCAGAAACTTTTATACAGAAGCTCTGGTTAACCGTGTATTTAAATGGATGTGTGAATCAATCCAACAGTGAAATATTAGCTGAATCCCCCGTCAACCAAAATGAATTACTTTCAGGATAAATCAAGATATGTCAGCCAAAGGCAGGACTGAACCTTAATGTGCTTGCTAAGATATCATGATCACAGCTCTGTTGATCAGCCTTCTGTGGAAAGACACCCAGAAGCTGCCTTGAAACATCAGTCTTTCTCTAAAGCTTTGGAAAGAAGAAAGGAAAACCATTTCTTACAGCGTCCGATCCTCAGGCTCACGTTGGGTGGAGTGGCCGACCTCGAAGGCCAGGTCTGTGAACTCCAGAGAACGGTATTCGCCCAAATTCACGGGGCAGGAGCGCAAAGCCCCGCTTTGGACCCGCCACAGCCTCACATTGTCCCGGCCACATGATACCATCCTGTGTTGAGAGAAGTCAGATTAGAGGATGAGAGAAGGAAGGAAGGAAGGAAGGAAGGAAGGAAGGAAGGAAGGAAGGAAGGAAGGAAGGAAGGAAGGAAGGAAGGAAGGAAGGAAGGAAGGAAGGAAGGAAGGAAGGAAGGAAGGAAGGAAGGAAGGAAGGAAGGAAGGAAGGAAGGAAGGAAGGATCTAGCAAAGCTTTCCAGCTTGGAATATTAATCCGAATTCACATAAGCATAGTAGTTGTGATGTGCAATTTTCCCTTCCTTCCCTCTTGAGTCACTCTGGTTTGCTCTTTGGCCTGGACCAAGCATCTTGATGGTGATCAGTTTCCAATGAAAGACTCCTTCAATAGCACCACCATCTACGATGCAACAGAGTGCATTAAAAAAAGCTCAGAGAGTAAATGCAGGCTGGCTTCTCTTGCCTGTAACTACTGTATGTAACCAACTTGGTTTCCTGAAGACCTGATTAAAAGACTCTTTTGAGAGCTCTCCTTGCAAGGATGTTAGCCTCAAGAAGAACAAGCAGTTATTTTACCTGGTATCATCAAAAAAGGCAATCTTGAAGGCGCGAATGTCCACATCTGTATGAGCTTTGGCCAGCATGACCACCTCTCCCCCACGATTCATCTGGATGGTGTTCCACACCACCACCACCTGCCAAGAGTGTGTGCAACAGCTAGAGTGATCTTTCCTTGACTGGACAAAGCTGATCAAATCTACCTCTAAAATCTTTTTACAACTCCCAAATTCACTCTTCTTTAACCAAGCTCAGAATTAATGGCTTTGAAGATATATCTCAGCTCAGAACTTTCAAAGAAGGAATGATGGACTGAAGACATCTCTGCAAAGAGCTGACAACTGTGGCAAAGACCTAGGAACCACTGAGCAAACTGGTTCCTGGAACCTCTCTGGATAAGGAGAGGATGAGATTGCCCATATAGGCTCCGGAGACCACAGGATAGCAATTGTCTATCTCACAAAGAGTAAATGCCTGCCTATGGTGACTTGATAACTGTAACAAAAATGTTTTTTATTTAGTTGATAATAATAAGAATTGGACTAGCCCAATATGAGATAGCAGATATTAATGGAAAAAGAGGAAATATTCAATGTTGTAATATGAGATGTATACTAAAGACTTGTGTACACTGTTGAACTATTGATCAACCCAGTCATCACATTGCTTTTTTTAAAAAACAAGTTTTATTAATTTTCCAGTTTTATATCCAAGTATTTAGGAAGCAGCGTGGTGATTGGGGAATCAATAGTCCAGTAACAAGCTCTTTCGTACATATCTCAGATTACACCATCAAAAATTCCCTCTATTTCCCTTGATTATTATATCACATTCAAATTAATATATTTCTAATTATAACTCAATCAATTAAAGCATTTATCAATATATTTTAATTTATACATATCTATGTCCTGTTTTTAAATTTTACCCAATTTCAATAACAGTATTCCAATTTAGCGTTTAATATCCATAATATTCAGATTTCGGGTAACCCAAATTTCCCTTATTTCATTACAAAATAGTTGTCATATCTAAAATACACATATTGTTTACTTAAACACATTCTTACTTTATTTCACAAATATATTCTATTTCTCATCCTCATCACTTAGTAATAAAGTATCCTTTATTGTCTCAATCCAACTTCCATATTATAATTCAAAAGTATATTCTAATGGCTAATTTTCATTTCCCATATAAATCTAACTACTAAATATTAAATCAATTAATATCTTTTAAAATCTCCTTAGCCCATGAAGTAAGATTTTAGGCTCTTCCATTATAAGTCAAAAAGAAGAAAAAGGAGAGAGAAAAAAGTCCAACTGTTTAAGTCTAACACTTGCTTTCTTTTTGTGCCAAGCAGGTTTCCATACCAGTGCCCTTAAAACCAGTGCTTTTTAAATACCCAATTGTAAAATGAGAAAATTAATAAATATTATATAAAAAAAAACCTTGGGTTCTTCCTGGTTTGTCAATGGAGAGAAGATTCAGGATCTTCACAGCTGATTCAAAGCAAAACAAACTTACATATTAACCTACGATATTTTGAACGCTGCTCTAAACCCTAAAAGTGAAAAGGAACACTGGGATCTGAAAAACCAGAAATCAGTGAGCTGCAAAGTAGTGCCATTATAGAATATTCTGATGGGGATAGAAGTCTTCTTCTTTCTCTCAGTGCTAGAAATCTAGATTCAGATGAAGTAACATCACTGGTACATTAGTTGGGTAATGAAACATCTGAAAGAAAACAACCAAACTCAGAGAGTATCAAGGATCCCGCAGTTTAACCCTGAGCTATAAATGTTCTCTTCAGTTTAAAAACTAGGTGACACTACTCAGAAAAAAAAAATAGTATCTTGGGGCAACTGTATCTATGGGCAATTCTAATGTTCCCTTTTATGGAAGGATGGCATCAAGGTATCAGCACTTGGACAGCTCCAATTTTGTCTAGAGAAGGGGTAGGCAATCTTGGCTCTTTTATAACTTGTGGACTTCAACTCCCAGAATTCCTGAGCCAGCCACGCTGAGGGGAAAGGGAGAGGTTTCCAAGCTGAGCCAAGCTGGCTCAGGAATTCTGGGAGTTGAAGTCCATGAGTCATAAAAGAGCCAAGGTTGCCTACCCCTGGTCTAGAGCAAATACAGAAAGGACAACTATTCTAATAATAATAAAAAAATCCTACTGGAATCAAGGTTCTGCCTGGGAAGAGATCTTTAGCCATGAGAGCTCTAGCATTTTGATCTCTGGGAGTGAGTAGACGGGATGAAGAATGCATGACCAGGATGCCCTTCCTCCACTCCAGAACCAATTATACATCTCCCTTGACTTTAGATGACAGCAACTGACAGTAAAACCAATTCACAAACCAGTTAAATGTGAGCAAGTCACAAATCAAACCACTAAAAGCACAAATCAGGGAGAAGGGATCTTTTTTTTGGGCCCTGAGCATTGTTTCCCAAGTCCTCAAGCACCACAAATCTTGTTTGGGAATTGGGAAAGGCTAGAGATACCTCTGCAGATCCCGGCAGCTATAGATGCCCCATGGAGACCTCTGAGGTAACACTGTAAAAGAAGCGAGTGAAGTGAGGAAAACCTTCAACACCTCGGTCTGCTATGCAAACAAAATGCCCATTTACTCACCGTCTTCCCACGTTTGTCTTTCCCCGTGCCACAAAGGACATTTCCGCTGTATGAAAAACTGGAGAGGGGGGAAAGAAATGGCAGGCATAGTACAGCATTCCCAGTTAAGTAAAAATAAGCTACTGACGGCTGTTCTAGCTTAAAAATTGGAGAAGGACACTGCCTGCCAGGACAATTAACAGCGATGTAAACAAGGCATAGAATTTGATCGGTCGAAAGTTTCATGAACTGTTTCAAGGAAACTCAGGGCAGACCGTTAAAGGAATCTTCATCACCAAATCTAGAAGCCTCTCCTTATTTATTTATTTAGTTATTGCTGGTTCGTTTTACTGACTATGTACGCAGCCGAGTCTTCGAGATTGCAGGGGTGATTTGATCGAAGTGTATAAAATCATGCATGGGATAGAAAAGGTGGATAGAGAAAAATTCTTTTCTCTATCACACAATACTAGGACAAGGGGGTACTCCCTAAAGCTCATAGGTAAGAAAGTGAGGACAAATAAAGGGAAATATTTCTTCACCCAGAGGGTCGTTGGTTTATGGAATTCACTTCCAGAAGGGGTCGTGACAGCTGTCAGCCTTGATAGCTTCAAGGCAGGGTCAGACAGATTCATGGATGCCAAGTGTATCGGTGGTTATTAAAATGGATGTCCATGTGCCGCCTCTATGTTGGTTGAGGCAGGCAGGACTCCCTTGAGTACCATTTGTTGGGGGTCAAGGGAAAGGGAGGGTTTTGCCTTCTCTTTCTGCTCAAGATCCCCATGTACAATTGGTGGGCCACTGTGTGACACAGAATGCTGGACTCGATGGGCTTTGGCCTGACTCAGCATGGCTCTTCTTATGTTCTTATGTTCAGTGGCAACAGTGTACTAAAACACAATAAAGCATCCTTCAATAAATAAAAAGAACAAAATACAACAGACAAGAAGAGCCAGTAATGTATTAGCTAATAACAGGTAAGAAATCAGAAAATCTGGTTGCCTTTAAAATAAAAGCACCTTTGGGACAACTACCGGTATGACCTGGATGAATAAGAACCTCTATAGGCAACATATAAAAACGTGGTGTAAAAATGGCAACTGTTCAGTCTCCAAAAGCCATATTTGGTTTTCAACAGCTTCAAGAGGGCCATCGTATAGAGGGGCCAAACTAATGTCTCTCAGGAGGCTGTTCCATGATAGAAAAGCCACACTTGGTGTCCTCAGCCCCCTCAACACACCAACGTGGGACGCTATGAGCTCTTCCAGCTTACAAAGATGATCTGGGGACTGAAGGCTAAAGCATATGAGGAACCGTTGCTGGAATTGGGTACGTTTAGTTTAACGAACAGAAGGACGAGGGGGGGACATGATAGCAGTGTTCCAATATCTCAGGGGCTGCCCCAAAGAAGAGGGAGTCAAGATATTCTCCAAAGCGCCTGAAGGCAGGACAAGAAGCAACAGATGGAAACTCATCAAGGAGAGAAGCAACCTAGAACTAAGGAGAAACTTCCTGACAGCTAGAACAATTAACCAGTGGAACCACCTGCCTCCAGAAGCGGTGAATGCTCCAACACTGGAAGTTTTTAAGAAGAGACTGGACAGCCATTTGTCCGAAATGGTGTAGGGTTTCCTGCCTGAGCAGGGAGTTGGACCAGATAACCTCCAAGGTCCCTTCCAACTTTATTATTATTATTACTATTATTATTATTATTATTATTATTATTGCTGCTGCTACTACTACTACTACTACTACTACTACTACTACTACAACTACATTCCCCTCCCCACCTCCGCCCTTCTTCCAGGTACTTACCTGAGGCACGAGATGGAATGGATCCCAGTTTTAAAGACGCAAAGGCATTTCCCACTTGGGAAGTCCCAGAGACGCACCACGCTCATTTCTCCCATCTGTGCGGATGCTAGCAAAGTGCTTTTGTGGTTGAAGGCCAGGGCTGCCACCTGCAAGAAATAACGGGTCACTGTCTGTGCAAAGGGTTTCCTGCAGCATGGGGAAGTTAGGCCACACACCTGGGAGAAATATTCTTTATGATGAGGTGCCCGGCTCCCCCCAACCATAGGTGGCTAAGTGGTTAAAGACCCTGAGCTTGTCGGCGGGAAAGTTGGCAGCCCAGGTGCGGGACCCAAGCACGTCATGGGGTGAACTCCTGTCCCGAATAAAAAATTCTTTAAGAAAAACAATGCCTTGAAGTTCTTTGGAAGGATTTCATCTATCGCAGTGGTTCTCAACCTTTTTCAGGTTGAGACCCCACTTGCGCCGTCCATGTGCGGCGCGACCCCGACGGGCCAATCCGCGCATGCGCACGCGACGGGCCAATCCGCGCATGCGCGGCGTGCGCGCGACGGCCCAAACTGCGCATGCGTGGTGCGTGCACGACAAAAAAAAGTCGGACTGCAACGGGCCGATCCGCACATGCGCAGCGCGCGACGGCCCGAACCGCGCACGCGCAGCACGCGCGCGACAAAAAAAATGGCGGACCGCGATGGGCCGATCCGCGTATGCGCGGCGCGCGCACGATGAAAAAAAAAACGAACAAAATGGCGGACCGCAGTGTCCGGCGACCCCCGCGAAACGGTCGTTTGGCCCCAAATGGGGTCGCGACCCATAGGTTGAGAACCGCTGATCTATCGGAACCGCGACACCGGGTTACTAACTTCACAACTGCAGTGATTCACTTAACAACTGTGGCAAGAAAAGTCGTAAAAAGGAGCAAAGCTCACTTAACAAACATCTCAGTTAACAACAAAAATCTGGGGCTCCATATGTGGTCATAAGTCAAGGATTACCTGTAGAAGGCTAGACATTTCCCGTAAAGCATCCTTTCAACTTTAGGGACATGTTTATAGTTGGAATGACTTTGATGTTAGAATGTTAAGACAAAAGGAGGAGAAAATACCTTGTCAGTGTGGCCAGCAAAAAACCTCTGTTTGCCAGAATCAATTGCTACGGCTACAATCAGGGCATGGCAAGGGTAGACCACGACCGCACTGCCAGAAGCCCACAATGCCTGGGTGAAAGAAAAAGCAGAAAATGTCACAATCTTCACAACAAAGGTGCTCCTTCTGAGGCTCTGGGGCTGCTGGAGGATATGCAGGTGCCTCTCAAATTCTAACTGGTCATTTTGAAGAAGATACAAAATGAACAATTGCCAGAATGATTCACACAAATTGATTTAATTTAATTGGAGGGTTTACCTATTAGTTTTGGGAATGTGGCTTCTTATATATGGCATTCCAAGGCCTAGAGCAGGGGTTCTCAACCTTGGCAACTTTAAGACTTGTGGACCTCAACTCCCAGAATTAGGAAATTAGGCATTTCCGGCCTGGGTGTCCATACTTCCACTTCTTTGTCTAAAGCAGTGTTTCTCAACCTTGACAATTTTAAGGCATGTGGACTTCTACTCCCAGAATTCCACAGCCAGCATTGCTGGCTGTGGAATTCTGGGAGTTGAAGTCCACAAGTCTTAAAGTTGCCAAGGTTGAGAACCCCTGGCCTAGAGGCATCTTACAACTTGGAGTAATGTCTCATTTTGCCTGGAAGCCTGCTTGTCTTACTATAATGTTGCATTTTCATCTTGCTTTTCCTCTAGGGCGCTCCAACTGGGATGCGTGGTTTTTCTCCCCCCCCCCAGTGGAGGGCAGTATGCTGGTTAAATAAGAATATACTGACCCATTTGGTGCTGCAACCTCCAAACCCAATAATCTTCTTCAGCTTCAGAATTGGATCTGGTAGCAGCTTCTGAAAACCAATCCGGAGTTACAGAGAGTCAGAAAGCAACAACTGTGAAAAGCAATCCATCTGCATCAGCACAAGCAACAACTCTCTAGTGTGGTTCTGCTTTTTTCATTAAAGAAGGGGTGAACAATCTCTGGGCAATATACAGTATATAATTCAGTCTCTTCCTGAACTCTGACAACTTTAAGATGTGTAGACTTCAACTCCCAGAATTCCCTAGCCAGCATGTTTGAAAAACGACTGATCTAGCTGGGTCAACAGCCTGCTCTGGTATTAAGCAGCTTCCATCATTCATCATTGGCCCAATTTCCGCCCCTGCTTATGGCTAGAACTAAAATATCATCAATCACAGAAAGGAGCTGATGGGAGGAAAGAAAAAAATGAAAGAGACTCAGAAGTAGTTCTGTAGCCCAGACACGATTGCATCTCAAAGGTGAAAGTCTCCTGCCATGAAACCAGGACAGCCTTCAGAGATACAGGTTGTCAAAGAATAAAATTGCTTCTCACCGTGCAGGGAACAGAACTCTTGACAGAGATGGTCTTTGGCCCTGCTGTCGGCATGTTTTGGTTCTGGAGAAAAAAAGGACACGTTAATGGTTAGGGGCAAAGAGGATGACAGGAACAAAGAATGTTACAAGCTGGTTTGGGTAAAAAAATGTTTTTTGTTAGGTCGTATTCAACTGAGAAGCTGCACATTCAAAGCACCCGTTGTGGCGATTTCAAAGTATTAAATAATTTATCAATCAATCTATTATTACAGCCGAAGGCCAACACATAAATTAAACATTCAAATAAAACAAAACTAAACAGAACCAACACAAGAAGACATAGCAACACATTACCATTAATGATGTAACCAATGGGTGACCAAGGTCTGCCTAGTTTTACAGACCAATATGAAAAAAAAAAAAAACTAGCTAGCTTCGGAAAAATGGAATCATACTGACCTGACAATAGAAATACATTGACTATAGTCTAATGCTGGATAAAAACACATACAGTAATAAAATTGATTATTAAAGATTATTAAGAAGATCTAAAACAGGGGTTCTCAACCTTGGCAACTTTAAGACTTGTGGACTTCAACTCCCAGAATTCCTCAGCCAGAATTCTGGGAGTTGAAGTCCACAAGTCTTAAAGTTGCCAAGGTTGAGAACCCCTGATCTAAAATGTTTATTTGTGTTTCTGGCGAATCCCCAGTGCTGCTGCGCAGAATCTAGCCACCTGCACCGTGATCACTGTCTGCTTGTCCTTAAGCAGCCACTGGAGATAAATACTTTCCGAACGACCATGATATCTAATCAGTTATGGGGAGGATGTGGTTTTTAAACAATTTATCAGAGACATATGTAATAAAGATCACAAGCAACAATTTAAATAACGTTTCCTTGTGAATTGTTTAAAATCCATGATTTTCCATGAAAGCTTCAGAGTAACCTCCTAATTGGTATTGTAACTAATGCGACAAGCCTGCGCAGTGCATGCACCTTACTCAGCACAGGGAGAGTCACGTGGAATTGCATGTATACAGAAGTGAGCCATAAATCTAAGCTTATGTACTGAAATAAATGTTCTCCCAAGCTTTTCAAATTTATCTGTTTCTCCTGTTAGCTCCTCCAGGTCAAATTTCACAAAAGAAGCATCTGGAAGGACTATTTGGAAGCATTTGGAAGGACTATTATTTCATATGGCATCACCTTACGCTAAATAAATAATTGTGGCAACTGATTTCTTTTTCTTTTATTATGATAATAATTCTTTCTTAAAGATAGTAATAGGCGGGGAAGTGACCTGTGATTTGTTAATTATGAATATATATGCTTACATCATCTATTCCTTATGAATGACTACATCATTTTGCTCTCCTGTCTGAAATGTATACTGGAAATGTGAATACATCCTTTTGTCTGCAGAAGTTCCTTCTACTACCCATGTTTCCCCCAAAATAAGACCGGGTCTTATATTAATTTTTGCTCCAAAAGACGCATTTTTTTCCAGTTAGGGCTTATATTCAGTGAAATATGGTACTAAATGCTTCCAGCAGGCTGATGATCTTAACTGGGGCTTATTTTGGGGGTGGGGCTTATATCCTGAAAAATCACGCTAGGGTTTATTTTCCGATTGGGTCTAATTTTGGGGGGAAAACATGGTATATTCCTCCAGTGTATATTGCAGTATACAATAAATACTGCAGTAAGCCTTGATTATCTGCTTTGGGTCTGGTCCTGTACAGGAACTGTACAGTTCTGGTCACCGCACCTCAAGGATATAATGGAACTGGAAAAGGTGCAAAAAAGGGCAACAAGAATGATCAAGGAAATGGAGCGCCTCCCTTATGAAACCAGATTGCAACGCCTTGGTCTCTTCAGCCTTGAAAGACGGTGTTTAAGGGGTGACTTGATCGAAGTGTATCAAATCATGCATGGGATAGAAAAGGTGGATAGAGAAAAATTCTTTTCTCTATCACACAATACCAGGACAAGGGGGCACTCCCTAAAGCTCGTAGGTAAGAAAGTGAGGACAAATAAAGGGAAATATTTCTTCACCCAGAGGGTCGTTGGTTTATGGAATTCACTTCCAGAAGGGGTCGTGACAGCTGTCAGCCTTGATAGCTTCAAGGCAGGGCTAGATAGATTCATGGATGCCAAGTGTATTGGTGGCTATTAGAACGGATGTCCATGTGCCGCCTCTATGTTGGTTGAGGCAGGCAGGATTCCCTTGGGTACCATTTGTTGGGGGTCAAGGGAAAGGGAGGGTTTTGCCTTCTCTTTCTGCTCAAGATCCCCATGTACAATTGGTGGGCCACTGGGTGACACAGAATGCTGGACTCGATGGGCTTTGGCCTGATTCAGCATGGCTCTTCTTATGTTCTTATGTTCTTATGTGTCCTGTGTATGGGTTCCACACCAGCCATGACTAGCATTCCTCAGAGATTTCTCTCTCTCTCCTTTTTCCAAATCCAAACTGAATCCTATGGCTGCCTTAAAGTGGAACATTTGTACACATAGGAATACATCAGGAAGGCCTAAGGAAGAACAGCTCAAAGCTGCGGCTTACCTCGTCAGAGTCGACAGTAACAGCACCGACACGGCCATCCCCATTTTTATGGGCGTAAACATGAATGCTGCCATCGTCCATCGAAGAGAGGGGGAAACAGGAATCTCCTCTGGCCTGGGACCCTTCTCTCAGGCTCTGGTCCACAAGGCAGGCTGTCCACACAGGCTCGGACCTCGATGGGTGGATCTTGGGGATGTGTTTTGTAAGAAGGGGAGACTGGCGAGGCATCTTTCCCAAAAAAAAAAAAAAAGTTTTGGAAAGTGGAGGCTGAACCTAAAGTATGCTGGTCCTTTCTTCAACGAGAAGCCACCGAGCTAAGGGTGGGACAGCAGCAAGCTAAGATTTGAAGTGAATTCTGTACAGGGAGTCCTCAACTTACAACCACAATTGGGCCCAAAATTTTATCTTGCTAAATGAGGCAGTTGTTATGGGAATGTTGCCCCATTTTGCGAATCTTGCCAGAGTTGTTAAGTGAATCACTGCAGTTGTTAAGTTAGGAACACGGTTGTGAAGTGAATCTGGCTTCCCCGTTGACTTTATAATAGTAATAATAATAATAATAATAATGATGATGATGATGATGATGATTACGGGACCGTCTGCTGCCCCATGAAACCCAGCGGCCTGTTAGGGCCCACAGAGTCGGCCTTCTCCAGGTCCCGTCAGCCAGACAGTGTCGCCTGACGGGGCCTAGGGGAAGAGCCTTCTCTGTTGCGGCCCCGGCCCTCTGGAATCAACTCCCCCCGGAGATCCGTATTGCCCCCACCCTCTCTGCCTTTCGCAAATTATTGAAGACTCATCTTTGCCGGCAGGCCTGGGGCAGTTAACACCTTGCCCCAGCCAGTGTATGCATGTTTGTATGTCTGTTTTTGGATGATTGGTTGTTTTTAATTAATGGGCTTTATAATGTATTTTAATATTAGATTTCTTTATGTTAGTATTCATGTTGTGAGCCGCCCTGAGTTCTTGGAATAGGGCGGCATAGAAATCTAATAAATAATAATAATGATGATGATGATAAAGTTGGAAGGGACCTTGGAGGTCATCTAGTCCAACCCCCTGCTCAGGCAGGAAACCCTATACCATTTTGGACAAATGGCTGTCCAGTTTCTTCTTAAAAACTTCCATTGTTGGAGCATTCACCGCTTCTGGAGGCAGGTGGTTCCACTGGTTGTCCTCACTGTCAGGAAGTTTCTCCTTAGTTCTGATTTTGCTTGTCAGAAAGTCACAAAAGGAGAATCACATGACCCTGGGACGCTGCAAACCGTCATAAATACACACGAGTTGCCAAGCGTCCAAATTTTGATCCTGTGTCCAATGGTGCCATTGTAACTTCAGTCACTAAACGTTGAGGACTACCTGTACAATAGTCTCTATTACATTAGCACAGAGAATGGTGGTAGGTGTTTGTCAATTCTGGATGCAAGGAAGATCAAAGCTTACATACCTCTTTGGGACTGGTGATTTGCTGGATGAGAGACACCCGGTCCCGAACCGGCTTGCTCAGAGACACGTCCTTGGGAACCTGGGTCACTGGATCATCTTCAAGATGGCCAGCTGAAAAGATGGAAGAAAAGCAATGAAGACCTCAGGACAGGGATGGCGAACCTTTTAGAAACCGAGTGCCCAAACTGCAACCCAAAACCCACTTATACATCAGTGAGTGCCAGGTGGGCATGGCCCATTGGGTGGGTGTGGCTGCCCTGATAACGGCAGACTGGGTGGGACTAAAAAGTTCAATCAATCAATTCCAACTTTGCAAGATCTTTTTTTTCCCGCGAGAAGTTGAAATTGACTGATTGAACCTTTTTTTTTTTTTTTTTGCACACAGCGGCAGAGGCCTAAAGCGAAAAGGTTTTATAAAACCCAGCTGAAGGCCTAGGACTGGGGCAATGGTGCGCGTGCCCACAGAGAGGGCTCTGAGTGCCGCCTCTGGCACCCGTGCCGTAGGTTTGCCACCACTGCCTCAGGATATGGAGCCTGCTATGCATGCTGATGTGTGTGTGTGTGTGTGTGTGTGTGTGTGTGTGTAGTTGCTCAGAGGTGCCTCAGTTATCCTGGGATGGTCCTTCTCAACGCCATTTTGTCCTATTTTACATTGGCTTTGGCTTTTCCCTCGGGCCTGGTAGCAGCCCAGAATGACTTGGATAAGATGGATGGCCATATATACATATAATAAAGGTACAATTAGGAACATGGCTTATTATCAATTTCCTCCTTCTAGAACTGCTTTCAGTCTGTAATCTTGGACACTAGGGCAGTATTTTTTTCAATACTTGGCTGTGGAATTCTGGGAGTTGAAGTCTACCCTCTTAAAGTTGTTAAGGTTGGGGAATTGTTGCCCTAGGGTTTCAGAGACATTTGTCGTCAGGGAGAGAGAAGACACCTACAAGTAGACACGAAATGATTCATCAGCCTAATAAATCAATCCAGGCATAAATGGAGTTATATCTCAATATATTCTTGGTTTATTCTGTAAGAGGGTTGGTGGTTGAGAAAGCTGTACAGGCATTATTCCCAGTTTTCTTAAGTCTCCTGAATTCACTCACTCACCAGCATAGGAATTCAAAGTGCTTTTCTGAATGGAATCAAATGGCATTTTGGATCCATTACAAGGGAACCTGAAGAAACAGAATCAGAGAAAAGCTAACGCACGACAGACTGAATCTTTATCCAGCCTCTATCAGCCAGCAAGACGAACTCTTGCATTCTAAAGGATGGTGGTCGATTCAATCTTGAGCAGACAAACTCGATTCTGCAATCTACAATCAATATTTTGGCTCAGGGAATGATACAGTATACAGGTTTTGGGGTCTCAAAGCAGGAGTTTCCATTAGGAACACCTCAGTTGTGGAATTTCTATTCTGACAAAGCCCCACCCCTCCAAATCACAAACATATTCCTCGCGCATTTTTCTTTCGGGCTGAGCAATATTACGCAGAGCAAAAAATCCCCAAAATACGAAGGCAAGGAAATTAGAGGTAAAAGAAAGAGAAATTTAGCCAAACCTACCGAATGTAATCGTAGAGATCATGCCACAGTTCTCCTTTAGGCACAGGAAATGCCATTTCCCGAGGCATGGGAGAGAAACCATGCAACGCCATCTTGGACTGGTGAGCCCCAGAAGAGGTCAATGCTAACAGGAAAAAAAAGAAAGAAAGAAAAGGATGAGACAGAGGTGGTTGTTCTTCGCTGAAAGGATGCCCGGATGTTGAAAAGCCTGTCTTGATGTCATGATGCAAACCCCTCTCCTTTCATATAAATACTGTAATATGAATGCAAGCAGGGGAGGGGCAGAGTTTAAGTTGCAGTATCACCTGCCCCTTCTTGCTCCCTCCCCCCCCCAAGAACCCAATACTTGCATGAGAAAAATATCTGAGCCCTCTCTGGAGGTCTCTTTGTGCCAAATTCCAGTGAAAGAGTGGGATATTGTAAAACCAGATGTCCATGCTGCTAACCTTGGATCTTCTTGCTTTGACAACAGATGGAGATGCAGCCTTTTTCTTTCTTATACTTTAGTCTTAGAATTAGATAATAATGGGGAAGGGGGAGGAATGTGATGGGAGTTAGTTAGACATACAATATTGTAATAAGAGCTGATAAGGAATGGCGGGACAGAAGAACTGGGTGGAAAGCCAGCATTTCAAACTAATTGGAGTGTGATTTAGGACTGTTAGTTGTAAGAGGGAATTGTACTTTGATCTATGTGCTGAAGGGAGGGGAAGTCAAATTTTGCCTTCCCCTATGTACATGCCGAAGCTATGCTGCTCGATTAAAGGCTCTTTAAGGTAAACAATGCCTCAAAATTCTTTGAAGAGTTTCATCTTTCGGAACCATGACACCAGAATTCATTCACATGACATGCTGAGAAAGTACTATTCCCTATCTGAATGTAAGCTACGCTGTATATTTTCATTTTTTTTAACTTGCCTTCTTCCTATCCTGCAATGTTTAAACCACGGTTAAACTTTATTTAGTTTTGATTACATAATGTATGAATCCAGGCTGTGTGTCTCCGAACAGGCGTCCTTTCCGTTCTCAGCTCCACAGTGGTGCACAGAATCGGCAAACCCGCAAATGTTGCTTGTATTAGTGCAGCAACCAAGGTCACAACCATCATGCCTCTTCCTAGCCATTATGTGTGTGTGTGTGTGTGTGTGTGTGTGTAAAATATCTCATTTTAGGAACAAGCCCAAAACCATGGAGAAAGATGGAAAGGATTGAGGGAGCAAAAAATTAACTGAGTTTCTAAGGCGCAACCCACCCTACTCAGAATGCCAAACACATCTGTGAAGAGATCTGTACACACGGTCCTCGACTTACAACCGCAACTGAGCCCAAAATTTCCGCTGTTAAGCGAGACATTGAAGTTTTCCCTCGTTTTACAACCTTCCTTACCAAAATTGTTAAGCAAGTCACTGCAGTTGTTAAGTTAGTAACACGGTTGTTAAGTGAACCTGGCTTCCCCCATGGACTTTGCTCGCCAGAAAGGTGGCAAAGGGGAGGGAAAAAAATCACATGACCCCAGGACACTGCGACCGTCATAAATGTGAGTCAGTGGCCCAGCGTCCGGATTTGGATCACGTGACCTTGGGGATGCTGCAACAGTCGCAGGTGTGGAAAAGGGTCATTCGCTCACTGCGTCCCGTGCCGTTGTAACTTCGAACCGTCGCTAAATGAACGGTCACTAAGTCGAAACCACCTGTATTCAGGCAGCAATCCCTGCCTCAGCTCTTCAAGACTCTTACCTGGGTCAAAGAGCAAATCGCTGGTGAACAGGTTTTTCACCGACATGTTGGAGCACAGCTTGACGCTTTTCAGGTGACTGTAGGTTCTGTTCAAGTAGAGGCCGAGAACGTGGCAGAGATCAAGCATCAAACATGTCCATCGCACGTTGCTGGGGGCGAGGCCCACCAGATCTGAAGGCCCAAACGTGCCCATGAGAGTTGAATTTCTATAGGCATTTGACCCATTTCAAAAACCCCAACCTCAAACCTTTATGCACCAATGGGCTCATCTCTTGACGTCTAATCATTTCTTTAGACCAGTGTTTCTCAACCTTGACCATTTTAAGGCATGTGGACTTCAAGTCCCAGAATTCCACAGCCAGCAATGCTGGCTGTGGAATTCTGGGAGTAGAAGTCCACATGCCTTAAAATGGTCAAGGTTGAGAAACACTGCTTTAGACAAAGAAGTGGAAGTATGGACACCCAGGCCGGAAATGGCTAATTTAACTTGCGTCTCAAATATAAACTACCAGGTGTCCTTAGAAAAAGGCATCCATGTTTAGCTTCTGTTCCTGAAAATCTCCTTTTTCAATCTGGCTGCCATCATGATAAGCTGCACTGGAATATCCATCCTCCCTTACTTTACAAACTCTACAATGTTAAGATATTCAGATCACTAGAACGATGGTTAAGTTGATGAAGAGAAAGCCTCAGAAGCATTATTTGAATTGCCAAAACACAGCATTTAATTGATCATTTGCTAATCTCTCTTCTTCAGAGTTCAATTGCCTTGTTAGTAAAAACTCAGTCTAAACCAGTGGTTCTCAACCTTTTTCAGGTTGAGACTCCACTTGCGCCGCCCATGCGCGCCGCGACCCCGACCCGCGGTCTGCCATTTTTTTTTATTTTTTTTCCGTCGCGTGCGCGCTGCACATGTGTGGTTTGGGCCGGCGCGTGCGCGCGCCGCGCATGCGCGGATCGGCCCGTCGCAGTCCGCCATTTTGTTGTTTTTTTATTTTTTAAAATTTTTTTCGTCTCGCGCGCGCTGCGCATGCGCGGATTGGCCTGTTGCGCGCGCGCGCGAGACAAAAAAAACAACAAAAAAATAATCAAAAAACAAAAAAAACCAAAATGGCGGACCGCGACGGGCCGATCCACGCATGCGTGGCGTGCGCGCGATGGCCCGAACCGCGCATGTGCGGCGCGCGTGCGACAAAAAAATAAAAAAAAATAAAAAAATAATAATAAAAAAACCAAAATGGCGGACTGCGGTGTCCGGCGACCCCCGCGAAACGGTCGTTCGACCCCAAATGGGGTCGCGACTCATAGGTTGAGAACCACTGGTCTAAACCATCAACTCACTTCTCAGGAAAGTTAGATCCACGTTTCTAAAGTCCTGAAGATAAAATCTAAGGCAACCCCACCCCCCAAAAAAAATCTTTATTAGACCTTCTTTGCCTTTTACCTCGCTTAGAAGTCTTGGCTGTACTTTCATAGACTGACCCACGAGTTGCCCCACAGATATATGGGAACTGCAGCCATGTGGCTGTGGACTTGAATTCTTTAAAGAGGTTAGAAAATGAAATACGGACCACTTGGCTGTCCTAGAAGTGAAAAGAAACAGAGCTGGTTCATAGACACAGAATTATCATACTGGGAGCAACAAATATTCAGGAGCTGATAGACAGCCCACAAAAGATAACCAAAGCTGAATATTGCTATTTATATAGACCAGGGGTCTTCAAACTTGGCCCTTTTATGACTTGTGGACGTCAACTCCCAGAATTCCTCAGCCAGGCACACTGGCTAAAGAATTCTGGGAGTTGAAGTCCACAAGTCGTAAAAGGGCCAAATTTGAAGACACCTGATATAGACTGTCTGATTTCAGCTAGGAAGTAAATTCTCTCCTATGCTGCTTTTCATTTTGGAGAGTTTTCCACTTGCATAACTTATTCTGTTTCTGCCAGACCTATGTACTGTATCTAAATCTAAACCCAATACAGGGTCAGGATGCCAAGCAAAACATGGAGATTGTAGAATAATCCTTGCTACTTCAGACCACTCCTTAAATGCAAGTGCAGAGATTAAAGTATAATCTACAAACAAGTCAGGAAAAATAAGGAGCCTGGTAGCATTTTCTCAGATTAAGAAATGTTACCAAACTAAATAATATTATTTTAAATTTGTATTACTTTTTACAAAATAAATATTTTTATTATTATTTAAAATTAAAAATTAAAAAAATAATAAATAATAATAAAATAAAATATAAAATAAATAAAATATAAAATAAAATAAAATAATAGAACAAAATATAAAATAATAAAATAAAATATAAAATATAAAAATAAAATAAAGTAAAGTAAAATGTTGTTTTATTTTTTGGTTGAGTGCTGCCCAGAATTTAACAAGATTGGCACCTATATCAATGTTTTAAATTAATAAAATCTATTAGTCTGATAAGGTGTTACCAGTTTCCTCCTGATTAACCCAATTCTATTATTATTATTATTATTATTATTATTATTATTATTATGACAGTAGTTCAAAAGTAAGCCTCAAAAAAATTGACAGCTGCAGTGCTTAGGAAAACAAATCTCCCATACAGCATCAAGCAACAACTTGTAAAATACCAAACAAACAGACTGTATCAGAATTCCCAAATGGCAAGGTTTTTTTTTTTTCAACAAAAAAATATTAGAAAGGCAGGTGGCAAATATCCAGGCTCCATAGCCGTGTTCATTCTTCTCTCGCTCCAGGTCTATTGGCCTGTGGGAAGGATCCTAAAAATGTTTTTATTTGTCTTTTTAAAATGCTGTATTCTTATTACAAGTGGTTATATTGTTTGCAAGTGTCTTTGGAAGGATGGCTACTCTGAAAAGTGGGAAAGAATGCAATTAATTTTTAAATTTTTTATTGTATTGTTGTTGTGAGCCGCCCTGGGTCCTAGGAGAAGGGCGGCATATAAATTTGAATAAGAAAGAAAGAAAGAAAGAAAGAAAGAAAGAAAGAAAGAAAGAAAGAAAGAAAGAAAGAAAGAAAGAAAGAAAGAAAGAAAGAAAGAAAGAAAGAAAGAAAGAAAGAAAGAAAGAAAGAAAGAAAGAAAGAAAGAAAGAAAGGGAATAAATAGTCAATGAATGTTGTGTTATGCAGGTATCATGAGAAGACTACAGTGCTTTCAAGCACATTTTAACTTATGCTATTATTGTACCCACGGCCATCATGGAGCTAGGAATAGACTCACACTCACCTCAGTGGCAACATCCAGGTGCACGACAAAATATTTGCCAGGTGCAGGTTTGAAGAGGATGTAGATGTATCGACCAGTGAGACCCAAAGACTGGGTGCCAGTCTTGGGAAGCTGGAGGTAGTTGCTGGCCGGAACAGCACCGTTAATGCGATACACTGTCCCTTTCAAAGTCTTGTCCTGAATGGAGAGAACAAACAGACCTTAAAATTTGGTTTTGCACAGGAGAAACTATAAGATTGACTAAGCTTTATTTTGATGATTATCGTTCCTACTAGTGACTATAACTGTTGAGTATCAAATTAACTACTGTTATTTAATATTTATACCCGGACGATAGTCTGCTTGCTAAAGTGTTGAATTGTTTGTGGGGGTAACCCCACTATTGTACTTACCCTTACCCCTACTTCAATCCCATTCCCCAACCCCACCCAATAATCATACCAACTTTATCCCTTCCCCACCCTTATAAAACCTAATCAAACATTCAATTTAAAAAAAAATTGGTTTTGCACAGGAGAAACTGTAAGAGAGCCAGCTTTACCAATGAAGGAAAATATTCGAATGTTTGAAATGAGGCGTCCTTGGTGCTCTCTGAACTTGCTTGTTTTTCTTGCAGACATTTCTGACCCAAACTAGGTAATATCATCAGTGTTAGTACTAGGCTAGTTAAGTAATGAAACGTCTGCAAGAAAACAAGCAAGCTCCGAGCGCCAAGGACCCCCTCGGAGCCAGTTTTTGTGGAGTGGTCAAGGCATCAGGCTACAAACTGGGAGGCGGTGAGTTCTAGTCTCACCAGCCGGGTGACCTTGAGCCAGTCATATTTTCTCAGCACTAAGAACTTCCTTTTTTAACCACAGCTCTTAACAAATTTGCAGGAAGACACATTTTACGGGACCGTCTGCTGCCCCATGAAACCCAGCGACCGGTTAGGGCCCACAGAGTCGGCCTTCTCCAGGTCCCGTCAGCCAGACAGTGTCGCCTGGCGGGGCCTAGGGGAAGAGCCTTCTCTGTTGCGGCCCCGGCCCTCTGGAACCAACTCCCCCCGGAGATCCGTGTCGCCCCCACCCTCCCCGCCTTTCGTAAACTGCTCAAAACACATCTTTGCCGACAGGCCTGGGGCAGTTAACATCTTGCCCCTAGCCAGCGTATGTTTGTGTGCATGTTTGTTGGATGATTGATTTTTTTAATTAAGGGGTTTTTCTTATAAAGTATTTTAATGTTAGATTTCTATCTATGTTGTGAGCCGCCCTGAGTTCCTGGAATAGGGCGGCATAGAAATCCAATAAATGAATGAAAATTAATTTTTACAGAAGTCTGGGAAACAGGCATGTCGCCTGTCAGGTCCGAACCCATCCTTTTCTTAGCTTTTTCCACAGTTGGCAACCGAACAGAACATGCACAACATCCTTTCTTTTGTTCACATAATGTTTCTGCACAGGTAGACATGGACTTACAACAGTTCATTTAGAAGTGACTGTTCAAAGTTATAACAGCACTGGAAAAAAAAAGTGACTTTTGACCGTTTTTCACAGCTATGACCTTGGCAAGCATCCAAGTGATCAAAATTCGGACGTTTGGCAACTGATTCACATTTACGACGGTTGCGGTGTCCCGGGGTCATGTGACCCCCCCCCTTTGGAACTTTCTAACCAGCAAGTCAATGAGGAAGCCAGATTCACTTAACTGAGTTATTAACTTAACAACTGCAGTGATTCACTTAACAACTGTGGCAAGAAAGGTCGTGAAATGAGGCAAAATTCACTCAACCGCCTTGCTTAGCAACAGAAATTTGGGGCTCAGTTGTGGTCGTAAGTCGAGGACTACCTGTGTTTCCTTCTTCAGGAGCACTGGATCTCTCTACATGGGGCAACCTTTGAAGACTGTCCGGAGACTGCAAGTAGTCCAGAATGCGGCCGCGCGAGCCATCTTGGGTCTCCCAAGACATGCTCATATCACTCCAGCCCTCCGTGAGCTGCACTGGCTACCAATTGGTCTCCGAACACAATTCAAAGTGTTGGTTATGACCTATAAAGCCCTTCATGGCAATGGGCCAGGATACTTGTGGGACCGTCTTCTGCCTCATGAATCCCAGCGACCGGTTAGGGCGCATAGGGTTGGCCTCCTACGGGTCCCGTCTGTCAGACAATGTCATTTGGCGGGGCCTAGGGCAAGGGCCTTCTCCGTCGCTGCCCCGGCCGTCTGGAACCAGCTTCCCTCAGAGGTTCGTACTGCTCCGTCCCTCCTAGCTTTCCGGAAATCGTTGAAAACTCATTTATGCAGACAGGTTTGGGGCGTGTGAGCTGCACTCTGCCCCTGGGCCTTTGACTGTGTTTGTGTGTGGTATGAGTGAAATAAATTACCTAGTTTTTAATATTATATATTTGTAATTTTAATTGATTTGTTGTTTTTTTTTAAACTTGTATTCTTGTTGTGAGCCGCCCTGAGTCTTGGGAGAAGGGCAGCATATAAGTTTAATAAATAAATAAATAAATCTCTCGATTGCAAATGGGATTGACGAGAAACAGGGAGTAGTGTAAAGAAAACAATTAGCAGCTAAAAAAAATTAGGAGAAAGTGGAAATCGGTGCAGCTTTTTCTTTTCCATTCCTTCCAGACAGCAGACATGATATGCAGCAGCGCAGGTAGTCCTCAAGTTATAAACATTCATTTAGCGACCATTGAAGTTGCAGTGGCCCTGAAAAAGGTGACTTACCACCTGTCCTTTCACGGCTGTTGCAACATCCTCGGTCACGTGATCAAAATTCAGGTGCTTGGCAACTGGCATGTATTTGCAAGGCTTGCCGCATCCTGGGTCATGTGATCACTACCTGCAACCAGCTTCCAACAAGCAAAGTCAATGGGAAAAGCCGGGTTTGCTTAACGACCTCACGATTCCCTTAGCAACTGCAGTGATTCACTTAACTCCTGTCCTACTATCACATTCTACATTCTACTTCTGTCCTACTATCACAGCACCACTGAGAGTGTCCTGACATACGGCATTCTTGCATGGTATGGGAGTAGCTCTGTAGCGGACAAAAAAGCTCTACAGAGAATTATTAAAACTGCCCAGAATATTATTGGACTCCAGCTACCAGTCCTGGACAACATCTTCGAATCTCGTTGTTTGAGGAAGTTGCGTAAAATTCTCAGAGATTCTTCCCATCCTGCTTACAATCTCTTTGGATTGTTGCCTTCTGGCAGAAGATATAGAACATTTAAAACTCGGACTACCCATTTTCTGAATAGCTTTTATCCCAGAGCTATAATTGCACTTAATAATGAACTAAAGGGCTACCATCAGTGAACTGTTGGATAGTACTACATGGTCTGTTGGGTGGATGCTGGGTGGTTTGGGGGTGGAGAATTGTGGTGGGTGGGAGCATGTTTGGGGATTATGTGTGGGACCTGGTCTTTGGGTGTCATGTAAATTTCGTTGTATGTGTATACTGTGTATACACACACAATGACAATAAAGTTATTATTATTAACAAGCATCGCAACAAAGGTCATAAAATTGGATGCAAGTTCCTTAACAACCAGCTGGCTTAGCAACAGAAATTCAAGTCCCAGTTGTGGTTATAAGTTGAGGGCTACTTGTAGTCACACTTAATCTCTGCCCACTCACAAATGACCAGCTGAGATGGCCTGGTCTGAAACCTGTCTGTGTTTTCATACAATGTAGCTCTACACCATGAGTTCATCCATAAAGACAGATAGTTTAAGGGATTCATTCAGCCTATGCAATTCTGGTGAAGTTAAGGCACACCTAAATCATGATCTCTGGAATAAGCTAAGTTCAGATGTTAGAGTAAGCTAACTCTCGAATACCACAGGAAACTGAGCAAATGCAATTTGTATTGAAGCTGCTGAGAGAAACGTCAAGAAATTTGGCCTTACCATAAAGGTTGTCACATCCCCATCCTTGGTGGATCTTTTCCATTCTTCGACTTTAAAATGTTTGAAGATGTTCAGATAAGGATGCTGCCACACTGGGGGGGGGGGGGTAGGGGAGGAGGGTTAAAATAAAAGAGCAGTGAGCCCCCAATTAGTATTCCCAATGCTGAACTAGGTTCGAATCCCATAAAGGGTGTGGCTAGCTGATGAGGGCTAATGAGCCTGAAATAGCTATACTAGTCTCCCACTTAATTCTTTAGCTCTTTGTCAGCAAAAAGAAATCTGAATTTGTAATGTATCGCAGTAGTGACTTGAGCCTGCTTAATGCCCCTAGTTGGAGGGCTGCAAGGCAAAAGTGATTATAAAAAGTAGAACTGCAGTCAAAAATGCCAAGGTGCAATCAATCAGACCCGTCTGTCTGAAAAAAACTTTCTTTATACATACACACACACACACACACACAGACACATATATGTTTTCTGATGTTTTCGTGGGTGTTTGTATGTAGGTCTATGGTTATTCGGGTTTTCTCCCGCGTAAAATTGGAAGTATCTTGGCGACGTTTCGACGAAGTCCCATTCATTATCTTCAGGCTGGTGTTTTCGGCTTCGTGCTTCTACGGTAGGAGACACACACACACACACACACACACACATTCTGAGGTTTTCACGGGTGTTTGTATGTAGGTCTTTGGTTAATTGGGTTTTCTCCTGCGTAAAATTGGAAGTATCTTGGCGACGTTTCGACGAAGTCCCATTCGTCATCTTCAGGCTGGTGTTTTCGGCTTCATGCTTCTAGGAGCAATGAAGCCGAAAACACCAGCCTGAAGATGACGAATGGGACTTCGTCGAAACGTCGCCAAGACACTTCCAATTTTACGCAGGAGAAAACCCAATTAACCAAAGACCTACACACACACACACACACACACAGAGGTAGATATGCATATATACAGATATACACACATACACAGATTTACTCTTTGAGTAGCAAGTGCTGTAAAGTGTTCATCTTCCTATAGTTCTTCTATATTTTAATGACATGCAACAGGCACTGCTGCACCTGGAGATCCCAAAGGTGCTCTTTTTCAGGAAGCAACTGGACTTTCTTGGTTGTTTTTTTTTTTAAGACGTTTCGCTTCTCATCCAAGAAGCTTCTTCGGCTCTGACTTCCCCAGCCTCCAGGCAAAGCTAAGAAGCTTCTTGGATGAGAAGCAAAACGTTTTCAAAGAAAAACAAGAAAGTCCAGTTGCCTCCTGAAAAAAAAAGCACCTTTGGGACAACCAGGATCTGGATGACGGAGAGAATCTCCGTAGACATCTGTACCTGGTGAATGTCTGCCTCCTGCAAAAGCATTTCACTGATAGTTCCTTTCCTCCCCCGCCCCCCCCATTCAGTTACACTCCAAAGCTGTGCATTTCAACTAGGACTGTGCTTCCATCGTTGATTGTGTATTTGATTGTGTTTGCATGTTGTATGTATGGATCTTTGTTTGGATGTTGATCATTATTATTAAATTTTTATATGTAGTTGTATTGTTGTTGTGAGCCGCCCCGAGTCTTAGGAGAGGGGCGGCATAGAAATTTGATAAAATAAATAAATAAATAAACAGTTACCCTCATAGAGAGATGGAGTACAGCTGCACCTGATGGATTTTTAGCTGTTATTCAGTTGATCCAATCTGTTCTCTCCAACAGGAGGAGACTGTTACCAACCCATCTGTTAATACTGTTCTATACGTTAAATATCGTATATTGTACTTGTTATATATTGCCCCACTTTTTTTTGGATTTTGCAGCCTGTCCATCTAAGGCTAAGCAAACAGACACAGCTATGGTGCAGGCAGACACCCAACCCGTGAAGCATCCCCTTGCTAGGCTGCACCTAGCAAACTTCTGCCTTATAACTCACCTGCCTTATTTTCCTTTCCCAGACAGGCAGCACTCCTGAGCCACAACTCCACGGTCTAACTACCCCAGTGCAGCCCATGCCCAGGGGCAAAAAGGCTCGACCTGATGGACTTCTGCCTGCCTGTCTCTGACCCACTGACTCTGGACTCCTGGGCTTTTTAATCACCCTTTTTTTTCCCGATAAGAGAGGATCCTACCATGATGTTTTGACCCACAAGGATGGAAGAGCTACACCTGACGAGCTTCTGCCTGCCGTATTGAGTTAAATCCAAAAAGAAGAAGAAAAACTTTTTTGGGGGGCGGGGGAGGAAACTGCAAATCCTACGGAAGGCGCCCTCCTTGCTCTCAAGGCCCCGAACCCCCGGCTCACCTTTGGCCATGGCTGCCCTGCCCGGCTCGGCTCGGCTCGGCTTCCCGCCGCTGCCCTCGAACGGCCCGCGTAGCCGCCTGCGACCATAGAGTCGCCTCCACGAAAAGAGGGAGGGCGAACTCTCCCAGGGCTAGAGAGGCCGCTCCGGCCCATAGAGCTGAACTAGAGCGGACGTGGGAAGCCTTCATTTCCGGTTTCTGGGATCAACAGAAGAAGCGCGGTTTTGGAGACGAGGGAGCGCCTCTATGCGTTCCCATCTCTATGGTGACTTACTTGTTAGCAACCTCCCTGCTTGCTTTTTTTTGTTTTCTTTTCCTTTCGCCGCAAAAACAAAAGTCAGTTTATTTAAATCGTGCATTCCTTTAAAAAAAAATCAAATAAACTGCAACAGAAGTGTTGCAAGCCCAACTACATAAATATAGGCGTCTGCCTATTTCCATTTAAAACGTTGAACCCCCAAAGAGGCTTAACAGGGTTTTTTAGCCAGCTTTGAAGAATAAAACGAGAATTCGGGCACTTGCACTTTAGGAAGGTGTTTAAAACCTGCATGTTAATGTTTAATGCCTTAATATAATGCTTTAATACAGTGGTTCTCAAACTTGGCAACTTTGAAGATGCGGGTGGAATTCAACTCCCAGAATCCCCCAGTCGACTGGGGGATTCTGAGAATTGGAGTCTGTACCTCTTTTTAAGTTGTCAAAATTGAGAAATGTTGCTTTAATGCAGTGTTTCTCAACGTTGACAATTTTAAGGCATGTGGACTTCAACTCCCAGAATTCCACAGCCAGCATTGTTGGCTGTGGAATTCTGGGAGTTGAAGTCCACATGCCTTAAAATTGTCAACGTTGAGAAACACTGCTTTAATGGTTTAACTTTGCTCTTGTAGATTACTTTTCGGGTTGTTTTCATTGCATCCTTGGAAGCTTCTGTTTTTAAGGAAATGGGGGGGGCAGTCTAATTTTTTTTATTAAATATAAATAACAAAATATTCAGGCAGTAGCTTTGCAAGTCAGGCAGGGCTGGGCAACCCGGCTTTTAATGTCAAGCGCTTTTTACGCTTACTGCTCATCTTCATCGAAAGCTTTCCCGTGGACTGTTCCAAATTTTGTTACTTTCCCTCAGTACTTGCCACATTAAAAACAAAGAAGCTCCAATTCGTAACTAGAAGAATTTGATAAAAACTACCCCACCCGAGAACATCTCACACCGGCTGAGCAGAACACGGTCACACTCTGGAAAGTTGCGGGTTGCCCATTCTCACGATCAAAACGAGAGCTGCCCAGTCTTGGAGATGCTCACCCGTGTCCTGCCTAGCCTCCCTTGCAGGCTTATTCTTAAACCTAAAGGGGGCGAGGCGAAAGACTCACAAACTTCACAAAATCAGAAATAAAAGATTTCGGTCTGATGCAGGTTGGTTGGTTGGTTCACACAACAGGCTAAGCCTGCTTGTTGAATTAACCGATTTCGGGTCTCTCTCTCACACACTTTCTCCCTCTCCCTCTCCCTCTCTCTCTTTCTTGCTTTTTCTCTTTCTTTTTCTTTCTATCTCTCTCTCACTCACTTTCTTCCTCCCTCTCCCTCTCCCTTGCTTTTTCTTTCTTTCTCTTTTTCTCTTTCTCCCTCTCCCTCTCTTGCTTTCTTTCTCTCACTTTTTCTTTCTTTTTCTTTCTCTCTCATTCACTTTCTTTCTTCCTCCCTCTCCCTCTCCCTCTCCGTCTCTCGCTTTTTCTCTTTTTCTCTTTCTCTCTCTCTCTTTCTCTCTCTCACACATTGACCCCTCCCAAACAAAGGACCTAAATTCACCCAAGGACCCTCCTACACTTGCCTCAAGCCAGCAACATTAGAGACAAATGGGCAAGCAAAAGGGGACAATTCAAGAAGAAGTTCAGCAGAAGAATAAATTTATCTCTTAATTTTAATGTACACGTAATGTATGATTTAGTATGTAGCAGGAAATATATAGGAAGCGATCAGAAAGAGTGTAACCTCATAGTACCTCAGCCAATGGGAAAAGAGGAGGGATGGGGCGGCCGGGACAGGGATGTACAAAGAAGGGAATATTTTGGTTTGGAACTTTGGAGAGAACCAAGCCTTGATAGCTTCTCTCCCCGCTTATTGCAATAAACGAAACAAGAGGCCTTCACTGTGTCTTGGCTGGTTATTGGTCAAGGCGAGCTTGCCTCTGGTCACGAAGGAAAGTGGCCAGGAGCACATAACATCCAGATCCTGGTTGTCCCAAAGGTGTTTTTTCAAAAGGCAACTGGGCTTTCTTTGTTTTTCCTTGGAGACATTTTGCTTCTCATCCAAGAAGCTTTTTATAGTTCAGAACTCCAGTTCTCCAGAACTGAAGAAGCTTCTTGGATGAGAAGCGAAACCTCTTCAAGAAAAAAACAACAACAAAGACGGTCCAGTTGTCTTTTGAAAAAGCATCTTTGGGACTTGTTTTCTTTCCAACACCCGTGCAATGGTCCATGGGAATATCCTGGAGAGACTTTAAAGAGGAAAAGCCACTATCAGAGCAATGGTTAGATAAGAAACATCTCAGCCCACAGAAGTAATGGATGCACGGAGTAGTTCCCTCCTCCTAGTAACACAGACAGTACAGGTAACCCTCGACTTACAACCACAACCGAGCTAAGCAAGACAGTTGTTAAGTGAGCCTCGCCCCATTTTACAACCTTGCTTGCCACAGCTGTTAAAGTGAATCATTGCAGTTTTTAAGTAACACGCTTGTTAAGTGAATCTTGTTGACTTTGCTTGTCAAGAGGGGATCGTGTGACACCGCCCCCCCCCAGGACTTTGCAACCGTCCTAAGCATGAGTCAGTTGCCAAGCCTCTAAAGGTTGATCACGTGACCGTGGGGAGGCTGCAACAGCCGTTAAGGGTGAAAACCGGTCATCGGTTGCTTACAACCAGTGAGGGTTTTAAATTGAGGAGTACCTATCCTGTTTGGTTGCTGAAACATGCTTCATTGCGCAACACTTGCTTGTGTGTGCACGTGCACACACACACACACACACACACACACACAACTAAAGATTGCCATATTTCAGTGATGGCGAACCTTTTAAGGACCAAGTGCCCAAACTGCAACCCAAAACCCACTTAACGCATCGTCGGGTGCCGGGTGGGCGTGGCTGCGGTGGTAACGGCAGACTGGGTGGGACTAAAAAGTTCAATCAATCAATTCCAACTTTGCGAGATTTTTTTTTCCTGCGAGAAGTTGAACTTAACGGATGGATTGAACCTTTTTCTTTTTTTGGTACACGGCGGCGGAGGCCTAAAGCGAAAAGGTTTTATAAAACCCAGCTGAAGGCCTAGGACTGGGGCGACGGCGCGTGTGCTCACGGAGAGGGCTCTGAGTGCCGCCCCTGGCACCCGTGCCATAGGTTCGCCACCACTGCCCTATTTTATACTGTAGGAGAAATTACAACATTCCGACTTGCACTGTTGTTCAAGCGTTCTTCATCCTGCTTTTTCCAGTAAAGCGCTTTTACTTTATGGCGAGTCTGTGTTATGTACAATGGCAGGAAGGAAAACAAAACAAAACACGGAGGATTACAAGATCATTTATTGACTTTCCAGTTTCTGCTCGAAATTCACCCGCCTCCCTCCTGTTGCCTTGAACGAATAATAGTAATAATAATAAGAGTAACATCCTGTGACACTTTGAACACTATCAATCAACCATTTGCCTATTCCAGGTCCTCAGGAAGGACTTGGTAGGTAGATAAAAATGCCAAACTCAGTCTAAAGATGGATGACTGTGCGGTCAACCATAATAATATAATAATAATAACAATAATAATAATAATAATAATAATAATAATAATAATAGCAGGAGCATGTTGTGTGCAATTCTGTGCAACATCCAATAAAGCAGCCTAGATTTGTGTGGATTTGCACATCCTATTTTCCAGACAAGGTTAGGCAACGAGATTCCTTCTTCAGTTCTCTTGATGGAAGTAACAGTGGCAATGAAGAGAAAGATCCCTGCTGGGTTATGTACAGGCAGTCCTCAACTTACGACCACAACTGAATCCAAAATTTCTGTTGTTAAGCGAGACGGTTGATAAGTGAGTTTTGTCCCAACTGACAATCTTTCGTGGCCTTATGTTGTTAAGTGAATCAGTGCAGTTGATAGGTTAGTAACCCCGGTTGTTAAGTGAATCTGGCTTCCCCACTTTGTTTGTCAGAAGTTCGCAAAAAGGATCACGTGGATCTTGAGACACTGCAACAGTCATAAGTACGAGCCAGTTGCGTCTGAATTTTGATCACGTGATCATGGGGATGCTACAAAGGTCTTAACTGTGAAAAATGGTCATGTCACTTTTTTTTCCACTGTTGTCACTTTGAACGGTCACTAAACAAACAGCTGTAAGTCGAGGACTTCCTGTGTTCTCCCTCCAAAGCAGCTTCTGAACATAATAAGAGGCGTGCTGAATCTTGTCCGATTGCCTCCCTATTCATCCTGTCGTTGCAGGAAAAGGGGAAATAAGCTTTGCAAGAAAACCCCACAGTTCAACTCCTGTTTAGAAGTTTCTCACCAGTCCATTAGATTCCTTTTTCATCTCTTTGTATAGTCATTTCAAACATTTCTTTCCGGATAAATCACAATGGATTTCTTTCAGTCCTTGATGTCCTCGTTTGAGGAAAACTAATACTTTTAAAAAAAATAAAATCAAAGTTTCTCCACTGTAGGATTTCATCACAACAGTTCCTTGATGACAACGGACTCCTGATCGCAGTTTTGTTTTGTTTTTTTAAAAATCACCTCATAAATTCAAGATAATCGGAAATCTGCCATTTCTTCTATGTAATGCAGGCAGGCATCTAAAAATATCTAGTTAGAAACTAGGCACCCCCCCCAAAGTATAAAGCTGAAGTTACCAGAACCCCACTCCATTCTTTTTGGCTAAAAAAAAAAAAAGGCCAATAATTAAACAAGGGAATATATCCCCGAATAAATAATCAAGTTGTGCCTATAAAATGATACAAATAATTAATTTAAGCCTTAATTCTTGTTTCCGTAAAAGGGGACTTATGGATTTAAGTTCCCTACATCTATCTGTATATACTGAATATATAGATATATACATACACACTCACAAAATGCATGCACGCACACACTCACACCCACGCGCACGCTCTTTAAAGTGCCTACCCTAACTTGTGTTAGCTCTGGCTTCCTAAAACAATTGCTTCCTTAACACTGCGAAAGAGTTTTTGTGCCTTGTAAGAAATGAAATATTGCTTCGCTTAGCCCTTGATATATATATATACATAGAGAGAGAGAGTAAAACACTTTTTCAACCCTGAGCAAACCCATCAGGCAGAGATCGGCTTCAATTATTGCTCACAGACCTGAGGAAATAAAAGAGGGAAGAGAGAAACAGGTGCTCCTTTAAAATTAGAGCTGTTTCAGTGCACGGAAGGAAAACAAGTGGGTAATCTCAGTTCCAACACATTAGTCCAGGGGTGTCCAATCTTGGCAACTTTAAGACCGGTGGACTTCAACTCCCAGAATTCCCCAGCCACCCCTGCGTTAGACAGCAATATGTAGGTCTCTAAGTCTCTGAGTTACGTTTCCTGCCTGAAGTTACCCAGAAATGTGAATCTACCACGCACCCCACTTCCAAATTCTGTGTCATGTACACATCAGCACTTTGTATTTCAATTCTGCCCTCCAGGAATATTGTTTGTACTTTGCTAGGACACCAACGGCATTGCCCATGCACAACGAAGCTAACCAGGGGATGGAAGGGGTGTTGAGTTGTTGGTGTTTAGCTCTAAAAGCCCTAATAGGTAAGGCAACCTCAGCTAGCTCTACGTTTTCATCGAATGGTGCCGACTGGGAAGAGTCCTTTAACCCTACGAATGTTGTAAAATCCATGCAAAAAATAGTATGCCAGCACTCTAACCGACAGGTTGGCTAATGTACAGTAGGAGAGGGGCCAGTCTTCATGATTTAGAAGCTGTTTTCGAGGGAGGGAGGGAGGGAGGGAGGGAGGGAGGGAGGGAGGGAGATGAGAATGGGAAGGAAGGAAGGAAGGAAGGAAGGAAGGAAGGAAGGAAGGAAGGAAGGAAGGAAGGAAGGAAGGAGATGGGAATGGGAAGGAAGGAAGGAGATGAGAATGGGAAGGAAGGAAGGAGATGGGAATGGGAAAGAAGGAAAAGGAAGGAAAAGGAAGGAAGGAAAAGGAAGGAAGGAAGGAGATGGAAATGGGAAGGAAGAGGAAGGAAGGAAGGAAGGAGGGAAGGGAGGAAGGAGAGGAAAGGGAGGGAAGGAAGGAAGAGAGGAAAGGGAGGGAGGAAGGAAAGGAAGCAAGGAAGGAAGGAAAGGAAAGGAAGGAAGGAAGGAGAGACAAGGAAGGGACAGAGGAAGGAGGGAAGGAAGGAAGGAAGGAGAGGGAAGGGAGGGAGGGAGGAAGGAGAGAAGAAGAGAGAAAGAAGGGAGGGGGAAAGAGAGTGAAAGGAAGGAAGGAAAAGAAAGAAAGGCAGGGACAGAGAGAGAGAGAGAGAGAGGGAGGGAGGGAGGGAGGGAGGGAGGGAGGAGAAGAGACAGGGAAGGAAGGAATTGATTTCAAGCCAGTTGATAAAAGAATCCCTGGGCATTTCCTCCCTGAGCCTCCGTGGGTTGCAGCCTCAAAGGAAGCATCCTGGTCCATCCGTTCATCCGGGGGCTCCGCCTCTTCCCAGGTGATGCTACCTGGAAACCAAAGAGCTGCTTTGCGATCGGGCGGAGGAGGTGGTGGCTCCACTGAATTGCGAAAATCCACTTGTGCACGACTCCAGGCTCGTCATGGAGCCCCTGTAGGGGAAGGGGAGAAAGGAAGCGCTCGTTATCTCCTGCCTTTAATGAGACGCCCCGCTGTCCACCGTCCGCAGGGATCTCGTTTGCGGCTGGAAGACGTCGCTTCTGCAAGAGTGGCTCCCAGGGCAGATGGCCAGGCTCAGGCAAGCATTGTTCCTCCATCACCACTTCCCCTCCCCCCCAATGCCCATGGCATTGTTTGGGGCACAGCGTTCAGCTGCCGTGACTTACAGCAACCATGTGGCTCAGCTGAAAATCACATTTAGCTTTTGCAAGAGTTGGTTAATGGGTCTGACTCCCCAAAATGGGTAGAGCAAGGCAAAGTATGAGAGGGAGGAGGCAGAACACATCTTCCCCCTAGGTGAAATTTGTAGGGTTTTTTTTTTTTGCATAGATAATTTTTGAATTAATACACAGAAAAGAAAGAAAGAAAAAAAGGAAAGGCCAAATGTGCCAAAACAAAAAGGGAAATTAGAAAAGAAGAAAGCTTCCAATTTTCTCTATAGCAATTATAATTATCAGCACAAAAGCACTTCTTATGTATGGTTACGAAAAAATAAAAATACCCTTTTAATATTTCCTTCTCTGGGGGCTGATTTCCCACAGTAGCATCCCCATCATCCCCTGATCAAAATTGAGACACCTGGCAACGGATTCCTACTTAACGATCGGAAGGTGTGTGGGATATGTTTTCCGCCTTGAGTTATTTGTAAAAATAATAAAGGCGGGATACAAATAAATAAATAAAGAGTTTCCCCCAATACTGCACTTACCTGAACTCCTTGGATGCAAGCACCTCGTAATAATATAGGATCTTGCATTTGTGATTAGAGACCTGGAGTGTAGCCAAGACGTCGTCAACCCGAGAAAGGCTGGTCCCCGTGCAGGGAATTGGGCTGTGCATTTTCCACTGGAGGATGTAAAAACCTGGCCAGCGAGTCACATGGGAGCCCTGCAAGCAGAGACACCAGGAGAAACACAGGCAGGCAGGGATAAACGACGGGCTTCTTTGTGTGTGCCGAGTTAGGTTTCAAACGCCTCTTTCCTCTTGTTCTCGCGAAATAAGGACAGATCCGAAAGGTAAATGCTTTGTGGTTCTGTAAAGATTCCCGTGGATGCCACTGAGTTGATCCCCTAAGGTTTCTTACCGAAATGAGCCTTTCTAGCTAGCGTACAAAGGGTGTCATCCTCTGGAAGGGTTCAGGAACTCTAAAACTATCTATGGCCTGAAGCTCCTTGGATACCTATCTGAGGCTGCATTACCAGTAATAGCAACCGTATAACAAGAAGATATATTTATTTCTGGAAAGATGCACATCTGGCATGTATTTTCTGGGTTCAGACATGGACTTGGAAACAAACTCGATTCAGGGGTTTTTTTTGTAGGTACAGTAGCTTTGGGGTTTTTTATGCCACGTAATACTGACACAGGGAATATTCTATGTCTGTCTGTCTGTCAATAGATAGATAGATAGATAGATAGATAGATAGATAGATAGATAGATAGATAGATAGATAGATAGATAGATAGAAAGATAGATAGATAGATAGATAGATAGATAGACAGACAGACAGACAGACAGACATCATCTAGCTATTTTCTATTATCTATAATCTAAATACCATCTGTCATCTATCATCCATCTACCTGTCTCTACCTGCCCCTCTCCCCCCCTCTCTCTCCCCTCTCTCTCTCCCTCTCCCCTCTCTCTCCCTCTCTCTCTCCCTCTCTCTCTCCCCCTCTCTCCCCTCTCTCTCCCTCTCTCCTCTCTCTCTCCCCTCTCTCTCCCCTCTCTCTCCCTCTCTCCTCTCTCTCTCCCCTCTCTCTCCCTCCCTCTCTCTCCCTCTCTCTCTCCCCTCTCTCCCTCTCTCTCTCCCTCTCTCTCCCCTCTCTCTCTCCCTCTCTCCCCCCCTCTCTCTCTCTCTCTCCCCCTCTCTCTCTCTCTCATATATATATATATATATATATATATATATATATATATATATATATATATATATATATATATATATATATATATATATATATATATATATACACACACACACACACACACACACACACATATCATCTATCGATCTATATATCTGTCTGTCATTTATCTACCTGTCAATCTGTCTATCTCTCACACATTTCCCATGATAATCGCTTACTACTGCATTATTTTTTACTCTTTCAATTTGCCCTGCAACCCATTTCTTAATTTACTAAGTTAATTCATGTGCCATTAGGAGTGGCAAAACACTCTTCACACTTAGGTACATGACAAATTGCACAGATCTGATCATCTCCATGAACCGAGTCCCGCGGAAAGCTTTCTAACCATGCAACCATCTGACCAAGTGCATCCAGCGGTCACTGAGGGATCTCTAGTCCATGTTAAAATTCCACAGAATTGGCTCAGACCTATAGGAAAAGCTTGCTTTCTCATCAGGATTAGGCCCGGTGGGCACTGAACCGTTTTGGGGGACAATCTGACCTGGATGCTCTCGCCTTCACGGCAGACCAAAGGAGTCTCCACGCGGCTGTAGTCCACTCCCAGGACCCAACTCTTGCCAATGAGCTGAACGTTTTCCCCAGATGTCAAAGCAGTTGGCATGGCAGATTCCTTGCGGATAGTCTCGGGGGCTCGTTTGGAATGGAAGAGGCTGAACACCACATCTCCTTTGAGGATGTCAAAATCCCAAGTGATCACAGATTCACCTTCCAGGATCTCTACAACTATCTAGATGAGAAGACAGAAAAATGTTACATCCAGGCAGTTTCTTCAGGGAGGCTGCTGATAAAATTAGACCTTCTAAGATCCGGTCAACACTGGGAAGTTTTCCAGTGCAAAGACTCTGGATCCAACCACGTCTTAATATCTCCCTCCAGCCTGGCTAGAGATTCCCCCCACCCCCCCAGAAATACATCTGTTACACAAGCCTACCACTTCTTGCCAAGGATTGATGTGCCTACAAAGAAACTGAGTTTTAAATCTTTCCTCTTTCCTGCATAACATATTCACAGCAGCTGAAGGGGCAGGACACCAGAAATATAGGGAAACAAAGTTCTTCTTCCTTCCTGTTTCTTCAGAACCTTAATCAAGTCATTGTTGGGTGGCCTAGAAAAGTAGAATATACCTACTGCGTCTTCCATTGAACCTGTTGCGATTCCGTGCCAGCCAGTGGACCTGGCAGCTGAGTCCGGGGAATCAGAGAAGGAGGAGGAGGAGGAGGGGCCTGGAGAGCCATCAGAGTCTGATGAGCTCCAGGACTTACAATCTGATGAAGACCTTGGCCCCTCCACTCGTGCTCAGGCTGAGACCCAGCTGTGCTGGGAAGCTGAGTTAGACTCTGAGGACTCACAGCTGGAAGACATCATAGATGCTAGCAAACGCAGACAGGCAACAAGAGTGGGACAGAGGGAGGCAATGGGGCGACTCCAAGGGAGGAGGAGAAGGCATTGAGAAGCCACACCTGGGGGCTGCATAATGAAAAGGGAAGGTGTGGGCAGTGCTGGTTGCTTAAGGCAACCGTTTGCAAAGAATTCAAGTTTCATGAAATCATGTTCTGCTTGCCTTGCCTTTGGACAATTCGCCGTTTGCATCGTGTCCTGTTTGCCTTTGCTTTTGGGACATTTTGCAGGTCTGTACATAATTAATAAAAGGGGTTTGTTTTTCCTGCATTTTCAGCCTACTTGTTAAAAGAGGGTTTTGTCCTTGTGAGTTAACAAGGCCTCACATAGGCTGGGACAGAACAGAACCTTCTGGTTTTACCTCCTGGGGAGCCCCTTTGAAAATATTTGCAGAGTGATAGATGGTTTCTGTCCAGAGACGAATGTGATCCGCGGTTTCAGACTCTTCATCTGTTTGATACAGCGATTTGGGGACAAGTCCACCTTCAGGCACATTACACTGTGGGGAGGGGAGGACAAATGAATAGTTAGAGAAGATGCAATGGTAAATGTCAACATTCCAATGAGGAGGTCCTGTTAATTTTCCTAAAATTCGGTCTACAGCTATGAAAGTTTCTTCAGAATTCTCTCTAAACACAAAAGGCGCGATTTGTTCTTGATCTGACCGATTCTTTCTGGACAGAGACCTAAGGAAGACCAGGCCAGATTGGAAGTTAACCAGGAATGCAAAGGCATCCCAAGAAGCAAGGACCAACCACTTCTAAACTGCTGCCAAGATTAAATGCAGAGTGGCAGGTTATTGATTCTCCAGGAACTCGGCCCTTCTCTAACCAAGAGTAAAATTTCACATATTCAAGTCAGCCAGCAAGCAAGAAGTCATACATACACAATTCTCTCAACTTCAGAACCTAGAAATCAATGTCTATTGATATACGTCAGTCTCGGAGTTTAAACCCTAGATCTTCTTCTCCAATCCTTTTGGGTTGAAGGACATTCAACGGACATTCAAAATCTCAGACATATGTTCCCAGTTTACGTAACGAATCTCTTCTAGACTGAGAATTGTTGGTTTTCACCACCAGCTTCAGCCCTTGAATGTGGGTGGGTTGCTTTGCATCGTGTAAAATGTATATCTATGACCTCACTAAGCGTTTACACTGGCTTGGCAGCACATAATAAAAAATCAATTATTGAAAGTCAAACTCAATCCCCAGCTGACTCTACTTAATATGGGTATGGATCTCTTAAATCAGGGGCCTTCAGACGTGGCCCTTTTATGACTTGTGGACTTCAACTCCCAGAATTCCTCAGCCAAGCACACGTGCCTGGCTGAGGAATTCTGGGAGTTGAAGTCCACAAGTCATGAAAGGGCGAAGTTTGAAGACCCCTGTTCTAAATATTAGGACTGTGACATACTCCTGTTATCAAACATTGCTAAGAATGTTTAAAATCCAAAGAACTAGAGATTATAGGCTACAGACATTATCCAAACATACCACACATTCTCCTCCAAGGAAGTCTGGAATCACGTCTTTTTCCAGATAATCTACAAGTCCTCCAGGGCCTTGGTAATTGTTCCCGCTATAAATCAGGAACTTCTGCCTGGTGTTTTCATTGATAAAGGGGCTCACCTAAAATGGATAGGAGAAAAGGTTGCTATTTATCACCTGCTCTCTCAAATATTCAAAGTTCATAATAGTTTCGCTGAAATACTTTCTCAACAAACCGAAATAAACTCACCCTTCGTTTGGGCATTTTAACTCTGACCCTGAACTCTGAAGTACAGAAACTGTTTTTTATTCCAAAGAAATGTTTCTGCAGTGTTCCACACTTTTTCCATGTACAAAATAAAGAAGGCATAAAAAGATTGTTTTTCCATCCCTTATGGTGCAAATCCTTAAGATTAAATTTACAGCGGAAAGAGGAGCCGTAGTTAAAACATAAATTATGCATAAAATGAGTTGCAATTGTTCTAGAAACAGATTTGGACCAAGCAACTATCCAGTAGCATGAACTTAGCATTAAAAACAATTTTCCTCTGTGCTATTTTTAAAAACCTTCTTGAAAGACCACCCCAATAGAAAATAGGGCTTCCCCCTTTTATCCTTCCTCACCAATGTCCAGAGAACAGGGAACACCCTTGGTGCCCGCACAATCAGCAGTCTCCCCAAGGTCTCTGGATAGTTGTCCTCAACAACTTCAATAATCCTAAGGAGAGTTTTTACACCAGGACGCCAGAGGTGACGCATATTCAGCCCTTCCAGGTCAACTAAACAGGTCCAGGATCTGAAAGGGAACAAACAAAAGATGGTTTTTGCAACCTGTACACTGGCATTCCTCAACTCACTAGTCCTCAAGAGACAGGATCTGCCCAACATACCAATTCCTTGTGTAAAATGTTGGGAGGCCACTCAAAATACCATTCCAATCTCCTTACTTTTCTCCAAAGTATGAAAAAGGTAACTTGTTTAAGGAGGTTATCACACAGATGGAGTCCCCTTAATCTAGCAAGTTGGTGACTTGTCCTAAATGTTGGTATATATGTATGTATAATTTAGGCCAATTCGTATACATTTAAAGTGACAATAAAGTTATTCTATCTCTATGTCTGTATTTGCATAATGAGATGCATACTAACGAGATGGGGCGGCCCAAGAGGTTGGTATTTTCTTCACATCTCCTTTGTCCCTCCTCATTAATTGACAAGACCTAAAAGGAAAACAGAAAAAAAGGTTGGATTGTGACATTTGAAAATATTCCTCATTTGCAAGTCTTGGAAACAATTATTAGATTAGAGAGACAGAGAGAGAGACAGAGACAGAGACAGAGACAGACATAGACAGAGACAGAGAGAGAGAAAGAGACAGAAAGAGAAAGAGAGACACAGAGAGAGACAAAGAGAGAGAGAGACAGAGAGAGAGAGACAGAGAAAAACAAAGAGAGACAGAAAGACAGAAACAGAGAGAGAGAGAGAGAGAGAGAGAAAGACACAGAGACACAGAGAGAGACAGAGATAGACACAGAGACAGACAGAGACAGAGACACACAGAGAGAGAAAGACAGAGAGATAGAGAGAGAGACAGAGAGAGAAAGAGAAAGAAAGAGACAGACAGAGAGACAGCGAGAAACAGAGAGAAAGAGAGAGACACAGAGAGAGAGAGACAAAGAGAGAGCGAGAAAGAAACACAAAGAGAGGGAGAGAGAAAAAGACAGAGAGAGACAGAGAGAGAGAGAGAGAGAGACAGAGAGAGACAGAGAGACACAGACACAGAGAGAGACACAGACACAGAGAGAGAGAGACAGAGAGAGAGAGAGAGAGAGAGACAGAGAGAGACACACACAGAGAGAGACAGAAAGACAGAGAGAGACAGAGAGAGAAACACAGAGACAGAGAGAGCGCGACAGATAGAGAGAAAGAGAGAGACACAGAGACAGAGACAGAGAGAGACAGAGACAGAGAGAGAGAAAGAGACAGAGAGACAGAGAGAGACAGAGACAGAGAGAGAGAGACAGAGAAAGAGACACAGAGACAGAGAGAAAGAGAGAGAGGCAGAGAGAGAAAGAGACAGAGAGACAGAGAAATAGAGAGAGAGAGACAGACAGAGAGAAAGACAGAGAGAGACATTGAGACAGAGAGAGACATTGAGAGAGAGAGCCGAAGTATGTTATTAACTTAAAGGTGTGTCTCACATGGCGAAGAAGCGATTCCTCTCCCAGAGCCTTCACAAGACCCTTGGTGTCCATTTGCCCAAGGCGAAGGATGTAGAGGGGTCTTCCATCTTGAAAAACAAAGAAAGAACACAGAAGCTGAAAAAAAACCTGCCTTAAAAGATGGAATAAGCGTCCAGAAACATAAAAATTAGCATTTGTCCATCCTTCAACTGCCAGCTGGTTGTTGAAATGAAAGATTCTTACCACAACAGCTCAGCATAGAGCCTGCAACCTTGACCTACACCTTGGATTTATGTTATTATTGAGAGTAAAACTTAAAAGTACAAAAGAAAAAAAAGGACTTACAACCAACTCTGATGTCAATCAAGGACTTACTGTATATATGACTAATAATTTTCTGATGCGCTGCAGAACTAGTGATAAATTCAATATTGTACTGTGGACTCAGAAAGGATTCAAACCACTAAGCTGAAGAAAATAGCTATCAATAATGCATTTTTGGAAATGGACCAGATGGGAATCTGGCAATAAATATTCACGCTCCAAAATGTCACTGTTCAGAGCCATGGGTATTCTGGGGAGGGCAGAGGAGAACCACAAATGACAAATAACTTACATATTTGCATAGAACGTTATGATGTAATATAAAGAGCAAGGAAGATTACCTCGACAGAGGGGTGAAACACACCTTAACAGACAGAAAATATGCAGAGAAGGTTCAAATAGACACCTCCCTAATTCACTGGCATGTAGGAAGGGAGGAGATGCAGCACAATATGACTCACAAAATTCCATTATTATAGCCACTCTCAACCAACGTCGTTTTAGCTTTCCCATGGAGTTAATCTCCTAGTCCAAGGGTCCCCAATCCCCAATCAGTGGACTGGCCACGGCCTGCCAGAAACCGGTAAATACAAACAAGCGATGTCCCACCCATGGGATACAGGCAGCACACAAAACCACGCACCTTCCGGCCCATGGAAAAACCTCTCTCCACGAAACTGGTCCTTGAAGCCCTAAAGGTTGGAGGCCACTGTCCTAGTCTGTCTTCTGGGCCAGACACCGAAGTACAAAAAGCCAGGCTTTGCATTGTGAAGTGACTACACTGCAATTCACGTTGATCACAGATATTAAGGTGTTGGGGACACTGAGCCTTTGCCATGATAGACCTTTTTTTTAATTTATTTCTCAGCTCTCTTTGGAATTATTTATACATGCATTGGGGCAAAAGCCTTCACAATAAAGTTTTTGAAGGAGAAGAAGTGGCAGAACCTGGGGTGGAATTAAAAAGGGGAGTCAGCCTAGAATCCCTTGTTGTTGTTGTTAATTGCAAAGTCGTGTCCGACCCATCGCGACCCCATGGACAACGTTCCTCCAGGCCTTCCTGTCCTCTACCATCTTCTGGAGTCCATTGATGCTCACGCCTCCTGCTTCAGGGACTCCATCCAGCCATCTCTTTCTCTGTCGTCCCCTTCTTCTCTTGCCCTCCATCTTTCCCAGCATTAGGCTCTTCTCCAGCGAGTCCTTCCTTCTCATTAGGTGGCCAAAGTACTTGAGCTTCAACTTCAGGATCTGGCCTTCTAGAGCAGTCAGGGTTGATCTCCTCTAGGACTGATTTGAATCACCTTGCAGTCCAGGGGACTCGCAGGAGTCTTCTCCAGCATCATAGTTCAAAGGCCTCCATCCTTTGGCGCTCAGTCTTTCTTATGGTCCAACTTTCACATCCATACATTGCAACTGGGAAAACCATGGCCTTGACTATACGCACTTTTGTTGGCAGGGTGATGTCTCTGTTTTTTAGTATGCTGTCTAGATTTGCCATAGGGTAGAATCCCTACATAGCTACAAATGAACTAGGTCCAACTTCCCTTGAATTCAATTGACCCTTAACTAACTCCAAGAAGGTGCTGTTTAGTGAGAAGATTCCTGCACATAAGCCGTTTAGCAATACATCAGTTTGGACTGGATCTCTCCCACCCGACAGTTTTAAATGTTTTTTTTATTTAATTATTTTTTATTTTTCCAGACTCTCCCCCATACATATACTGTGATGTTTATCAGATGTTAACATACATTCTTTTAACATTCATATATAAGATACTTTTTAATAAAATGAAATAAAGACGTACACATGACTGTTGGTGTTGCTCGCCCATTTCCCCTTTCACTGCATCCACACTCCTTCTTCTCTACCTTCTTTCTCCCTTTCTTCTCTTCCCTACTTCCTTCTTTTTCCTCTCCTCTTTCCTTCACAACTCTCCTCCCCTTTCTCCCCACTTCTCCTCCAACCTTCTTACTTCCTTCTCCCCTCCTTTACTCTTTTCTCTCTCCTCTTCTTTCTTCCCTCTCATCCCTCTTCGACAGTTTTAAATGTTGAACAACAATGGACAAGGAGCCCACCCTAGAGTCATCCCAAGGTAACTGAATGACGAACTGACTCACCGACTGTGAACTTCATGCCTGGGCATTGAGCAGAGGTCAACAGGGAGACACTCACCTTTGTCTTGGTAATGCCAGCCCCCAGCATAGAATTCCTCCAAAAGAGAAGGTGGCCGCCACGTTTGTAGGATGTAATCCACCTGGTATTGTTTTCGCCAGGCCAAGGACTGGCAGAGCATTTCTCGAGCCTTGTCAATATTGAAGTCCCGAGCCCTCAGGAAACGGAGGATGTATTCATCTTTGGGAACCTGAGCAAAAGAGAGAGTTAAGCTAATGCTCGGCTTATTTATTACATTTGGAATTCCACCTCAATGGGAATCTCAATGGGAATCTCATCATATCCAGGCTGAGAGAGAAGCCCAAGTGGCCCAGAGATCTTTTGTGGGTGAGAGTGGAGTTGCCCACTCCTAGTCCAGCACCTTCACTGCTGGACCACTTCTGGCTCTTGTCATTCCAAGAACTTCTGTAGTCAAGGGAGGATTAGAATCCAGTTCTCCTCATTCCTAATCCATCTTAACCTCTATTTCACTTTGGCTGTAAGGCTAAAGAAGGAAGGACTGGCGCAAAGTCCTCCAGGGGGCTTCCACGGCTGAGGATGGGTCCTCCTGATGCTAATCCAGAAATTTCCCTTCTACATCTATTGCAGCGGTTCTCAACCTTTTTCAGGCCGAGACCCCACCTGCGCCGCCCATGCAGGGCGCGATCCCGACCCGCGCATGCGGGGTGCGACGGCCCGAACTGCGTATGCGTGGCATGATGGCCCGAACCGCGCATGCGCGGTACGCGCGCGATGGCCCGAACCGTGCATGCGCGGTGCGACAGCCCAAACCGCGCATGCATGGTGCAACGGCCCGAACCGCGCATGCGCGGCGCAACATCCCAAGCCGCGCATGCGTGGCGCGACGGCCCAAACCACGCATGCGTGGCCCGCGCGCGACGGCCAAGGCCAAACGGGGGGGAGGAATGGCAGACTGTGGTGTCCGGCAACCCCCGCAAAACGGTCGTTCGACCCCAAATGGGGTCGCGACCCATAGGTTGAGAAACGCTGATCTATTGGCTCTTGGGCTCAGAAAGAGGGACTGGCCCAAAGTCATCCATGAGCTTCCATAAATTGTGGAATTGAACCCAGCCCTCCCTGATCCTAGACATAGTCCAAGGGTAGGCAACCTTGGCTCTTTTATGACTCGTGGACTTCAACTCCCAGAATTCCTCAACCAGCAACGCTGGCTCAGGAATTCTGGGAGTTGAAGTCCACGAGTCATAAAAGAGCCAAAGTTGCCTACCCCTGACCTAGTCCAACACTTCTATCATTACACCATTCAAACAGTGACCATGGAAGGTCCCTCCCAAAAACTATCCCAGGAGAAGGCATGGTAGACATCATCCATAGCATTGCCAATAAAGCAACACAGCATCACCAGCAATCAAGCTCAATTGCATAGAGCCTTTCCAGATCATAAACACATCTTGAAATCGCACAGCAAGGAAAATCATTCAAAGAGTCCTCCAGATAGAAGCCAATTGATTTAGAATGCGGCTTCTTTTGCTTGGTCAACCATTAATGCAAACTGCTCCCAGTTCCTTCACAGAATCAGCAGTGGGACAGGAGCATCCAGGGAAGACACAAGTTATTTACCTTTAACACTAACATTTACCTTTTAACATTTACCTTTCCTTTCTGCATTTCTTGCAGCCATTGGCGAAGTCTGATCAAGCAGCTTTCCTGCAAAGGACTTAATTGTCCCAGGTAACGTTCTATATAATCAGCATCCAGTTTGTCCCCTAGGGAGACAGAAAAAAAAAAACAGCCACGGGAGAAGCTCAGAAAAATCAGCCATGGGAGAGTAAGGCTATTAAAGCATTTCTTGCCATTCGCTTGCCGGCAGCATGTAAGACTTTTGCAACTAATCATCAGTGAACTGTTGGATAGTACTACTTGGTCTGTTGGGTGGATGCTGGGTGGTTTTGGGGTGGGGAATTGTGGTGGGTGGGAGTGTGTTTGGGGATTATGTGTGTGGGACCTGGTCTTTGGGTGTCATGTAAATTTCATTGTATGTGTATACTGTGTATGCACACACAATGACAATAATATTATTATTATTAATCCTTGCTTACAAACTGCTTTGTTCAGTGACCATTGGAGTACTGAAATTCAAATGTTGCAACAGTGCTGAAAAAAATGATTGTACAATCAGTGCCTGAATTTATGCCCTTTGCACTATTCCTCAGTCCCATGATCGCCATTATAGGCTTGTCCTCTGGGTGAGCTGTTGTTTTTCCTTTTATCCCTCTTGCAGTTTGAAGAAGGGATTACAAGAGAGTAAGCAGGCGTACAATGGAAAGCAATAGTCTCGTACAGGCTATGAGCACATTATGCAAACAGCCTGGTGTGTGCCTGCTTACTCGTTTGAAATCCCTTTCTCTCCAATCTCTTCACTTTGCAAGGGACAGGGAGGGGGGGGAAATGAAATATTTTCCTGTAGGTAATTTTTCTTGTGTCTAACTTGTTTCCTGATGGGGAATATCTAATGGGGAGCACACTGGCTGCTTGTGTAGCATTTTCAGGCTACTGGCACCAATGCATTGCTTCTTATATGCATTCCCTATTGTGTGCCTGCTTACTCTCGTTACCCTTCCTCTCCAATGAATGTAAATATGAACATTAATTCCCTCCTTATTAATTATTCCAGTGCTGCTGGAGTGAGCAATCCAAAGGGGTATGGGAGAAAGGAAAAGTCACTTGCAGTCACATATTTTCCTTCTTAGCCATCACTTTGTTTAGTGACAGAACTGCCAATCCCAACTGTGGCCACTAAATGAGGACTACCTGTTCAGTAACTACAAAGGATGGCCTTTGAAGTTTGTTATTTCCAAAAATGGTTCTTCCACAACCCAAGAATGTTTTAAAAACATGGGTCCTTCAAAATTCTTCTGTTGCTCTTGCAAGACAATCGAAAGCTCTTTGATGCCACATTCCATGGATTTTTCCCAGCTATGTTCGCTCATGATTTCCAGCTAGAACAGAAGTTAATATACAGTTCTGGGGGAAACAGCAGTGAAAAATGTCATTGTGATGTTGACTCATCTTCCCAAAATACAGAATTTGACATTTTATAAATAACCTTGGTCTTATCAAGTCTGGAGCTTAGCACAGACTGATTTTACATAAGGTGGAAATAAATGGGTCCTCATGATGATGAGAAATGGATGCAGGATATGTGCTCATTATCAATTTCGGAAAGGTCTTTATAATACAAAAAAACCCAAAACCAAACGAGAAGAGGCAGCAATACATTTCTACGTGGCCTATATTAAATATATGTAGGTCTTTGGTTCTTCGGGTTTTCTCCCACATAGAATTTGAAGTGTCTTGGCGACGTTTCGACGAAGTCTCATTCGTCATCTTCAGGCTGGTGCTTTCGGCTTCGTGCTTCTAGCAGCACGAAGCCGAAAGCACCAGCCTGAAGATGACGAATGAGACTTCGTCGAAATGTCGCCAAGACACTTCAAATTCTATGTGGGAGAAAACCCGAAGAACCAAAGATCTACACACACACACACACACACACACACACACACACACACACACACATATATATTCTTATACAATCACTGATATATTATTTTTCTTTGTTTACCATGCAAGTAATCCTTCAATTACATCCATAAGGAGGACAAGGGTTTCTGTTGCTAAGCAAGACGGTTATTAAGGGAGTCACCCTTGATTTTATAACTTTGGCTACAGTTGTCAAGCAGGTATAGGTATAGGGTTTCCTGCCTGAGCAGCGGGTTGGACTAGATGACCTCCAAGGTCCTTTCCAACTTCATTATTATTAGGTCTGGCTTCCCCCATAAACACTGCTTCTTGGAAGTCATCCAGGAAGGTTGCAAATGGCAATCATAGATGGCTGTTGCAATTATTATAAATATATGCAGGCTTCCAAGCACCCAAACTCTGCTCCTGTGTTTGTAGGCATGCTGTAGTAGTCAGAAGTGTGTTGGCTGGTTGTAAACAAGTAGCCGTAAGTCGACAAATACCTGTACAGGTAATCCTTGACTTGCAACCATTCTTCTAGCGGCCATTCAAAGTAACAATGGGACTGAAAAAAAATGACTTACTGTGTTTCCCCGAAAATAAGATTGGGTTTTATATTAATTTTTGCTCCAAAAGCAAATAAGCATTGGCGCTTATTTTCCGGTTAGGTCTTAGGTCTTATACGGTACTAAATGCATCCATTTGGCTGACAATCATAACTGGGGCTTACTTTGGGGGTGGGGCTTATATTACGAGCACCCTGAAAAATCATGCGAGGGTTTATTTTCCATTTAGGGCTTATATTTAGGGAAATACAGTACTGAATGCATCCATCTGGCTGACAATCTTAACTGGGGCTTATTTTGGGGGGTGGGTGGGGTTTATATCACGAGCATCCTGAAGAATCATGCTAGGGTTGATTTTCCAGTTGGGCCTTATTTGGGGGGAAACGCGATATAACTGGTTTTTTAACCCTTATGACCCTTGCAGCATCCCCATGGCCATGTGATTCAAATTTGGCTGCTAGCAACTGGCATGTATTTATGACGGTTGCAGCATCCCGGAGTCACACACATCTTTTGCGGCTTTCCGACAAGCAAAGTCACAGGCTACCTGTATTTCACTAACAATTAAAAAAAAAGTTGAAATTTCAATTGGACTCAACATACATGTTTTATTATCCTCCCTGGTTCGTCTTACCTCGATTCCCTTTCCTTTCCCCCTTTCCTTTGGACAATCCTGCAATGGAGATGGAATGGTAACTCTAATGACATGATTTGGGAGTGGGGGGGCATCTGACACGGCAACGTTGCTGAAGCCCCTTGGTTGGAGTCAACATATCAGAAATCACAAGGACATTCACTGTGTGAGCTGCCGAAGAGTTTGATCTGTGCGACGCCAGTGGCAGGAACCGTTTAAGAGATCCTAGGCATTTTTTTTTTAAAAAAGGATTCTAAATTCTCTTAAATCAACCGGGAGCGACAAGCCAGATTTCAAATCAATTTCTCCGGTTTTTTTGCTCAGGTCTTTCCAAGAGTGCTGGGAAGAGGAATGCAATGTCATTGATGGAGAGAGAGAAAAAACTGGCTGGAAAGAATGCAACGTTTTTACAAGGTGAGTAGACAAGTGCAGCCCCACCGGACCAGAGAGACAGGAGGAAAACACCCCAAAGCAGTCAGCTTTTGTATGGGCATCCGTATCCAACCAGCTCATCAGACGCTGTGCCAGGGGGAGAAGGATCTGGAGGCTGCAGCGGTGCCAGAAATCTCTTGAAACAAAGACGAGACACACACACACACACACACACACACGGCAGAGACGAGAACGAAAGAGAGAGATTTTCTAGGCTGGGTCCATAGGAGAGGACAATAGGATTGGTCACGGTTCCCAGTGCAAGTTTACTGCAACTTAAATCAAGAATGAGATGGCCCCGGAGCAGGAGAAGTCCAAGAAACAAAATTAAGTTCTCCAAGTTATCTTGAGCATAAGTCTTGCACATTTAACAAGTAGTGCGTTAGAAAACAAATGGAGAGGAGCAGTACCGGAGTCAAAATCCAAAGTGGTCAAGATATGGAATGGCGATGCTAATGGAACCAGCTGCCACGGATCCAGCTGTTATGAGCCATTACCTTCAGGAGTTGAGGCCTCCCCCGAAGGGCAGGCGTTGCCACGCTGTTCTTTCTCGCTCCCGTGCTGGTGGGATTCCTGCGATATTGTACCGTTGTTGCTCCCGGAATTACTCTTCTCCCTGAGGTTCCCCTTGGCCTCCGGAGGAGTCCAGCGAGGGATAAAAGTGATCCCTTGGGATATCAGCTCCTTTAGATAATGCTCGATGACTTCCTTGCCCTGAAAGGAGTTGATTTATTACATTTAGAATCAGCTTGTGCGATCTGTTTCGATGGCCCAAAGGGATTTTGTGCAAAAGACCCTCATTGGATCTTGTTTGATCTAGCTTCAATCCAGATTTATTTATTTATGAGATGTGGTGGTGGGTAGTAAAAAAATGCAGCATTGCAGCCTTCTCCAGGTCCCATCAGCCAGACAGTGTCGCCTGGCAGGGCCTAGGGGAAGAGCCTTCTCTGTTGCGGCCCCGGCCCTCTGGAATCAACTCCCCCCGGAGATCCGTGTCGCCCCCACCCTCTCCGCCTTTCGTAAACTCCTTAAGACACATCTTTGCCGGCAGGGCTGGGGCAGTTGACACCTTGCCCCAGCCAGGGTATGTTTGTTGTAAGTTTGTTTCAGATGATTGGTTTTAATCTAGGGGTTTTATAATGTATTTGATTTCTATATGCTACTGATTATGTTGTAAGCCACCCTGAGCTTTCGGAATAGGGCGGCATAGAAATCAAAACAAAATTATTTTTTTTAATTCTGCTAACTGCCAGAGGTTCAATCCTCACCAGCTCAAGGTTGACTCAACCTTCCATCCTCCCGAGATTGTAAAATGAGGACTGGTAAAATGGTTGGGGGCAACAGGCTGACTTTCTAAACCACTTACAGAGGGCTGTAAAACACTGTGAAGTGGTATATATACTTGCTATTGCTATTCTATTCCCATATTCTATAGAAGATCAATATTCACACGCTTGATGTTGGCTGTGTACTGCTTCATTGCCATTTTCTCCACCGTGCTCTCAAAACCAAAGAACGACTTGATGTCAAGGGACGCAGACTGTTCAAAACACGTCCAGTCTTCGTTCTCCGGATGAACCTGCCTCATAGAAGAAATGGCAGAGTTAGAAACTAACCCAGCCAGCAATAACTAGACAGGACCTTTGGAAAAAAGGAACTAGGAAACTAGTTCTCCAAGATAATTTTCCACATCTTTTCTTTTTCCCACTTCCCTTCCTATCTGGAAGAAATCTCTCTGAAATTGGTTGTTTTATTTCCTTTTTCTAGCAAAAGCTGCCCTAGAGCGATCAATGGATTCGGTTAAAAAAACCACCGCAGCATTGGCTTAAAAAGCCACAGATTCACTTCATGAGTGTGACCCTTTGCTTAATGATCACCACGCAGAAAAGGGTTGTAAAATTGGGTCCTTTACAACTGGTCACACCATCTCTGACCTGGTCCTTTCCACTTGAAATCACCTTCCCGTTTTGCAGCTTCTTTTCCTGACCTACATTTGCCTTGTCATCTTTCGACAGACCGGAGCGAAAAGCAAAGTGACGGTAGGATAAAAATGTCAACTGTATTCTAAAACAGCCACACGCAAGCAGACGTGGCATTTTGTGGCCTCAACAGTGGAGGTCATCCGAAATAGCACTTGTTTCCAAGCGTCTACGTTTTCATGAAGCTGTGTTTTTCAGGAGGGACCAAATCAAGTGTGTCAGTAACTCAATCTGGACTTTTGTCGACCCAGCATAAAAAGATATTTTATTGCCTTGATCGCTTCTTAAATGTCAGCGGCAGACAAAGGCAGTCACCTGCTCACCCAAAAGACAAACTTACAAGCATCTTGCAGTTCCTAGCTAAATGGGTGGTGGGGTTGGGGCAAATAAGAAAAAAATAAATAAAAATAAAACCAAATACGAAGTCTTGTTTCTGGTTTCTACGACTTCATTGGAAGAAAAAGAGTTTGTGGGACCCAATTATAAGGGTAAATAGATGGTACAAGGTGACCCATCTCCGTACCGGTAGATCTAACGATCGACCCAAACATATATATCAGCAAAACCTGTTTTCCTTTGAAGATTGTCTATGGAGATTCTCAGTCATCCAGGTCATAGCTGTCTCAAAGGTGCTTTTTTTTCAAAAGGCAACTGGATTGTGAAAAAGAAGGAAGAGGAGGAGGGGCAGAGGGAGGGAGGGAGGGAGGAGGAGGAGGAGGAGGAGGAAGACTGTAGGATCCTTGGTGCTCTCTGAGCTTGGTTGTTTTCTTGCAGGCATTTCATTACCAATCTAAGTAACATCATCAGTGCTAGAAGGGAATGAGGAGGAGGAGGAGGAGGAGATGATGGAGATTGTGGGGTCCTTGGTGCTCTCTGAGCTTGGTTGTTTTCTTGCAGGCATTTCATTACCAATCTAAGTAACATCATCAGTGCTAGAAGGGAATGAGGAGGAGGAGGAGGAGGAGGAGGAGGAGGAGGAGGAGGAGGAGGAGATGATGGAGATTGTGGGGTCCTTGGTGCTCTCTGAGCTTGGTTGTTTTCTTGCAGGCATTTCATTACCAATCTAAGTAACATCATCAGTGCTAGAAGGGAATGAGAAGGAGGAGGAGGAGGAGGAGGAGGAGGAGGAGGAGGAGAGGAGTTTCGCTTCTTATCCAAGAAACTTATCAGTTGGTGAAGAACAAAACACCATCCTCAAGAAAAAAGCAGTTCAGTTGCCTTTTGAAAAACAGCCTCTTTGAGACCTTTCAAGATTGCTATTTCAAGTTTGACTAGTGTCCTTCACACGATGGGGGTGTTCTTGTTGATGCTGATGGCGCTGGTGATGATGCTGATGAAGATGGAGGGTTGTAATGATATCCATTATAAAAAAAAATGCCAAAATACAAACCAACTCCTTGCCCTTTGCACAGGATCAGAGAAATCTCACGGTTAGATTACTGACCGAGTAGTTGCATGTCTCCAGAACAATGACCCGGTTGGCAAAGGTCTCATTGTGGGCTTCAATCACGAGGGTTCTCTCTCTCCAGTCCAGTGTGTTTTTCTGTATGAAAAAGACATATTCCACCCCAGCAATCTGGAAGAAACAGGAGAAAAGCAAGAAGAGCAAAAGGCAAAGGAACAGCTAAGGGGCTGTTTGGGGATAGCTTTTTTTTCAATCTTTTTTATTAATTTTTTTCCCATATATGTTAATTTTTTCCAATCAACAAGTTGTCTGAAATTTGCTAAATTAATACATATTCAATTCCTAATCTTTGCTTCTTTTCTCTAACCAAGTATAAAATAAATTCCAAATTTGATAATAGTCTGTATCTTGAGGACTGTTAGAAGGAATGTACTGTAGTTCTTACTTTCTTAAGTAAACGCGGTGCATCCACGTTCAATTTGCAACTCCTTTCAATGATATGAACGGCTCCGTCTTCAGTCTTGGATTCGCGAAGGATCTCACTACCCAAAAAAACTGGGATCTCCGGGCAAGTTGGAAAACGTTTTTCATAAGCCTGGGAAGGAAGGAAGGAAGGAAGGAAGGAAGGAAGGAAGGAAGGGAGGGAGGGAGGGAGGGAGGGAGGAAGGAGAGAGGGAGGGAGAGAGAGAGGGAGAGAGGGAGGGAGGGAAGGAAGGAAGAAAGAAAGAAAGAGAGGGAGGGAGGGAGGGAGGGACCATTGTTTTAGGCTGCAGTTGCTTAAACATTTATTTCTATGCCTGTAAAATATTGCATAATTCAAATGTAAACTATCTGTCATTTCAAATCCATCTCAGAAGAAATCGTAACAAATTCTGGGAGGTCCTATTTTCATGAATACACGTCAGGTCAGGCCTCAAAATTTGCAAGAGATAAACCAGCTTCCAAAGCTTGGAAACCCAACAGTTCAGTAAAAAAAAAAAAAAAAAAACAGGTAACAGGATTGCAAAATACAGTTTTGCTGAATAAAGATCAATTATCCAGTCCCTGGAGGAACAAACTAAAACCTTACATGCTAGACAGACATTAGCCCTGTGGAGCCAAAAAAAAAAAAAGGGGGGGTGGTTTAATTTATCAGTAGAGAACAACCAAAAAGATAACTTCTGAATTCCAGAAAATGCTCTGCAAATCTGTAATAAATCCCATTTCAAGACCACTTTTCAGCACCTGAAAGATGGATGTTCTAGTATCCATGCCGAATAACAGGGATGTAGTAACATTATTTCTAAAACAGTGCTAATTACTGAGGTGCTTTCACACTTCTTCTTCTCTTAGAAATCCTAAGGGAGGAACTTAGATCTTAGATCTCCTAAATCAGGCATAATATCCTCCCCTCGGTGGGACTGCGTGATCCCCGTCAATCTATAGGTCACATCGTAAGCTGAGGGCATCTACTGCTCCAGTATCTGATTTTTTTGTCATATAAACGATGCTGCGCTTCAACAATTAGATGGCCTAAAGATTCTGGCATTTGAACATAGATCTTTTGAACTTTTATTGGGTTCTACTAATCTAGATTAAATGTTAATAGATATATTGCTAGTCCACCTATGAGATGCCATGCGCTAAATAAAATAAATAAACAAACAAACCTCCAAACGGAAAGGGGTTACTTAAGACAACGAATCAACAAAGAGACACAAAAACACTGGAGTAAACTTCGATTATAGTCAGGATCTCACCACTAACAAATTCGGGTGGTCCTCAACGTACAACTGCAACTGAGCCCAGCCTTTCTGCTCTTACGTGAGATAGTTGTTAAGTGAGTTTTGCCCCCAAGTGAATCACTGCACTTAAGTTAGTAACACGATTGTTAAGTGAACTTGGCTTCCCCATTGATTTTGCTTGTCAGAAGTTCGCAAAAAGTGGTCACATGACTTCGGGACATCACTGCTGTTGTTAATTTAGCAACATGATCATTAAGTGAATCTTGGCCTCCCCCATTGACTTTGCTCACCAGAAGGTCGCAGAAGGGGATCACGTGACCCCGGGACACTACGACCATCATAAATATGAACCAGTCGCCAAGTGTCTGAATTTTGATCATGGGACCATGGGGAACTCCGTAATGGTCATAAGTATGAAAAACAGTCGTAAGTCGTATTTTTCAGTGCTGTTGTAACTTTGAACAGTCCTTAAATGAACTGTGGTAAGTCAGAGACTTACAATCACTTAAATATGAGCCAGCAGTGTGCTGCAGCTGCCAAAAAGGCCAACACAGTGCTGGGCTGCATTAACAGAGGGATAGAATCAAGATCACGCGAAGTATTAATACCATTTACAAGGCCTTGGTAAGGCCCCACTTGGAATACTGCATCCAGTTTTGGTCACCACGATGTAAAAAAGATGTTGAGACTCTAGAAAGAGTACAGAGAAGAGCAACAAAGATGATTAGGGGACTGGAGGCTAAAGCATACAAGGAACGGTTGCTGGAATTGGGTATGTCTAATTTAACGAAGAGAAGGACGAGGGGGGACATGATAGCCGTGTTCCAATATCTCAGAGGCTGCCCCAAAGAAGAGGGAGTCAAGCAATTCTGCAAAGCGCCTGAAGGCAGGACAAGAAGCAATGGATGGAAACTAATCAAGGAGAGAAGCAACCTGGAACTAAGGAGAAACTTCCTGACAGTTAGAACAATTAACCAGTGGAACAACCTGCCTCCAGAAGTGGTGAATGTTCCAACACTGGAAGTTTTTAAGAAGAGATTGGACAGCCATTTCTCTGAAATGGTGTAGGGTTACCTGCCTGAGCAGAGGGTTGGACTAGATGACCTCCAAGGTCCCTTCCAACATCATCATCATCATTATTATTATTATTATTTCTAAGGACTAAGGTGCTCTCACACTTCTTGTTCTCTTAGATGTCCTAATGGAAAGGGGTTACTCAATGACAACGAATCAACAAACACCACGAAAACGCTCAAGTAAACCAGCGTTACAGTCAGGATTTCAGCACAAGCAAATACAACAGAGCTTATTGCATTTTCCTTATTCTTCAGCTCATGAACCGTGGCCGTTACATAATCCGCTTCGAAGGAGGTTGCCTGGCTTTTCAGCATACAATTAAAGATGCTTAGGTTTGTTATATAATATATATATATATATATAAAAAGATGCTTAGGTTTGCTTTGAAGGGGGGAAAGTCGCAGCCTCGACCAGCTGGGTTATTATTACCTTACAGGTGTGAGTGTCAAGGGAGCACAATAAGCTAAGCACTAGTTGTGACCACCCATGGGAGAAAGAGAAGGGGGGGGGAGAACCAGAGAGCACTTCTCCAGGGATGTTTTTCCCCCTTTGAGCACGGCTCACATCAACCAATGACCTTGACAAAAAAGATTACACAACGCATCCTGTAGCTGAAGGCCATAAATATCAGCTGCCAACCTTCCAAGGCCCAAGAATATCCAAGTGTTAAGCCAGAAGCAACTATCCCCCCCCTCCCACCCCCAGAGGTCATGTCAGTTCAACCCCGCTCCAGGTCAACTTCAAATTAGACTGTTTTATTTCTCTGGGTCATGTGGGTGTATGCATATGCAGTCTATATTGGAGGTGGTTACCCTCTGAGAGCTGTATGCAACGAAATGTCATTTTAATGTATACTGATTAATGTACATTTAAAATGACAATAAAGTTATTATTCTATTCTATTCTATATTCTGTTCTTTCTCTTCTCTTCTATATTCTATATTCTGTTCTTTCACTTCTATATTCTGTTCTTTCTCTTCTCTTCTATATTCTGTTCTTTCTCTTCTCTTCTATATTCTGTTCTTTCTCTTCTATATTGTTCTTTCTCTTCTCTTCTATATTCTGTTCTTTCTCTTCTCTTCTATATTCTATATTCTGTTCTTTCTCTTCTATATTCTGTTCTTTCTCTTCTCTTCTCTATTCTATATTCTGTTCTTTCTCTTCTCTTCTATATTCTATATTCTGTTCTCTTCTCTTCTATATTCTGTTCTTTCTCTTCTCTTCTATATTCTATATTCTGTTCTTTCTCTTCTATATTCTATATTCTATATTCTGTTCTTTCTCTTCTCTTCTATATTCTATATTCTGTTCTTTCTCTTCTATATTCTGTTCTTTCTCTTCTCTTCTATATTCTATATTCTGTTCTTTCTCTTCTCTTCTATATTCTATATTCTGTTCTTTCTCTTCTATATTCTATATTCTCTTCTCTTCTCTTCTATATTCTGTTCTTTCTCTTCTCTTCTATATTCTATATTCTGTTCTTTCTCTTCTATATTCTATATTCTGTTCTTTCTCTTCTCTTCTATATTTTATATTCTGTTCTTTCTCTTCTCTTCTATATTCTATATTCTCTTCTCTTCTATATTCTGTTCTTTCTCTTCTATATTCTATATTCTGTTCTTTCTCTTCTCTTCTATATTCTATATTCTGTTCTTTCTCTTCTATATTCTGTTCTTTCTCTTCTCTTCTATATTCTATATTCTATATTCTGTTCTTTCTCTTCTCTTCTATATTCTATATTCTGTTCTTTCTCTTCTATATTCTATATTCTGTTCTTTCTCTTCTCTTCTATATTCTATATTCTGTTCTTTCTCTTCTATATTCTATATTCTGTTCTTTCTCTTCTATATTCTATATTCTTCTATTCTACATTCTGTTCTTTCTCTTCTATATTCTATATTCTATTCTATATTCTGTTCTTTCTCTTCTCTTCTATATTCTATATTCTGTTCTTTCTCTTCTATATTCTGTTCTTTCTCTTCTCTTCTATATTCTATATTCTGTTCTTTCTCTTCTCTTCTATATTCTATATTCTGTTCTTTCTCTTCTATATTCTGTTCTTTCTCTTCTCTTCTATATTCTATATTCTGTTCTTTCTCTTCTCTTCTATATTCTATATTCTGTTCTTTCTCTTCTATATTCTGTTCTTTCTCTTCTCTTCTAATTTATTCTAATCTATTATATATATATATACATACATACATATATACATATACACATACACATACACATACACATACACACACACACACACACACACACACACACATATATTCTAAAGCCATTATCTACATCAGCTATGACAATTTCCTATGTTGCGGCCTCCTCCTGCTCATGTGATCAAAATTCAGACACTTGGCACAACTGACTCATATTTATGATGTTTATAGTGTCCCGGGGTCACTGAGAGAGAGGGGGAGAGGGAGATAGAGAGAGGGAGAGGGAGAGGGAGAGACAGAGAGGGAGGGAGAGAGAGAGAGAGACACACACACACACACACATACAGAAAGACACATACACGCACACATATATTTATTTAAACATTTATTCATTCATCATCACACTTCTCTATCGCCTATCTCATCTAAGTGTCGCTTAACATTTAAAAAGCACACGATGCTTTGGGCACGCGTTCCTAATTTTTGTTGCAAAGGGTTGCTTTTTTTTTTATGACTACCACATTAGACCGTCGGGTTCTTGTGCTTCACAGCGCCGCAACTGATGACAAACCAAACAGTGAACAGCTGACTTGACATTTAACACGGCTTGTCGGTAACACAGCATCTCTGCTAAGGATTAAGTGACATTTAATGATGCATGAGCTTTCGTGTCTACACAGAATTACAAAATAATAATAATAATAATACAGATGCCATTTATACAGAAATACATTAAGCCGAATTAAGACACACAAAAATGAAGGCTCTTAGATATGGAACAGAATACTATATATATAGTTCAGTGAATCGCTGCAGTTTTTAAGTGAATCATGCGGTCGTAAAGCAAATCTGAGTCTTTCCATTGACTTTGCCTATAGGAAGCTGGATGAGGAGGTTACAAATGGTGATCACCTGACCCCGGGGCAGTTCAACTGTCATAAATACATGACCAGCCCCCCCAGTTTTGACCACATTGATCACAGGGATGCTCAGCGGTCATAGGGGTGAAAACTGCTCATGTCACTTCTTTCCAGAGGTGTTGTAACTTCGAATGACACTAAGCAAATTGTTGCAAGCCTAGGATGGCCTCTGTACTGTCAGCTGAATCAAATAGCTGTCCCACTGCTTGTCTACGGAGATTCTCCGTCATCCAGATCCTGGTTGTCTCAAAGGTGCTTTTTTTCAACAGGCAACTGGACTTTCTTGTTTTTCTTTGAAGTCGTTTCTCTTCTCATCCAAGAAGCTTCTTCAGTTCTGACTGAATGGTGGGGAAGGGAAGGATTTCTATCCCTTGCAGACAGCTGGTCATTGGCATTGTTTTAGAGATTTGTTGAGGCCACTTGGAGGGTTGTCTGTGTCATCCAGCTCTCCTGAGTAGGGCAAATGGGTGGTGGAGCCTCCTTAGACCAGCTGAAAGTGCTGTGTTGTGGAGTTGTGGTTTCTGCAGGAGTTTTGAACAGATTTCCAAAAATTGAAGACTACAGGAACCATTTGCGCTTCTGTTTGAGATGCAGGCAACACAAACTCATCCCCCACAGCCTGGGCCTGTGCTCAACAGTGAAGACACACAGGGCAGAAAACCTCCTGCAGAAAGCACAGCTCCACACACACACAGTCCTTTCAACAGTTCCAAGAAGGCTCCATCACCCATTTGCAGTACTCAGATGACCCTGTGAACACAGACAACCCTCCACGTGGCCTCAACAGCTCTCTAAAAGACCAGCTTTCTGCAAGGAGTATAAATCCTTCCCTTCCCCACCATCCAGTCAGAGCTGAAGAAGCTGCTTGGAGGAGAAGCGAAACATCTTCAAAGAAAAAACAAGAAAGTCCAGTTGCCTCTTGAAAAAGCAACTCTGGGAGTTCCACCGGTTAATTGTTCTCACTGTAAGGAGAAATTTCCTGATAGCGAGAACAATTAATCAGTGGAATGGTTTGCCTTCAGAAGTTGTGGGTGCTCCATCACTGGAGACTTTTAAGAAGAGTCTGGACAGCCATTTGTCTGGAATGGTATATAGCAGACATGTCAAACACAAGGCCCAGGGGCCAGATGCGGCCCGCAACGTGGTTTCATGTGGCCCGCGAAGCCATCCTGGAAACAGTGAGGGAACGCCCGGGAGCCAATGTACAATTTTGTGGTGGCCCTCTATGATGAAACGCATTCAGTCTTAGCTCCACAAGGCCATCTGGAAACAGCGAGGAACCAGCCCCTGCCGCGTCGGTCCCGGCACCTGGGTGCATGCTGGGGAGGTGTCACCCTTTGTGAGGAATGAAGAAATGCACCATCGCCTGGAAGTGGCCAGCAAATGGCCCTCGCCTACTTCACATATCCGGCTTGATGGGTTTCGGCAAGCTCTTCCAGTGGACCATGTCTTGGCGCTTGCCCCGGTCCCACCCCCTTCTGCCAGAGACCCCCAGATCTGTCCCACTCCTGCCCAGGCCCCCACAGGCATCCTTGACGCAAACGATGTAGAGCTGGCCACGCCCACCAAGTAGGCCACACCCACTCCAGCCACACCCACCCAGTAGGCCGCACCCACCCTGACCACACCTACCCGCCCCCCTCCCCAAGGACAACTGCAATGCTGATGCGGCCCTCAATGAAATTGAGTTTGACCCCCCTGGTGTAGGGTCTCCTGCCTGAGCAGGGGGTTGGACTAGAAGACCTCCAAGGCCCCTTCCAACTCTCTTTTGTTCTGTTATTCTGAATAGATATCCAAATGTCAGCCCATATATGTTTTATGTGTACATTTTTACATCTCTTTAACAAAATGGAGTATATAGAAACAAGGGTAAAATTTTTCTAGGTGTAATCCTTGGAACAGGAAAAAAAGAACCCCCTCCCTCTTACCTGTTCAAGGTGGTCCCTTCCTCTGGTTCCTTCTTGTTAAACAAATTAGTAGAAAATTTCCCACGGCCACAAATATTCCTGCTTTTCTATAAACTCATCTTAACTCCTATGCCTAAACAACATAAAAATACCCAACTGATCCTCTTGACTCCTAGAAAACAATTACAAAAATAGCCAATATATAAACCAAAATATATCCAACTCATCCTCTTGACTCTTAGCAGATGACAAAAAAAAAAAAAAAGCAAAACCCAAGTATTCTATCTGGATAAAGATTGGCACACTCACTAACACAAATACCAGATTCCTTCCTTTTTTAAATTTCTTTCCTGAACCTTTAAAAACTACAGTTGCTTTGCTTTATATCGCCCGACCTCTTTTTGAATAAAATCACACAGAAGTGAAGGTATAGAAGCAGCAAAGCTTAATGGATGCTGCCAGGCTTGCAAAGTAATCAACATTGTCGGTCTGTGATTGACAGCCTGGCTTGCGCCCACTGAAGAGTGCAATAAAATTCAATTAACCAGAATCTCTCTCAGAACTGAGACTGAAGCCAGCAATGTAAGGATGTCATCCATTTTGGAACTCTGCTGAAAGCTAAGCAGGAATATGAAAGAAGATCAATCATTCTTATTTCCCTGTACAGTTTATTTAGTGACTGTTAGAAGTTATAATGGCACTGGGGGAAAAAATGACTAAGGGGCCTTTGCACGCTTACGACGGTTGCAGCATCCCCAGGGTCACATGATCAAAATTCAGCCAGGTGGCAACTGACTCATATTTACGACGGTTGCAGTCTCCCGAGGTCACACGATCCCCTTTTACAAACAGCACAGTCGATGGGGAAGCCAGATTCACTTAAGAACTGGGTTACTAACTTAACAGTGGCAGGAAGGTCATCAAATGGGGGGCAAACTCACTTAACAAGCGTCTCGCTTAGCAACAGAAATGTTGGGCTCAATGATGGTCATTAAGTCGAGGACTACCTGTGCAATCCTGCAGGAGTCCCGAACACCCAGCTCATCGCAGCAAGTGCCGCTCAATGCATGCAACATGCACGCGTGCTCGAAATTCTTGCAACCGGCTGGCTTGACAAGCCACGACCTCATCTGAACCTGCTGGAGGGGAGCAGGCAGGCATTAAAACCACTGCAGCTATGACCCAGCTGAAACCCACTAAGGTTACAGCTGAAGGCAGATTCCAGAAGAACCACGGCCTTCCTAAGCTGAGCTATAAACAGAACCATCCTCGGGGCGCCTTCGCGACAAAGCTTCAGGCCAGGAGGAGAAACTCGGGAGTGCAGCCTGCCTTTGCACAAAATGCCCTCGGGGTTTTTTTTAAGTCGTTGCTCTCTCTCAGTTGGCAGATGCTCCGCTAAGTCGCCTATATGGGTATTTTACACTCAGAACAAGTGAAATAGGAAGTTTCCCCATAAGAGGACTGGGCCAGGCTGCAAGAGAAGCGTTTAATCCAGCTTTTCAGCTAAACAGCTGTTTCTTTTTTCCTACAACAACTGAACGGAAGAAGGAAGGGACCGCATGTTTGCAGTTACAGAATGCAACAGCTTCCCAGAGAGGGAGGGAGGGTTTTCCCACCCACCCCCATTCTTTCTTTGGCTTCCTTCCAGCAATGACATACATTTTTCAAGGGTATGGCAAGGAAGATAAAACGCAACGACAAGAATTTTGCCGGGTCAGCAATTAAGCAGAGGTGGCTTCCCGTGGTTTGTGTCGGTGGACAATGTCTGCCAGCCCCGTGGTTTGCTTAGGAAACAGCCAGGACTGGGGTGTCAAAGTTTCCTAACAATAGAACCTGGGATGTACTGTAAAAGCAAGCAAGCAGGGCTTCATTTTATCACACAGAGTAAACAAAGGAAAAATTCTAGCGAGTAAACAACATCCCAGTCAAAGAACTACCAAAGTAGAGAAACAAGCGAACAATAAATAACAGCCTGATCAAGGAATCACCAAAAACATCTCACCAACACTGACAGGGTAAGCCATGAGTATATAAAATAAGAAAAAAAATCCCACTTCCTTCTAGTGCTGATGATGTTACCTAGTTTGGTAATGAAATGTCTGCAAGAAAACCACCAAGCTCAGAGAGCACCAAGGATGACTCCTCCTCCTCCTCCTCCTCCTCCTCCTCCTCCTCCTCCTCCTCCTCCTCCTCCTCCTCCTCCTCCTCCTCCTCCTCCTCCTCCTCAACCAGCAGGCGTTCATGCCTAAGGCAGGACTAGAACTCACCATCTTGTCATTTCTAGCCTAATGGCTTAACCACTACACCAGACAGGTCCATACACAAAAATTGTTTATCCATGTATGGGGGGGAGGTGGGGGGGTTATAAAGGTAGTGAAACCCAGATGGGTTGATAACACACTATATTATTATTCTATTCACCCAGGTAGCAACTGTATTAACATAGCAACAGAGGAGTGAATGTTATACTTTGTGATTTATTTTGATAGTTGTTATAGTATTATATTATTGTATTTATTTGCTCCACTCTGTTTTTGTTCTTTTAAATGTTGCTGGTCATTGACTGAATAAATATTATTGATTGATTGTTCTTATTATCAGCTGCTATTTCTTTTTTTTTTTTTGAGTTCTGTGTTTGGAATTGATTGTTTTAATAATTTTATATTGTGGGTTTCTGTTTAAGCTTTGTCCATCACTGGGACTCACTGTGATGAGTGGGTCAGCCTTACGAATCTAAGTAAATCAGTAAATAAATAAGATTCCTAGGTCAGTATATGAATTCAAAACTAAAGTGGTCCTAAACAGCATCCCATGTAAGTATACTATATCATTTTAACAGTAGTTACAATTCTATACATAGTTATCTAATGCAATTATTATTTAAGTACATATATATTCGTAATGCATTTATATTACTATCATTTTTAAATCTACTTATTTTGTATAAAGATGCCCCATATTTCATTATATAATGCTATATTGTACTTTCTTTTCCTTTGTTGTGTTTTGCTTTCCTTTTTTTTAATATGCACTTTTTATTTCTTTTCTTTGACAATGTATCTTCATAATTTGCCTTTCGTTCTCTTTCATTTCTTCTCATCACTATTTTAAGAAGAATAAAAGGATTTTTTTTAAAAAAATATTCTCTTGAGTAACACTGCTCAAATGTATTTCACTCTAGTTGACACTGATTTTTTTATTCACAGCACATTTTAATTGTAAAACATTACTTTAGGCTGGTACGAACACGTCCTCCAGATATTGTTCTGCTATGGGAATAGGACAGTCTCTCTCAGTCTCTGAATGGTGTCCTAAATAATCTCCTGATATTCAGGAAATATTTTGAAATTATGCTATGGCAGAATACTGCTAAGCCCATGTCCAAAAGAAACCAGAATATTAGCTGGCAGCAGTTGATAGTCGATCTGCCTGGACACACCTGTACAAAACCATCTTTATTTCAAAAATTGGTTTCACTCCTTTAACCAACCTATGATTCAACTGAGGTCACTTCAAATGCAATCCAACCAAGTCATGATCTACTGAATTGAATAACAGACTTGAAAGGGACCTTGGAGGTCATCTAGTCCAACCCCCTGCTCAAACAGGAAGCCCTATACCCTTCCAGACAAATGGCTGTCCAGTCTCTTCTTAAAAAGTTCCAGTGTTGGAGCACCCACAACTTCTAAAGGCAACTTGTTCCACTGATTAATTGTTCTAACTGTCAGGAAATTTCTCCTTAGTTCTAGGTTGCTTCTCTCCTTGAGTAGTTTTCATCCATTGCTTCTTGTGCTGCCTTCAGGCGCTTTGGAAAATAGCTTGACTCCCTCTTCTTTGGGGCAGCCCCTGAGATATTGGAAGATTGCTGTCATGTCACCCCTTGTCCTTCTCTTCATTAAACTAGACATTCCCAATTCCTGTAACAGTTCTTCATATGTTTTAGCCTCCAGTCCCCTGATCCTCTTTATTGCTCTTCTCTGCACTCTTTCTAGAGTCTCAACATCTTGTTTGTATTGTGGTGACCAAAACTGGATGCAGTATCCCAAGTGTGGCCTTACCAAGACCTCACACTCCACGTGATCTTGTAATCGAGTAATAAAGGTTCCGTAAGCATATTCCAATCTCATACAGGAAACTATTAATGAAAGTACTTCTCTCGGTATATCAAAACCTCGTTTCATTAGGAACAGAAGTCAAACTGAGCTTCGTGTCTCTCTAGAGAATTTGCATCATCAAAGGGAGGCACTGCAACATGAGAGAGTCAAGCGGCAAAAACAGGGGTGGAAGCTGTTAATATTGTATGAGCCACTCGAAGAATCCGAATTAAAGACCCACAAGGGAATTCTGAGTGAATCCCCAACAATCCTTCATAACTACTTCCTAGGAAAGCACAAGTTGGTTTGACGGCTATATCTATTGATTCGCACAGATCTTATGCAAAACTCTTGCAAGTATTTTATTTTATTTATTTTATTCGGATTTGTATGCCGCTCCTCTCCGAAGACTCGGAGCGGCTCACAACATATATATAAAACAATTTAATCTAAATCCGAACAAAAAACATTGAAAATAAAACCCCACACATACTCCTCAGTCACACCACAATCAACAATCATCCCCAGGCCTGCCGGCAGAGGTAGGTTTTTAAATTCTTTCGGAAGGCCAGGAGAGTCGGAGAAACGCGGACTTCAGGAGGCAGTTGGTTCCAGAGGGTGGGCGCCACAACAGAGAAGGCCCTCCCCCTAGGGCCCGCCAGACGACATTGTTTCGTTGACGGGACCTGGAGGAGGCCGACCCTGTGCGCTCTCACCGGTCATAGAGAAGTATGTGGCAGAAGACGGTCCCGTAAGTATCCTGGTCCCAAGCCATGAAGGGCTTTATAGGTAATAACCAGCACCTTGAATTGGGCTCGGAGACCAATAGGCAACCAATGCAGCATGCGGAGAGTTGACGAAATATGGGCACAACGAGGAAGGCCCACAACCGCTCGCGCAGCTGCATTTTGCACTAATTGTAGTCTCCGAACACTCTTCAAGGGTAGCCCCATGTAGAGAGCGTTGCAGTAGTCGATCCTCGAGGTGACGTAGTCCCCAACGTACAGCCATTTGCTTATTGACCATTCAAAGTTGCAATGTCACTGAAAAACATGACTTACAACTGGCATTCACAGCTTCCCCATCGTCAAATGATCAAAATTTGGGCACTTGGCAACTAGTATGTATTTAGTACGGTTGTGGGGTCCTGGGGCCATGGGATTGCCACTTATGGTGGAAGATAGATTCTCTTAATGAGCATGTGATTCCTTTAATGTCTATAGTGATTCACTTAGTAACTGTGGCCAAAAAGGCCATCACATCTAACCTGTCTCACTTAACAAACACTTTGCTTAACAGCAGAGATTCGGGCCCCATTTGTAGTCGTAAGTCAGGGCTACCTGAATATTCTTCCAAGCACCAATATCAACCATCAGTCTAGGACAGGGGTCTTCAAACGTGGCCCTTTTATGACTTGTGGACTTCAACTCCCAGAATTCCTGCAGCCAGCGTGCCATAAAAGGGCCACGTTTGAAGACCCCCTGTTTCAACCAGAGAAAGAAAGAAATTAGGATGAGAATTCTGGGAGTTGATGTCCACAAGTCATACAAGGGCCACGTTTGAAGACCCATGGCCTACAACATAGCCCACAAATGATTTGACTCCTGTCTCGAATGATAGAAAAATGGAAGGAGCCAGCTGCTCTGAATAAATGATATTTCGCTGTTCACAGGCAAAATTTCTGGCACTCTGCACGTGCTCAGAGGGAAGTCATGTGCTGAAGATACGTCTTGCTTAGAACCACCTGTTTATGACAGCAAGAATGATGGACAGGTTTCATTGGCAGCGTTTCGCCTTCTCTCAAGTATATATGCTTACAGCCTCACCAGCTTTGGGAGACTTCAAATATTCCTAGAAACTCTTTGATCCACACTTAGCATATTGAAACGCTGTTGGAATAAAAAATGTGGCTTAGAAACCAGAAAGCGTAAGCAATTCTTCTTCCCTGCCAGAGCCTATCAGGGACACATTTTGCATTTTAATTTCCTCTTCCTGAAAATGTAAAGTTGTACAGTACAAGTTAAAAAAAGAAAAAGAAAAAAGAAAGCTGAATGTTCCTGGACCATCTGTAAACTGCTGAGACGTGCATAAAAACCTTCCTTGCCAGCATGCATTCCAAAATATTCTGTAACAAAAATCGAACTGTGAGATCCGCTAAGGAACGTACAGCATCTTTCTCTAGAGGCAGCCTTCCGATATCCTGGTTTACTGCTAAGCAGCAGATATCAGCAACTCTAAAAACTTTTAAGAATGGAAAACTTTAAGAAGAGCTGACTCCCAGCAATTCTTGGCAGTTGACGAATAAAAAGATAAAAAAAACAGGAAAAAAACATAATTATGAACAAAAAGAAAGAATAGAAGATGATGACTTGACCTACTCAGTCCACAGTCACTCAACCTCACCAAAGGCCTAAAAATCAGATGAATCTTTCTCCTTTAGCTTTGTTGTATGTTGCAGCTATACAAATTGGATAAATAAATCTATTGAAGACATAAGATAAAATATCATGGACCATCTTTCTCCCTCCCTCTCTCTCTTTCCATCTCTCATTCTCCCTCTCTCTCATTCTGTCTCTCTTTTTCTCTTTCTTCATCTCTCTCCCATTCTCTCTCATTCGTTGTCTCTCATTCTCTCTTTTTTCTCTTTTTCCATCTCTTTCTTTCTCTCTCATTCTTTTTCTTTCTTCATCTTTCTCTTTATTTCTCTCTCATTCTCTCTTTTTCTCTTTCTTCATCTCTCTCCCATTCTCTCTCATTCGTTGTCTCTCATTCTCTCTCTTTTTTCTCTTTCTCCATTTCTCTCTTTCTTTTTCTTTCTTCATCTTTCTCCTTAATTCTCTCTTTCTCCCTCTCTATCATTCTCTCTCTTTTTCTCCTTCTTCATCTGTCTCTCATTCTCTCTCATTCGTTGTCTCTCATTCTCTCTCTTTTTTCTCTTTCTCCATCTCTTTCTTTCTCTTTCTTTTTCTTTCTTTATCTTTCTCCTTAATTCTCTCATTCTCCCTCTCTCATTCTCTTTTTCTCTTTCTTCATCTCTCTCTTTCTCTCATTCATTGTCTCTCATTTTCTCTCTTTTTTCTTTCTCCATCTCTTTCTTTCTCTATCATTCTTTTTCTTTCTTCATCTTTCTCTTTATTTCTCTCATTCTCCCTCTCTCTCATTCTCTCTCTTTTTCTCCTTCTTCATCTCTCTCTCATTCGTTGTCTCTCATTCTCTCTTTCTCCATCTCTTTCTTTCTCTCTCATTCTTTTTCTTTCTTCATCTTTCTCTTTATTTCTCTCTCATTCTCCCTCTCTCTCATTCTCTTTTTCTCTTTCTTCATCTCTCTCCCATTCTCTCCCATGCTTTCTCTCATTCTTTTTTCTTTCTCCATCTCTCTCATTCTCTCTCATTCTTTTTCTTTCTCCATCTTTCTTTCTTTCTCTCTCATTCTCCCATTCTCTTTCTTTCTTTTTCTTTCTCCATTTCTCTTGTATTCTTCCTCATTCTCTCTTTTTCTCATTCTCCCCTCCCTTTTTTCTCCATCTCTCTCATTTTGCTCATTCTCCATCTCTCTCTCTCATTCTCTTATTCCTTATCTCTCATTCTCTTTTTTCTTTCCCCATCTCTCTCATTCTTTCTCTCTCCTTCCTTTTCTTTCTCCATCTTTCTCTTTATCTCTCTCTCATTCTCCCTCTCTCTCTCATTCTCTTTTTTCTCCGTTTCTCTTGTATTCTTCCTCATTCTCTCCCTCCCTTTTTCTCTCCATCTCTAATTCTGCTCACTCCATCGCTCTCTCATTTCACCTCTTATTCTCTCTTCTCTCTTCTCTCTCTCTCTCCCTCTCCCTCTCCCTCTCCCTCCCCCCCTCTCTCTCTCATTCTCACCCTCTCTCATTCTCTCTCCGTCCAAATCACATCAAATCAAATTTATTATGGTCTTAGACCAACATAGTCACCACTTTCCCTTCTTCTCATCTAAGAGTGTCTCAGCCTTGAATCATGCTTATTAGCTATGCTAGTATTAAAGGAATTTAGTATTTTCTACTTCTGTCCAAGAGCCATCTCAAGGTGGCTAAAATTTGTTAAAGTTATGTCACTCTTTACCAAAGAGTGAAATCAGGAGACTAAAGTGGCTTGGAACAGAGACCAGAGAGGGATCTGGAATAAGGACAGCAAATTTCATGCCAGGATAGTTTTTAGCCAGATGGCACACAGCACTTCAACTCAGCCGTTGGAAAGGGCTAAAGTTATTTTCTCAAAGGGCTTGTCAAGGTCCAATTCTCAAGTGCGTGGATGGACCTCAGCACTTTTTAGAAGATGCCAAGTCTGGAAAAAGATATCACAGAGAAGTAAAGGGGTAGACAATGACTTATTTTAATATAATCAAGACCTTTTAAGGAAAGATGCTCTGACATAGCCTTCGACAGGACTTAAAACTTAAGAGAGAGGCAGCAATATTCAAAAAGTATAATTTTCCTACGATTCCAAATTAGAACACATCTTTTTTTTCACACACTGGCCGCCAACATTTGGTACTGATTTACCAAGCAAGTTAAAAAGCAGATCACTAAAATAGGGCACATCACGAAAAGAGTTACAATGACAAATGAACACTGTTGTGCAGCAAAAGCCTCAGAAACAAACCTTTGCAAAACTTAACAAAGGAACTTTAAAACCAAGAATATTAGTAGCATAAACATCCAAGCCCAAATTGACCCCACAAAAACAAGCTTCTGAAGAATTTTTGGTGCAATTAAAAAACTAGGAATAACAGAATAACAGAGTTGGAAGGGATCTTGGAGGTCTTCTAGTCCAACCCCTTGCTCAAGCAAGAAATATACCATTTCAGACAAATGGTTGTCCAATCTCTTTTTTAAAAATCTCCAATGTTAGAGCCCCCACAACTTCTGGGGGCAAGCCCAGTTCTAGGTTGGTTCTTTCCTTAATTGGCTTCCATCCTTTGCTTCTTGTACTGCCCTCAGGGGCTTTGGAGAATAACTTGACTCCCTCTTCTTTGTGGCAACCCCTGCTGCTATCATGTCACCCCTAGTTCTTGTTTTCATTAAGCTAGACATTAAGCTAGACAATTCCTGTAACCGTTCTTCATATGTTTCAGCCTCCAGCCCCTTAATCATCTTTGCTGCTCTTCTCTGCACTCTTTGTAGAGTCTTAACATCTTGTTTTATGCTGTGGTGACCAAAACTGGATGCAATATTCCAACTGTGGTCTTACCAAGCCTTTATAAGAAAATGAACTGCAGAAAAGAGAAATAATGCAGTACTTACCGCCATCACAAGCTCAAACGGGTACTTGTAGACTCTAACAGGAGATTGATATTTTTGCACCATTTTTACTTCAGAATCCCTACAAAGAATGAGAAAAGTAATCAGTTAACTCCTCGGCTCTCGGCGTCAACCGGTCCAGCAAAAACACCTTGATTTTTATAACGAACCTTCTGTTGAAAGTGAAAAGGAAGCAGAAATGCGTTTGAGGCAGGTTGTCTAATATGAATGCCCAAGAAAAGAATGAATTAATCCCGGTGGATCAAAAACTATAATCCTTTTTCCTTAGTTGGGTTGTCACCCTGTCACTACTCTGAGATGAATTCGTTTCAAAGGCTGCTAACTCAACCCTTACAAGCAGCAACCAATTCTTTCTCAATTCATCTGATATTTAGCAACCGGGAGGGGACGCACTCCAAATGGAAAGATGGGCATACTTTACAAAATGTTCTAGGCACACAGTTGAGAAAATTACAGCATTTTGATAAGTGACTCAACACCAACTGGCTACCTTACAATGAACAAGACACGCCTGCAGGATTTGAACCCCATTCTCTGCAGCTCTCGGCGCCACTGGAATTTTCCCTCTGCCCCCTCATAGCCGCTGCTTTGAACCCGCGCACCAGAGTAGTCCAAGAATCCAGGCAAAGAATGGAGCTACTCTTATAGGAAGCTAATTAAATTGCTTTCTGCAAACCCAGTAGGATATGCCGCCTCCGTTTGGTATTAAATGCCCCTGAACGTTACAAGCTCAGAAGGGCTTCTCAGTTGAGATTTTCTTAGTGCCTGATACAAAAAAGGGGAAACAGGTAGTGCTCAAGTCATAATCAGAAATCAACACTTCCAGTGTTGGAGCATTTATCGCTTCTGGAGGCAGGTTGTTCCACTGAGAACAATTAATCAGTGGAACAACCTGCCTCCAGAAGCGGTGAATGCTCCAACACTGGAAGTTTTTAAGAAGAGACTGGATAGCCATTTGTCTGAAATGGTATAGGGTTTCCTGCCTGAACAGGGGGTTGGACTAGACGACCTCCAAGGTCCCTTCCAACTTCTATTCTATTCTATTCTATTCTATTCTATTCTATTCTATTCTATTCTATTCTATTCTATTCTATTCTATTCTATTCTATTCTATTCCATATTCTATTTTATTCTATTCTAATGAAGAGAAGGACGAGGGTGCACATGATAGCCGCGTTCCAGTATCTCAGGGGCTGCCCCAAAGAAGAGGGAGTCCAGCTATTCTCCAAAGCGCCTGAAGGCAGGACAAGAAGCAACGGATGGAAACTCATCAAGGAGAGAAGCAACCTAGAACTAAGGAAGAATTTCCAGATAGTTAGAACAATTAACCAGTGGAACAAACTCCCTCCAGAAGCAGTGAATGCTCCAACACTGGAAGTTTTTAAGAAGAGACTGGACAGCCGAAATGGTATAGGGTTTCCTGCCTGAGGAGGGGGTTGGACTAGATGACCTCCAAGGTCCCTTCCAACTTTACTATTATTATTATTATTAAGACCAAAATTTCTGTTGCTAAGTGAGACAGTTAAGTGAATTTTGCCCCACTTTACAACTTTTGGCACAGTTGTTAACTGAATCACGGCAGTTCTCAATTTAGTAACACAGTTGTGTTACTAAAGTATTGACTTTGTTTGTCAGAAGGTCACAAAAGGGGATCACACGTGACCCCGGGAGATTGCACAACCGTTACAAACATAAAGCAGTTGCCAAGTGTCTGAATTCTGATCACGTGGATCATGGGAATGCAGCAACGGGCGTTAAGTGTAAAACATGATCATAGGGATTTTTTTTTCAGTGCTGTTGTAACTTCAGTGCCGTTGTAACTAAGTGAACTGTTGTAAATCGAGGACTACCCGCAAGATAAGCTCCAAGCACGAAGTCAAACGTGGGCACAAAACAACAAATGAATTAAAGAGAGCTGCAGTTAAAAGTGGTACGTGAAGAACAAGTCAGTAACAAGTCAGACAAGTTAAGCCCACCTTTTCACCTTAAAACCATTGGGTGCCCTTAAGAAAGGCAGCTGCTACTCAAAAGTTCTGTAGAAAGAGAAAGGAGAATGTACCTGAAATTTAGGGTTGGCCTGCATTAAATCCATAAATTTTCAGTCCATTAAGTAACCATCTGAATAATGCAGTCCTGGATAAAAGTTACCGCTCGCTGGTGCTACATTGGTGACTCCGTCTAGAGAGGGAGAAAGCAGAGAGAGCAAGTGTTGGTCAACACTAGAGATAGAATTGAGATGCAGAAGCTATGTTGGGATTACATAACAGATATCTGAACCTAGAAGGAGGACAGAACAGCTGATGGCGTAAAGCCTTAATCTGGGAATGTTCAGGAGCCGTGGAAGCATGAGACAGCCCAAGAATGTGAGCACTAAATCCAATTTAATGTGGGTTCTTCTGGATGATCAGCCATTTATAAACTTATTTATAAATGGCAGATTATCCAAGGCTTGGGGTTTCCTTGACATGACTCCGCTTAGGAACAACAAATAAAGGGTTGCATTGATAAAGCTTTTGGCCAGAAAGAGCATTAAATTAGGATTAAATCATTGCTACTTTTAAAAAAACAAACAAACAAGCTGGAACATACTTAAATGATATTGAGGAAAGATTCCGATCTAGTATATCTAAGCATGAAAATAGAAACATTTTTTTCTTACTAAATTGAAGAGAGTTTTCATGCTGGATTTAGTAGTTAGTTCCCAGACCTATAAAGATTCAGGAGATGGTTATGTTGGGTGGGGAATTCTGGGAGCTGAAGTCCACACGTCTTCAAGTTGTCAAGGTTGAGAAACACTGATCTATGTGTGAGTTGGGCCAAGTAGCCATATAAATTTGTTTGATAGATAGACAAATAAATAAATAAATAAATAAATAAATAAATAAATAAATAAATAAATAAATAAATAAATAAATAAATAAATAAATAAATAAACACTCTGAAGTCAAAGTCAACTCAACAGAGGCCTTCATTATTAAGCTGCTCTTGTCATATTGTAGGAGATGTGGGCAGGATAAAATTTAATAAATCAAAACAAATAATCAATTTGATGGATTACACAAATAATAGAATAAAAAGAGCTGGAAGGGACCTTGGAGGTCTTCTAGTCTGATCCCCCTGCTCAGGTAGGAAACCCTATAACATTTCAGACAAATGGATGTCCATCTTAAGAATTTCCAGTGTTGGAGCATTCACAACTTCTGGAGTCAGGTTGTTCCATTGGTTAATTGTTATAACTGTCAAGAAATTTCTCCTTAGTTCTATGTTGCTTCTCTCCTTGACTAGTTTCCATCTATTTGTTTCCTGTGCTGCCTTCAGGTGCTTTGGAGAATAGCTTGACCCCCCTCTTCTATGTGGCAGCCCGAGATATTGGAACACTGCTATCATGTCCCCCCTCATCCTTCTCTTCATTAAACTAGACCTACCCAATTCCAGCAATTGTTCTTTATATGTTTTAGTCTCCAGTCCCCTAATCATCTTTGTTGCTCTTCTCTGCACTCGTTCTAGAGAAACGGAATACATATAAACTCAGTGTGTTTCTCCTGCAGCAGGAAGCCTTCTGAGTTATTTCAACTTCCGCAAAGTTTCATTCCCCATCTCTCCTTCCCTACAGCTTATGACTAAGTCATCCATTAGCTTCATATCTCTGAAAGCAAACCAATTCTTTCACCACTCACAAAGCACACACCCCCTTCCTGAGCCTTCCTCCTATGCATTTATGCAAGCTTTTATGATCCTTTCATGCCTGCAATGAATGGATCCATTTAATCGTAGCAGGGAGAGCTTCTGGAAGCAGGGCTGAGGCAGCTGCCAGCCTTTACATCCCCGTGCAAATTGTTTAGCTTTCCCAACATAATTGATGGCTGACATTGAGGCATCCAGCAGAAGGTTCCAATCAAAGCAATGCAGGCAAGCCGACTAGCTCTACCTCTTCCAAACTAATCCAGCTGTTTAGGTTTCCAAAAGGTTTGGATATATTTATATTCTCAAGATCACGTGAAGTATTTTTATATTCTCAAGATCACGTGAAGTATTAATACCACTTTACAATGCCTTGGTAAGGCCACGCTTGGAATACTGCATCCAGTTTTGGTCATCACAATATAAAAAAGATGTTGAGACTCTAGAAAGAGTACAGAGAAGGGCAACAAAGATGATTAGGGGACTGGAGGCTAAAATATATAAGGAACAGTTGCTGGAATTGGATATGTCAAGTTTAATGAAGAGAAGGATGAGGGGGGACATGATAGCAGTGTTCCAGTATCTCAGGGGCTGCCCCAAAGAAGCGGGAGTCAAGCTATTCTCCAAAGCGCCTGAAGGCAGGAAAAGAAGCAATGGATGGAAACTGATCAAGGAGAGAAGCAACCTAGAACTAAGGAGAAACTTCCTGACAGTTAGAACAATTAACCAGTGGAACCACCTGCCTCCAGAAGCAGTGAATGCTCCAACATAGTTTTCAATAAGAGACTGGACAGCCATTTGTCTGAAATGGTATAGGGTTACCTGCCTGAGCAGGGGGTTGGACTAGATGACCTCCAAGGTCCCTTCCAACATCATCATCATCATCATTATTTACATAAATAGGCACTTTCAAGACTTCCTTCCCTCCTGCCTTGAAGTCCGCTTGATCGAATTCCTTCGGTTAGTGGCAGATGGTATCTACACACACACACACACACATACACACACACACACACACACACACACGTATGTGTAAATACCTGTGAGCATACCAGTCCGGGGAGAGAAAAAAAACTGGTAAACACGGGTCTCAAGTGGATATATTATGCAAGAATAATCTAGAGTATTCTGAATGTCTGCGAGAATATATACCAGGGGTAGGCAACCTCGGCTCTTTTATGATTCATGGACTTCAACTCCCAGAATTCCCGAGTCCAAAAAATAAACCCCACTCAATATATAATTTCAGTTCTGTAAATCTAAGGAAAGAAGAACAGGAAGAAGCAATAACTCAGTGGCGCCTAGCATTCCCACCCTGGCCTTTCCTAACAATCTAACCCAGATAGAGGAAGCTAAACTAATCTTTGCCTCGTCTTGGCCTGCTGCCTTGAGTCAAACGTGGTGTCCCATTGATAGCGACTGCCTTTGCAGGTTGCTTTCCAAAGACAACCTTAGCGACAACAGAAATGAGGTGCAGAAGATAAGAGCAAGCTGTGAGCTGACACACACTGAATGATTGTTATTAAACGCAATCTAAAGTCAGTGGCTTTCGATCAGCGGTTCTCAGCCATGGCAACCTTCCAATATGTGGACTTCAGCTCCCAGAATTCCCCAGCCAGCAAGATTCAGAAACATTGCTTTAGACAGTGCATGAACAGCAAGTGTGTTGTTGCACACTGTTTAATTGCTCTGACAGAGAATAACAGAATTGGAAGGGACCTTGGAGGTCATCTAGTCCAACCCCCTGCTCAAGCAGGAGAGCCTATACTATTCCAGACAAATGGCTGTCCAGACTCTTCTTAAAAACCTCCAGGGATGGAGCACCCACAACTTCGGAAGGCAGGTTGTTCCCCTGGTTAATTGTTCTCACTGTTAGGAAGTTTCTCCTTAATTCCAGGTTGCTTCTCTCCTTGACTAGTTTCTTGTCTTGCCTTCTGGGGCTTTGGAAAATAAGTTGACCCCTTCTTCTTTGAAAAGCAATAGCACTTAGATTTATATACCACTTCAGAGTGCTTTCCAGCCCTCTCTAAGCGGTTTATAGAGCCAGCATCTTGCCCCCCAGCAATCTGGGTCCTCATTTTACAGGGAACAGCTAACCCAATCAGAAACCCATCCTCAGTCCTCTTGGACCGAAACCTGGATGCCTAGCTCCCTGGTCTCCTAACACAGCTTCCAAACAAGCTTACTTCACACCTGAGAAACAACAATAATTAACCGGACTGCTTTGACATAGCTTGCACAAAAGAACACTTTTCTTTTTTTCTTGTTTTCTTTTATAGCAAAGAGAACTGAAGAGTTCATTTGCCACCTGGGAATGATCTCAAACTACTTTTTTTGTTTGTTTGTTTCTGCAGCGGCCCTAGCTATTTAAAGCAAGCAGGTTCATGAAAACCTTGCATCCGGATTGAACGTGTCTTTCACCCTCATTGCAAAGCTTATCGTTTAATTGCAGAGTAATTTTCTGCTTCTACCTACCAATAATATTGGACATAAATACATTTTACTTCCCAGCGTTAACTCGTTCGTGTGATTTCTGATTCACAGAAGGCGAAGGTAGCTTTGAAATGGCTTAGATTGTACTCAGAGAGGGGTGGGTGGGGTTGGTCAGCAAAGGATGAGAAGATCTGCTTCGGAAAGGTGCTTCTCATCGTTTGCTGACCAAAAAAAAGAGAGAAAGAGAGAGAGAGAAGAAAGAGAGAGGGGAAAGGAGGGAGAGAGGGAGAGAGAAAGAGAGGAAAGAGAGGGGGAGGGAGGGGAAGGGAAGGAGAAAGAGAGAAAGGAAAGAGAGGGGGAGGGAGAGAAAGAGAGAGAGAAGAAAGAGAGAGGGGAAAGGAGGGAAAGAGGGAGGGAGAAAGAGAAGAAAGAGAGGGGGAGGGAGGGGGAGGGAAGGAGAGAGAGAGAAAAGAGAGAGGGAGGGAGAGAAAAAGAAGAAGAAAGAGAGAGGGGAAAGGAGGGAGAGAGGGAGGGAGGGAGAAGGAGAGGAAAGAGAGGGAGGGAGAAAGAAAGGAAAGAGAGGGAGGGAGAGGGAGACAAAGAGAGAAAGGAGGGAGGGAGGGAGAAAGAGAGGAAAGAGAGGGAGGGAGAGGGAAAGGAAAGTGAGGAAAGAGAGGGAGAGAGAAAGGAAAGAGAGAGAGAAAGAGAGAGAGAGAAGAGAGAGATGGATTGTCTCAGATTCCAATCAGCTGTTTGAAAGTCATTGAAGTATTACACCCACACCCTGAAAGAGGGTGGCAAGAACATGTGAGAACAAGACAAAGGTGGTGGGTGGGTGGTGAGTGAGAATTTCACAAGCAGCTAGATACCCTCATGCAGGATGACAGAATTCAGAATACAAATATAGGCAAGAAGGAAGTCAAGACACAAATTATACAGTGGGTTTTAGAGGCTTCCCCCAAGCTTTCCTGCCAAACCACAAGCTCTCTCTCACATGCAAATGGGAAGAAATGAAGATTAGTAGAATTGAGCCACAGTGTCTGCATTAATATACAATCTGGCTTCATGCCACAATAAATCATGCACTTTTATATGTTTCTAAGCTACAGAGGCGAATTCACTTCTATTCTAGTAACATACTCACACAGGAGACAGTTTAGTGTTGCATTAGATCCCACTTCACGGGCGGGGGGATACAAACAGAAGACACTACAAAAAGTATGGTACTATTTGGGCCTAGAAAGAGGGATTCAACAACAGCAAGAAGGGGTGGGGAATTCTATTGCCGAAAAAGGCTCAGGAAAGTATGCTGTTATATAATTAGCAGCTCCAAGTAAAGCATAGAGCTGAGTGTATATCTTGATACGGAGCCAAGTTCGTAACCATATTTAACTTTGAGAAGTGCTTGGTCATCAATCAATCGTGCCCATCCACATCCAGAGACCACTGGCAAACCAAAACTAGACTAGCGTCATCCTGCTGTATTCAGCACAACTGAAAGCATCCATTGAGAAAACAAACTGAAAACTTCCAGCCTTGTCACAGGTTAGCATCAGAATCGCTGTTGGAGAAGAACTGGAAGGCAGAGTTAAACTTGCCATCAGTTTGGAGTCATTGCGTTGCCACAAAAGACCTAAGTCCAATCCCTGCAAATTCCATGGACTCTTTATCCAGCGCCAATTTAGCTTTGACGGTTAGTTGACTAGATTCTTGTATTAGAGCAGGGGTTCTCAACCTTGGCAACTTTAAGACTTGTGGACTTCAACTCCCAGAATTCTGGGAGTTGAAGTCCACAAGTCTTAAAGTTGCCAAGGTTGAGAACCCCTGTATTAGAGGTAGCGATGATAAACTTTTCCGCACTTCAAACTCAGCAAATGCTCCTGGTTGTTTGCAGGTGACAATTGCATCCCGAAACAGTTCACAGTATATTTCTGAACTGGTGTTTCCTTTGCTATCTGGGCTCATCGTTTCTACCTCACTAGGTTGATCTTCATTTCTAAAGATTTAGAAAGAAGGAGATTTAAAGGAGCTTCTTTCCCAGCTTCTTGTGAAGGTATATTTCCAAATTGGTACCTTTTATATAACTGACTAAGTTCTATGAGCTCTGCTGGATCAGGTTGTGAATTTGTCTCATGCAGCATTGTAAGCCCTTTGAGGTAGACAAAACAAGAAGCACCAACCTTGAGTTCTAACACTACAGGTAGTCCTCATTTAGCAACCACAATTGGGTCCAACAGCTCTGTCGCTAAGCAATGCAGTGGCCTAGTGCGAAATCACATGACTGCGAGTGTCCTTTCTTTTTCCCCACTCCCATCCCCTTTGGAATGGGAGTATTGGAATAATTAGCAAGAAGGGACTCAATATTTGTATTTACATTCATTGGAGAGGAAGGGGTTACAAGAGAGTCACACAATGGGGAATAGACCATGGGAAGCCATGCTCTGGCGATGGCAGCCATTAACACAACAGCCCCTTGCAGACAAGTCAGCGTATTCCCCACTGTGTGCTGCTTACTCTCTTTTAATCCCTTCCTCTTCACTCTCTCTGGTCTGCAAGGGGTCAGGTGGGGGGGGAGAGAAAAAGAGATCAGGCACAGGACAATGCAAACTGACTATAATGCTGATTCTGGAATTGAGAGATGTTGGAAAAGTCGTAAATGAGGACATTTATTTATTTATTTATTTAAGACATTAGTCTTAAAGTTATTGTTTTCAGTATCATTGCAACTGCAAACAGTTGCTGAACAAAGTAAATAAGGTCTACCTGTACCTTCATTGTAAGGTGATAGTAATAGAATTTTGCAAGTCTGAAAATACTCCCTCCCTTCCCAATTTTTAGTTTACAGAAAATGAGGGTGGGGGGCCCCTTCTAAAATACTTCCCAGCTGCCTTTTCCTTCTGTGGGCCAAGATATCTTTCGCATGACAGATACCTAGGCTGTGGTTCTTCTCCTGTCTCTAAAGGTTATTCTCACAGATCTTTACCAGCATTCTTCAGCACTCAGTGACCATCTGGATCCAGTTGGGAAGATCACAAGCCTGGTCTGAAGAGCAACAGAGTTGGAAGAGACTTAAACTAGGTCTTCTAGTTTAACCCCCTACTCAAGCAAGGAACTCTATACCATTCCAGACAAACGGTTGTCCAGTCTCTTCTTAAAACCCTCCAGTAATGGAGCATCCATAATGTCTGAAGGCAAGCCATTCCACTGATTAATTGTTCTCACTGCCAGGAAATTTCTCCTTAGTTCTAGGCTGGTTCTCTCCTTGATTAGTTTCCATCCTTTGTTTCTTGTTTTGCCTTCAGCTGCTTTGGAAAATAAGTTGACCCCCTCTTCCTTGGGGCAAACCCTCAAATATTGGAAACACTGTTATCATGTCTCCCCTAGTCTTTCTTTTCACTAGACTACACAAACCCAATTCCTGCAACCGTTCATTATGTTTTAGCCCCCAGTCTCCTAATCACCTTTGTTGCTCTTCTCTGCACTCTTTCTAGAGTCTCAACATCTTCTTTACATCGTGGTGATCAAAACTGGATGCAGTATTCTGAGTGTGGCCTTACCAAGGCATTATAAAGTGGCATTAACACTTCACATGATCGTGACAGTCTGAATCCATCCCACTATTTACTTCTGGCAATGGATAATTAACTGCTAATTGCAAATTCCAGATACAACAACTTTCATCTACATCAATGATCGCCAGGATGAGGTTTTGTAGAAGACTGTAGTAAAATGCCTTGCAGGAGCTCCCTTGCTAGAATCCTTCATTAGAAACCCGGATGCAGACCCCACACCACATTAAAAAAAAAAGGCATTGCTTCCATCAAATCATCACATCTAGTTTAATGAAGAGAAGGAAGAGGGGGGACATGATAGCAGTATTCCAATATCTCAGAGGCTGCCCCAAAGAATTGGGGGTCAACCTATTTTCCAAGGCACTGAAGGCAGGACAAGAAGCAACGGATGGAAACTCATCAAGGAGAGAAGCAGCCTAGAACTAAGGAGAAATTTTCTGACAGTTAGAACAATTAACCCGTGGAACCACCTGCCTCCAGAAGCGGTGAATGCTCCAACACTGGAAGTTTTTAAGAAGAGACTGGATAGCCATTTGTCCGAAATAGTATAGGGTTTCCTGCCTGAGCAGGGGGTTGGACTAGATGACCTCCAAGGTCCCTTCCAACTTTATTATTATTTTGGCCACGGTCTTGCCATTTTTTTGACCATATCCCACAGGAATCTGAAGCAAAATGCTGGCAGATTTTTGCACATAGCAACATTTCAACCACATCATTATTATTATTATTTATTATTTATTAGATTTCTATGCCGCCCTATTCCAAGAACTCAGGGCGGCTCACAGCATGAATACTAGCATAAAGAAATCCAATATTAAAATACATTATAAAACCCATTAATTAAAAAAAACAACCAATCATCCAGAAACAGACATACAAACATACGTACACTGGCTGGGGCAAGGTGTTAACTGCCCCAGGCCTGCTGGCAAAGATGGGTCTTCAATAATTTGCGAAAGGCGGAAAGGGTGGGGGCAATACGGATCTCCGGGGGGAGTTGATTCCAGAGGGCCGGAATAGATCCTACCGGAATAGATCCGGTAGGCTCTAATGCAATGTTTCTCAACCTTGGCAACTTTACGATGTGTGGACTTCAACTCCCAGAATTTTGGGAATTGAAGTCCACACATCGTAAAGTTGCCAAGGTTGAGAAAGACTGCTCTAATGGTTCTTGAAAACGTAAAAAAAAAAAGGCACCTTTTCCTTCCTATTATTATTTTTCCAAACCTATCTTCAGTTGATTTAAAAAAAAAAAAAAGAGTAATTGGTGATTGTGTTCCTATGCTATTAGCCTTGCCATTTAGCGGGTTGAGAAAAATCAGTGGGCAATTTCTTTTTCGTTATTCACCAGTATCAGCAATAGCCCGAGCACACCTATCAGAGAGTGTTTAGTCCTGGGAATCATATTTTAAGAAGTCCTTAATGAACTGCAGTAATTATGTCCAGAGAAAAGCCAACAAAATAAAGAGCATAGAAGGAAAACCTTAGGAAGAATGCTTGGAGGCATGGGATATATTTATCCTGCAGAAGAGAAGGCTGGGGAGAGAGGTGACAGCTGAAGGGCCGTCATGTAAGAAGATGAGACAGGGTAGGTCAGGATTGTTCTAAAGCAGAAGAAATCACGAGTTTAAATGACAAAGAAGGACATTTTGGTTGGCCGTCGGGACAAAAATATGCTAATGGTAAGAACTGTTCCACAGTGGCATGTGGGGGTGAAAGAATTTCTCTGAAGAAAGAAAGAATATTCTGTCTTCAGAGAGATTCAAAGAATCTTCAGAGGTATCTGGAGAAAGCATCTGAAGAAAGGATACTGCACTGGTGAGGATACCGCATCTAATTCTGGTTGCCACAACGCAAAAAAAGATGTTGAGACTCTAGAAAGAGTGCAGAGAAGAGCAACAAAGATGATAAAGGGACTGGACGCTAAAGCATGCAATGAACAGTTAAAGGAAGTAGGTATGCCTGGTCCAATGACGAGAAGGACTAGGAGTGACATAATAGCAGTCTTCTAGTATCTGAGGGGCTCCCACAGAGAAGAGGGGCTCAATCTGAGTTCCTGGAATAGGGCGGCATAGAAATCCAATTAATAAAATAAATTAATTAATAAAATCTATTCTCCAAAGCACCTGAGGGCAGCACCGGGAATAACGGTGGATGATCATTAATGACAGATCCAACCTAGAACTAAAGAAAATGTCCTGACAATGAAAAAAACAAAAAAAAAAAACCAGTGGTATGGTTTGCTTCTGGTGTTGTGACTGCTCCATCACTGGAGGCTTTCAAGAAGAGATTGGACAGACATTTGTCTGGGATGGAATAAGGATTCCTGCTCTGGGCAGGAGATTGGACTAGAACAGGGCTTTTCAACCTTTTCACCCATTGTACCCCTTTTGGGATATGGCAACATCCGAGGACCACCAGTCGCCTAGCAAGGTGTCAAAAACTTGATGACCCCCCCCAAAAAAGGAAAAAAAAGTGATAAAGTACAGGTAGTCCTCGACTTACAACAGTTCGCTTAGTGACTGTTCGAAGTTACAATGGCGCTGAAAAAAGTGCCCCCCAAGCCACAGCCGAGCAAGACACCTACCTCTCCACCCGGCAGCGCTCTTCCTCCTGTCCGAGGTTTTCATTGTTGTGAGCATTTCTGTTGAGGATTGGCAGCGGGGGTGGGGTGGGGGTGTTTGGTTTTTATTCCCCGCCGTCTGCTGGGTGGTTGCAGCAGGTTTTGGTCACTTCACATGACCCTGGGACACTGTGACCATCATATATACGAATCAGTTGCCAAGCATCTGAATGTAAATCACAAGACCCTGGAGAGGCTGCAACATTCCAGCTGATCGATGCTTCTTCGGGGCTCAGCAGAAGCGCCAGGATCAGTGCTGCTTTCCAGCTGATTGGTGCTTCTTCAGGGCTCAGCTGGAGCATGGAGCTTCAACTGGAGTGTGGCACTGATCCTGGCGCTTCCGCTGAGCCCTGACAGCCCTGCAGCTCCAGCCGTCTCTCGCTCAGGCTTGTGCGGTGCTGCCACCGGTTCAGCTCATTCCCCTCCCCCGCTACCACTTTTCTAGGATGGTCGCGTACCCCCTGCCAGGTGCCAATGGACCACGGGTGGTACCCACACCACTGGTTGAAAAGCCCTGGCCTAGAAGACCGCCTAGGTCCATTCCAGCCCTATGTTTCTCTAAGCCTCTCCCTACATCACCAGCCCTTACTATACCAAGCATTTTATGGGCTCCCTGAGATAGGTTCCGATTCTCTTTAATGATGTCTCCTTTAAGGACAGGGAGAAAGAGCTACTAAGGAACACATATCCCT
>JARGCV010000297.1:230000-332500 GCA_034064705.1 Bothrops alternatus
ACACACACACCACCACCGCCGCCGCCGCCACCACCACCCGGCAGCGAGCGAAGGAAGTCCGGGCCGGCCGCCCTTTCCCCGCCTGCCCTCACCCACCGGTCACTCGCCGGACAGAGCCAGCCCGGCCGCCTCCGCCGACATCCTCGTCCTCCTCCGCGTCTCGCTCTTCGGCGGGTGGAGCAGCGGCAGCGGCGGCGGTGGCGCTGGCGCCGGAGCCGCTCTGCCTGGCGACGACGGCTCCCTCCGCGGCAGGCAGCGGGGCAGAAGCCGAGCCGAGCCGAGCCGAGCCGAGCCGAGCCGCAAGCGTGGAGGGCCAGGACCGCCTCCCTCCCGGCGCGCTTCGGCCAATCAGCCCCCCCAGCCCGCACCCCGCACTCCTCCGCCTGCCTCCCCCCGCGCTCCTTCCTGACCACGCCCCCTCACCGCCGCGGCGGAGGTGGGGTCTGAGGCCCCGCCCCCTCCAGACCGCCCCCCCAGCAGATAGACAGGTGCGCTCCGCATCACCTTGGCCGCGGCGTTGGTCCCTTTGCCGGTCGGCCCCAACAGGTGACCTTGGCCGAGCTTGAGAGCGCTGAGCAGAGGGGGAGGATTTGGGAGGGAGACCACCAGGAGATGTCAGGCCCGAGATAGGGGGACTAGACTAGACTAGACTAGAATAGAATAGAATAGAATAGAATAGAACAGAACAGAACAGAAATAGGAATGAGTAGAGTAGAGTAGAGTAGAGTAGAGTAGAGTAGAGTAGAGTAGAGTAGAGTAGAGTAGAGTAGAGTAGAGTAGAGTAAACAGAACAGAACAAAATAGAATAAAATAGAAATAGGAATGAATAGAATAGAATAGAACAGAATTAGAATAGAATAGAAAATAGAATAGAATAGAATAGAATAGAATAGAATAGAATAGAATAGAATAGAATAGAATAGAATAGAATAGAATAGAATAGAATAGAATAGAATAGAAGTAGTAGAAAATGGAATAGAATAGAATAGAAATAGAAAATGGAATAGAATAGAATAGAATAGAATAAGGGACCTTGGAGGTCATCTAGTCCAACCCCCTGCTCAAGCAGGAAACCCTGTACCATTTCAGACAAATGGCTGTCCAGTCTCCTCTTTAAAACTTCCAGTATTGGAGCATTCACTGCTTCTGGAGGCAGGTTGTTCCACTGGTTAATTGTTCTGACTGTCAGGAAGTTTCTCCTTAGTTCTAGGTTGCTTCTCTCCTTGATTAGTTCCCATCCGTTGCTTCTTGTCCTGCCTTCAGGTGCTTTGGACAATAGATCCGGGAAGGAAGCAGTGGCTGCTCAGCTCTTAAATAATAATTTAATCCTTATTTCTTGTTGATTCAATTCAAATTAATTATTTAATCAAATTAAATATTAAATTAAAGAAAATGCAGGAAACAAGCCAGGTTACTAACTTAACAACTGCACTGATTCACTTAACAACTGAGGCAAGAAAGGACGTAAAATGGGGCAAATTTCACTTAACAAATCAGAAATTTTGGTCTCAATTTTCGTAAGTCAAGGACTACCTGTACACACACACACACACGCACACATTTGGATGCAGAGAATATACAGTACTTTGTATACAATGTAAGGAAATATAATATGTAAACAGAAGCTGTCAGAATGCACTTTGAACAGTTAAAACAGAGTTAATAAAATTCAGGTAAAGCTCTGACGATCCTGAATGCTTTTCTGTAATTAGAGAGGTAATAAATTTGACAAATAACCTCCAGCCAGGCCTAAAACTTGGCCAAATGTCTGATAGGACTGACAGATCCTCTCCCATGCAATTTTCATATCTGTGTGGCCCACACATGCATATATATATAACATGTATGTGGTTATATTAATTACAATATTATTCTGGAAGCTTTTGAAGCCTCAACATCATTTTAGCCGTGGCCTATCCACTGCAGGATGAAGGCCTCTTCCACGTATTTCCAGCCAACGTGGTCCTGAGCTTTCCTTTGCCAATTGGACCGCAATACTTGCTGGTTTTGTCGATCCATCTTGTTTTAGATCTCTTCTGTGGATGCTTTTGATCAAGGGGGATCCATTCTAGGACTGCCTTGGTCCACCTGGCCTCTGTTCTTCTTGCTACGTGACCAGTCCTTTTCCATTTCAGTTCTTTTACTTTCTTGATGGCATTGTGTATTTTAATTTGTTCTCTAATCCATGTGCAGGTCTTTCTGTCTTCTCTTGCAATGCTGAGCGTGTATATTTCCACGGTTCTTCGTGCCACTTGTAGCTTTTGTATCTAATTGCGAGGTTAGTGTCCATTTTTCATATGTTAGAGCAGGTAACACACACTGATCGAAAACTTTTCAGGCATAGGGGCAGATTGTTCTTGAAAATTATGCTTAGCTTGCCGAATGCCTGCCTGCCACGTCTAACCTGCCATTCAATTTCCTTTATTCCTTTGAGATCTGTTGGCCAGGGTGCATAAATAGCTCTACAGATAAAGCTCATTCAAAAGACTGCAATTATTGGATAGCCAAATTTCATTTGCATGATTTTCAGAAGGGTGGGTTGAGGGAGAAAATGTGTGTGTGTGTGTGTGAGAGAGAGAGAGAGAAGATCAATATTACTTATTTGAATTTATGAAGGTATTCCTTCATTCTTTGGGCTTTGCGTTTTGTAGAGGGCCAAAGAGGACTCGGTAAGTTAAGAATGCTACAGTTAAGAAAGTTTACAAGAAAACCATTTTGGATTAAAACAAACAATGGCGGCCAACAATATGATGGGCGGAATAAAAAAAACAAATCGGTTCCGACGTTTCAAAATTGCCAAAGAGGAGTGGAACAAAATTGTTCCAAGGGTGAAGGGCCCTGTCCAGGGTGCTTACTAATTTAATTCTGCTGACAGGAGTAAGGAGGAACCTGTGGCTCAAAAGGGCGCGACGGCCAAGGGGAAATGGGGAAAAAAAGGCGGACTGCAGTGTTTGGCGACCCCCGTGAAACGGTCGTTCGACACCAAATGGGGTCGCGACCCACAGGTTGAGAACCACTGATCTATAGCCATATCTATCTATGTATATTATAGCTATTTATATATCTATAGCTATAGCTATAGTTATCTATCTCTCTATCATCTACCTATATCATCTCTCTCATATCTATCATCTATCTAGCTAGCTACCTAGCTACCTATCTATCTCATCATAATCTCTCTATTATCTCTATCTATCTATCTATCATCTAGCTATATCATCTCTCTCATATCTATCTATCTATCTATCTATATCTAATTATATCTATATCTGAATCTCTATCTATCTCTATATCTTATATCTATGTGAATATCTATCTCTCTATCTATCTATCTATCTATCTATCATTTACCTATATCACCTCTCTCATATCTATATCTATCTCTCTATTATCTATCTCTCCATACTCTATCTATCTATCATCTATCTATAATCATAATCTCTCTATTATCTATCTAACTCTAATTATATCTATATCTGAATCTCTCTCTCTCTCTCTCTCTCTCTCTCTCTCTCTCTCTCTCTCTCTCTCTCTCTCTCTCTCTCTCTCATGACTTCCTCTGAACTAACTGAAGTTTCGAAATGTCTTCAGAGACAGCCTCTTCATCTCTAACTAAATCTCTTTCCTGCAGGGTGGCTAAACTAGATTTGCAAAAGAAAAGGCTAGCCCAGGGGTTTTTAAAATCAGAAACTACAGAATTTTAATTGAACTCACCTTTTCTTTCACTCTATTTGTGTTGAGGTGAGTCTTCTCTTTCCAATGAGATCAGTGGTCCAGTATGTTGGAGGTGGAACTTAAAATACTGCAGCAATTCATGGAATGGTATTTTAATGGGTTTTACCACCCTGAATGTACAATATTAATTGCACCGTTTGTAGTCAGCTGCTGCTTTTTGAGCACCGGGCTGAACTTGTCTGGACTTGGAAAGTAAGCAAGATCGGGTCTAATTACTGCTTAGACTGGAGCCTACCACGAAATCTCGGGGCTTAATCGAAGTTGTGGAATTTTAAAAATATCCGACACCAAGGCAATAATAAATTGTTTGAACTTTTGCAAAGAAAACTATGTGAACATGGATTAAAAGTCAGCAGAAATCGAGCTGGAAAAAAAGAAAAAAGAGAAGTAACTTCTCTGCTCCTGATAATACAGGTAATCTTTCACTTATGACCACAAATGAGCCCAAAATTTCCGTTGCTAAGAAAGTCGCTTCTTAGGGAGTTTTGTCACATTTGACAACTTTCCTTGCCACAGTAATTAAAAGTGGGCTCCATTTATTCACAGTTGCTGCCCAGAAACAGGAAACCTGCTTGGGTGTGGATGGGTCTCCACTTATACACTGAAACTGTCAGCCCACATCAGATATAATAATAATAATAATAATAATAATAATAATAATAATAATAATAATAATAATAATAATAGTTGGAAGGTACCTTGGAGGTCATCTAGTCCAACCCCCTGCTCAGGCAGGAAACCCTGACAAATGGCTGTACAGTTTCTTCTTAAAAACTTCCAATGTTGGCACATTCACTGCTTCTGGAGGCAGGTTGTTCCACTGGTTAATTGTTCTAACGGTCAGGAAGTTTCTCCTTAGTTCTAGGTTGCTTCTCTCCTTGATTAGTTTCCATCCATGGCTTCTTGTCCTGCCCTCAGGCACTTTGAAGAATAGCTTGACTCCCTCTTCTCTGGGGCAGCCCCTGAGATACTAGAACACTGCTATCATGTCCCCCCTCGTCCTTCTCTTCATTAAACTAGACATACCCAATTCCAGCAACTGTTCCTTATATGCATTAGCCTCCAATCCCCTTTATTTAAAACAAGAGGTTCAGATCCTATCTTATACCCTGTAAGTTTTTTTAAATAAAAACTACCATATATAATTAAAGCACAAGCAATAACAAAATCAATTTTAATAGCCCGAGGAAGCCAGATCATGTTGGGAAGAAAAAAAAAGGGAGCTGGAATCAATCAACCTTTGGCAATCAAGGGCTGCCTTTAATATATATATATATATATATATATATATATATATATATATATATATATATATATATATATATATATATATATATATATATATATATATATATATATATATATATATATATATATATATGGTTTCAATCTCCAAGGTGACATTATGTCATCACAGAAGCGAGTGAGCAAGCTTGGCAGTAGATTTGGATAATAGGTTAATAGAAAAAGAATACTGTTTAAGGCCAGTCCGTACCTTGTATCTTATTTTCTTTGATTTGAAATGGAAAAACGAAACACTCATGTTTTTACAGGTAGATAATGTCTGCCAGATTTAAATGACTGAAATCTTAGAGCATCTTCAGAACAGAGGAATAAAGAGTTGGGGAACTGGGAATATTTCTCTCTGATTTGGAAGTTTTTAAGAAGAGATTGGACAGTCATTTGTCTGAAATGGTATAGGGTTTCCTGCCTGAGCAGGGGGTTGGACTAGAAGACCTCCAAGGCCCCTTCCAACTTTGTTGTTGTTTTAAGATTTAATCTTCAATTCGATTCACAGTCTGGGACTGGTAAAAACTTAAGTTCTGAACAAGGTGGGTTTTGTTTGTTTGTTTGTTTGCAAAATCAGAGTATTGCTATGATTATTATTATGATTATTTATGTAAGTCTGGTAGATACTTTGACCCGTGGGGCATCAAGTCCAAAGGGATTCCCTAAATTTATTAGCCAACATCACGTGGAGTGCTAGACTGGTGCTCTTACACAACCATATTTTACATCAGTGGACCTGATGTTGGATCCTTTGATCTCTGCTTGTACCAAATGTAGCTTGTGGTTCTCAGAGGCTATTGATAAAAAATAATAAGAAAGGTTAAGAGTGTACAGTACAGGAACTTCTGAAAATGAACTATTTCCTGAAGACTCTGGCATCTACAGGAGTAGACTGTAGAGAGCCAGGGAGATGACCAAGAGATCACTGGAGAAGAAGAAACAAGTCTAATGAGGTGGGAGAATATTACAAAGATACACAGACTAGCCATTCACTCAGCTCCATGAGATGAGAGAGAGAGAGAGATTGAAAATTTAAAAACATGCAAAAATGGGCAATTTTGATATGATGGCTCATGTTTGATATTCACTTTCCCTTCATTTGTGGATAAATTGTTTGAGAACAGCTTTGATTCTATGGGGAAAAAAATCTTGCTATAGCCAGAAAAAATGAGATAAAAGAGAGAGGAGGAGGAGGAGGAGGAGGAGGAGGAGGAGGAGGAGGAGGAGGAGGAGGAGGAGGAGGAGGAGGACGCTTTGTGTATGCTGTACCCTTACTTGCTTGTAGACAGAACTTCTGAAAGTTCTGGGGAGAAAAAAAGAAATAAGTAGAAAGAAAAGAGTATTTTGACCCCTATGTTTTGTTCATATCAGGCCCAAAGAACCAAGAATAATGGTGGAGTTACTTCGGAGTAGTTCCTCTATCGTTATCTACCTAAAGACAGAATCTTGCCAGACTAAAGCGATTATTTGCAATAACAATAGACATTCCCTGTGAATTGCTAGGGAGGGTCTGACCTTGCTCTCTTCCTGCCCACCAGACATGCCAGCTGTGGCATCGCTTTGCCCTCTGAAAAGGAGACCCTCCCTCCTGCAACTCTGGATTACATCCCACCATATCTATGAAAAATAGGGAGGAAGGGAGGGAGGGAGGGAGGAAGGAAGGAAGGAAAGGGATTTTCCTTTTTTGCTATTAGTGCCAAAACTCATTTACATCAGATTTAATTAAACTACAGAATCTGCTTCCAGAGAATGCAGGCATGGCTGCCAACTTGGTTGGCTTTAAAGAATTACATCTATTCATGATGTACAAAGCTATCAGTGGCTGCTAATCAGGATGATTCAATGCCAGTTGCCAAATAAGAAGCACCGTCCAACTCAGAATGCTAGGGGGTGGTGCCAGTCTGTTCAAGTCCTGCTTGTTAGAGATATCCGGATATTCGTGATGAAAACAAAATGCTGGGCTAAGTCAAGATCCAAAAAAGGTGGTTCTTCTTTTTAAAGGAAAGTGAAAACCATACACAAGTATGTTGGCTTCGAAATAAATCCAGCACTCGCTTCCATGACGGGAAATGCAGAATGAGAGATTCAACACGAGCTCAAGTGCAACCTCTCCTGTGCTACATGGATCTGGGCCACTCATGTGTTGGACCAACTGTTGGACCCCCTTTCAGCCAGCATCCCTGGGCCTCGTCTTTGCCAGCACACTGGTAGTCCTTGACTTATGACTACAAAGGAACTGCCCGTCCTAATTATAAGTCATGACAATCATAAATTGGGTCTCCCATATGACCAAATCAACTTTATGACATCTTTTGCGGCAGTTCTTAAGCAAATGACCTGGTCATTAAGCAAACCAATGGTTTGCTATGGGCAGTTTTTCCAAAAACAAGAAGTAAATGCTGCTTGTCAGCAAAACCGCCATAAAATACTCGTACCTTATTTATTTGGCCAAGTGTAGTTAGACCCACAAGGAATGTGTTTCTGCTAGAGAAGCAGAAAATGCAGACGTGTGACTGCGGGACTGTGCAAACAGTCATGAATGTAAGCCCATTGCTGAGCACCAGAAATAGGACCGTGTCACCATGCACAGTGGCTGCTGTCAGACCTTCAGGATGAATTGTGAGGACCACCAAAGAAGTCCATCACAACTTTGAATGATTGTTAAGCAAGCAGTCATAAGTCAAGGACTAAGAGAGGTGGTGGTGGTGCAGTGGTTAGAATACAGCAATGCAGGCTAACTCACTGCGCGCTCCAGGAATTTGATTCTGACCGGCTCAAGGTTGACTCAGCCTTCCATCCTTCCAAGGTCGGTAAAATGAGGACCCAAAATGCTGACTCTGTAAACCTTAGAGAGGGCTGTGAAGCACTATGAAGTGGCATATAAGTCTAAATGCTATTGCTATGGCTATTGCTGTAGCTGATTGGATGTCATAGTAAGAGCCCTGGTGGCGCAGTTGTTACAATGCAGTGTTGCAGGCTAACTTTGCCCACAGCCTGGAGTTCGATCCTGACCAGCTTGAGGTTGACTCAGCCTTGGTAAAATGAGGACTCAGATTGTTGGGGGCAAGAGGCTGACTCTGTAAACTGTTTAGAGAGGGCTGTAAAGCACTGTGAAGCAATATATAAGTCTACGTGCTATTGCTATCTGTAGCCAGTTTGCCTGCTCTCTTCAAGAGCACACTCTGTGAGAAAGAGTCAACACAACAGAGCATCTTTTTTGCTGCTCTGGATGTTGGCTGGAACCCAAAGGGAGAAGATATGGAGAAGAAACCTTCTCAAGATAGACTCATCAAGAGTTTCTCCAGGCTAAATAAATCTGGAGCTGGAATTGTGCAAGCATTCCGATTAACTGTTCCTCCTTCACAACGAGAAGACCCTGTGAGCTGAACATCTGCAGGCCCTTGATCAAAGTTTTGGGTCAAAGTCTTAAAAGTTGAAGGCTTTCTGTTAGGGGAATTGAGAGTGGTCTACCCGACAGCAGAAATGAAAAAGAGGCATTGACTGGTAATAAACTAACTAACCAATGGATTTCCAGTCATTTTTTTTTCAAAGAATCTTGAATAATTCAAAGAATCCTGAGAAGAAGGAGAGAAATGGGTACAATTGATCCGAATGCAAATCACTTTCAGCATTGAGTGACTATCTGTTAAGGATCTATCTATTCTTTATTTATAATTTCTTCCACATATAAATCAAGAGGCATCCGGTAGCTCCTTTCCAGGTGAACAAATTTAATTAAAAGGCATAAGCGTTCACCAGCTTTTCAATTAAATTTGTTAGTTGGAAAAGATGCTGCTAAATTCCTGGTTTTGGGGTGCCAAAGAGTTACCATGTATTTCATCTAAAGGGAGCCGAGAAAAGTGCAGGAAACAGCATGAATACATGCATACAGTGCAAAAAGTGAAAATGTTACATTCCTCCCCCCAAATCCCAGTTAAAAGTCACAATGGCTTCAGTGACCATCTTCTGGTTAGTCTCCCCAGCAAGGGCTTAGATAAATAACCAAAAATAAAGCTTTACAGCAGCGGTTCTCAACCTGTGGGTTGGGACCCCATTTGGGGTTGAATGACCATTTCACAGGGGTCGCCAAACAACGCAGTCCGCCATTTTTTTCCCCTTTTCCTTAGCTGTGCTACTCCCTCTTATTCTATTGGCTTTTGAAAGCCAATAGAATAGACTCTCTTGAATAGAGTCTAATTCTATGGGCTTTCAAAAGCCAATAGGAATTGTCCAGGCTGTCTCTGCTGTGCTGAGCCCGCCAAAAGTCCCAGTCTGCAAACGGTGCTGCAAGTTGTCTGCAGCGAAGGCGAGCTCTCCGGAAGTTTCCACCCCTCCCTGCTGAACAACTACTAAAAGTGTAAGTAAAAGAGGGCCAGGGGTGGGAGGTGGGAGGCCGGCGGGCGCAGGGAGGGCAGCTGGCACACGTGGGGCCCGGCGGGTGCCTTACCTCCCTTGGGTTGGGCCAGCGTGGTTGCCCTGCGCCGTCACTGCCCCTTCCCAGCTATGCCTCGGCCGGCGCAGGGGGCGGCACCATGCATGTGCGGCGCTCCTGGGCAGCAAAAGTCTTCGACTTACGACCGGTTGGATAGTCCTCGACTTACAACCGGTTGGGTAGTCCTCAATTTACAACCAGTTGGGGGTCGCGGCATTAAAAAGGTTGAGAACCACTGCTTTACAGAGACCTATCCAAAGTGAAAGTATGTAGAACAGCTCGCCTGCTGAAGTTCTTGAGCTCCATCAATGGAGGTTTTCAACCAAGACTGGACAGCTATATGTCTAGGAAAGTGTGAGGATTGGACTAGAAGCTTTCAAAATGCCCTCCAGTTCTAGGCTTCTAGGATTCTTAACCGCCCTCCAGAAGTGACTTTCGAGAGATAATAGCTGCCATTGTTCTTGTTCTTTCAGACCATGAACAAGCAGTAGCGAGAAGTGAAAGAAGATCCATTCTGAAGGAGCGCCATGGACCAGAAATGGCCCAAAGTCTAACTTCTGGAGGAAATGGTGCCATGTTCCTCAGCATTCATAGTTGGGGGGATCTCTCATCTGCTTTGCAGTTGTCCCAATCTTGCAGTAGAGCTGTCAACAAAAGCAGAAGATCACAAAACATCACCAGGTCACCCTCAATCAGCATCTAATCTAGAGATGCCCTCAAGGTTCCTAACCTTCGCTCAGAATAGAAACGTCAGCAGCTGGCGCCAGGCGTGCCCCCACTCACCCCTCTGAATTTTTTAATATCAAATTTTAATCTAAGCCAAAGAATTCAATTACACACTCGCTCACACACTGACTCTTAACTCCTTGTATCCGACAAATCTGGGTCTCCAATCGCTTCCCCCGTTCATCTGCTTTGCTTTCCTGCGGTGACTCCACCTCTGCCTCTATAATTGAGCCTGAGAAGAAGGATCAGATATTACTCCATCATCGGCCATCTCAAGAACCTGGTCCATGTCATTTTATAGTGAGAAGTACCCCTTGACCAGTGACAAGTGGTCCTTGACTTACAACCACAATGGAGACCAGAATATCTTTGTTAATCAAAGTGATTGCTGGGTGAGACGTGTCCAGTTTTATGCCATAATTTGTAAGCAAATCACTGCAGCCATTAAGTGAATCGTGCAGTCTTTAAGTGAAACCTGCTTTTCCCATTGACTTTGCTTGCCTGGAAGGTCATCAATGGTAACCCCAGGGTGCTACAACTCTACACACCTGGATGCCAAGCAAGCAAATTGTGATCATGTGACTGTGAGCAATGCTATGTTGGTTGTAAGTGTGGTTGTATTTTTTTCAGCGCTGTTGTAACTTGGAATGGTTGCTAGATGAATGGTTTACCTGTACTCAGAGTAAAGTCGAGGTATAACTGCTGGAGCAGTGGTTGACCACAGTTGCTGAAGCCCATTCAAGAGGAACTAGATCTCACTAAAGGCAGTGCACCCAAAATCTGGGTAAATTACCCCAAATTGGGTAAAAGTAGCTTTTCTTGGGGTAATGACCCACAAACTAATTGCCCATCACAACAGGGATGTTTCAGTTGACTTAGGGATTGCCAGAGGTACTAAAATATATCCCAAATATTCCTATGAAGATAAAATTTGATGAAATCACCAATGCTAATTGATGGAAATGGGGCAGTGATCATTCATGGCTATTATTTTTATAATACAGGTAGTCCTTGAGTCTTGGCCATCTGTTCAGTGACTGTTTGAAGTTGCGATGGTGCTGAAGGAAGGGACCTTCAGGGTTGAACTGTGGGGTCCTTGGTGCTCTCTGAGCTTGGTTGTTTTCTTGCAGACGTTTCATTACCAAACTAGGTAACATCATCAGTGCTAGAAGAGAGGGGAGGAGGAGGAGGAGGAGGAGGAGAGAACTGTGGGGTCCTTGGTGCTCTCTGAGCTTTGCTGTTTTCCTGCAGACATTTCATTACCAAACTAGGTAACATCATCAGTGCTAGAAGAAGGGAGTGGAGAGGAGGAGAGGGAGGGGGAGTAAGAGGAGGAGGAGGAGGAGGAGGAGGAGGAGGAGGAGGAAGAGAAAAAGGACTGTGGGATCCTTCATACTCTCTGAGCTTGGTGGCTTTCTTGCAGATGTTTCATTACCAAAGTAGGCAATGCGCTGATGATATTACCTAGTTTGGTAATGAAACATCTGCAAGAATACCACCAAGTTCAGAGAACACCAAAGATTCCCCAGCTCAGAAAGAGTTTCTGATAAATACTTTTTGGTACTGAAGGAAAACGTTTGTGAAGCTCTGCAGTAGGTCAAATTGAGATGTTCTTAGTTCGCAATATAAACCACTACTGGAGACAGCCAAGGAACCATCTCTCTCCAGCTGCAGGCCAATTTAAACAGAATTTGTAGGATATAGCCATGCTTAGTTCAGATTCAGTATCATGCTGTCAAGCATCAGGGAAATCAGGAAGTTCAGATGGGTATAAAGATTTATTGTCAGCTTAAATTCTCTACAACAGGGGTCTTCAAACTTGGCCCTTTGATGACTTGTGAACTTCAGCTCCCAGAATTCCTCAGCCAGCATGCCTGGCTGAGGAATTCTGGGAGCTGAAGTCAAGTCATCAAAGGGCCAAGTTTGAAGACCCCTGCTCTACAAGATAGTCCAAGCAATTCACCAATAGATGAACAATGTAAGGTGGGCTGGATTTAGATCACTTGTGGGCGCGCAGGGACTCATGACTGATGACGCGTTTGACCCCTACCTCGGGCTCAGCCTGGTCATATCCTATACGTGCTGAGGGACTTTTATTTCAGCTCAGATCAAGCCCCTTCGTGGCCAAGCAAAATCAAGTACAGGGTGATAGTCAAGATACAATCAGTTTCAGCACCTTGGACAGGGTATGTTAGTGTAAGACCTGGAAGAAATGGAGTCCCTGAAGCAGGAAGCGTGAGCTTAAATGGACTCCAGAAGATGGTAGAGGACAGGACGGCCTGGAGGAACGTTGTCCATGGGGTCACGATGGGTCGGACATGACTCCGCAACTAACAACAACAACAACAAATTCTACAATCCTGCCATATACTGTTGTAATAGAAGAAAAGAAAGTGGTCCTGGTGTTCCCTGTGTAATAGAACTGCTTCTGTTATGGGGCAGCCATTGGCCAAAAATTCCCAGCAGCATTGCCTACAAGTGGAATTTACCATCTCTTGCAGCACTTGACAATGAGTTATTCTCCAACAGTTCATTGCCTTCTGCGATCAACAATCTGGCAAGTTCTGAAGAGAGAAGCGTCGTTTCTGAGGCATCTTTTGTCTTGTCCTCATCCTCTTGGCTGCTAATCCTGAGGAGGGAAAATGTGGTGGTTTGTGAATTCCTACTTCGCAGTCTCTTAGTGTAATGGGATAGCAGAATAACCTTGGGAGGTGGAAGCCTAGACAATGGTCAGATGAAAACTATCTGAGCCCAGAGAAGGAATGGAGATGGAGAAAACATCTCAGAAGGGACCTGCTCTGGTTCTCTAGAAAATATAGGTAAAGTGGGGAAGGTAGAGATGTGCTTTCAGACTCACAAGATTCTATTGCTAGTATTATAAAAGTAGTGTTAATATTCTTGGCTTTGGTTTCATGCCTGGACTATCTAAAAGGGCTAATGCTCAGGGAAACTTTGAAGAAAGCCATAATCATTCAGTTTTGCTACTTGTATTATGAAAGAGCCAGATTGGTCTAGTGCAGGGGTAGGCAATCTTGGCTCTTTTATGACTCGTGGACTTCAACTCCCAGAATTCCTGAGCCAGCCATGCTGAGGGGAAAGGGAGAGGTTTCTAAGCTGAGCCATGCTGGCTCAGGAATTCTGGGAGTTGAAGTCCACGAGTCATAAAGCGGCCTAGGCCTAGGCTAGAGGTAGGCAACCTTGGCTCTTTTATGACTCGTGGTCTTCAACTCCCAGAATTCCTGAGCCAGCATGGCTCAGCTTGGAAACCTCTCCCTTTCCCCTCAGCATGGCTGGCTCAGGAATTCTGGGAGTTGAAGTCCATGAGTCATAAAGCGGCCTAGGCCTAGGCTAGAGGTAGGCAACCTTGGTTCTTTTATGACTCGTGGTCTTCAACTCCCAGAATTCCTGAGTCAGCCATGCTGAGGGGAAAGAGAGAGGTTTCCAAGCTGAGCCATGCTGGCTCAGGAATTCTGGGAGTTGAAGTCCACGAGTCATAAAGCGGCCTAGGCCTAGGCTAGAGGTAGGCAACCTTGGCTCTTTTATGACTCGTGGTCTTCAACTCCCAGAATTCCTGAGCCAGCATGGCTCAGCTTGGAAACCTCTCCCTTTCCCCTCAGCATGGCTGGCTCAGGAATTCTGGGAGTTGAAGTCCATGAGTCATAAAGCGGCCTAGGCCTAGGCTAGAGGTAGGCAACCTTGGTTCTTTTATGACTCGTGGTCTTCAACTCCCAGAATTCCTGAGTCAGCCATGCTGAGGGGAAAGAGAGAGGTTTCCAAGCTGAGCCATGCTGGCTCAGGAATTCTGGGAGTTGAAGTCCTCGAGTTATAAAAGAGCCAAGGTTGCCTACCCCGGGTCTAGTGGTTAAGGCAACAGGCTGGAAAATGGGAGATCATGAGTTCAAGTCCCATCTTAGCCCTGAAAGCCAGCTGGGTGACTTTTGGCCAATCACCAGAAGCTTGTGACTTTGGAACCATCACCAGGAGATGATGAATTCTAGTCCCACCTTAGGCATGAAAGCCAGCTGGGTGATTTTGGACCAGTCACTCTCTCTCTCAGCCTAACCTACCTCACAGGGTTGTTGCTGTGGAAAAAATAGGAGGAGAAAGGTGTGCTGAATATGTATGCTGCCTTGAGTTATTTGTAAACATAATAAAGGTTGGATACAAATAAATAAATGAGATGTAGAGGAACAACGGTCTGTCTCCCAACTCCTTTGTAATTGTTACTCAGAAGGGCCATAGAAAGTATTTTGGACATCCTGCTCACATCAAAAGTGGTTTTTTATTTTTAAAAGGCAACTGGATTGATTTTTTTTTTTAGGAAAAAGAAGACATTTTGCTTCCTATCCTAGAAGCTTCATCAATTGTATTGGATACTATGGGAGATGGAAGGACAGCTATTGACATCTGAGATTGAGATTGACAGTTGAGACAGTTGGTGGGAAGGGGAAGGATAGGTTGAGCAGTTGACTGCAAAGAAAACACAATCTTTCCATTCCCCCCCCCACACCATTCTGTCAGATCCTATCATTCCCCTCCCCCCCTTCATCCAGTTTTGGTCACCACGATGTAAAAATGATGCTGAGATTCTAGAAAGAATGCAGAGAAGAGCAACAAAGAGGATTAGGGGACTGGAGGCGAATGCATCTAAGGAACGGTTGCTGGAATTGGGTATGTCTAGTTTAATGAAGAGAAGGAAGAGGGGGGACATGATAGATGTGTTCCAATATCTCAGGGGCTGCCCCAAAGAAGAGGGAGTCAAGCTATTTTCCAAGGCGCCTGAAGGCAGGACAAGAAGCAACGGATGGCAACTAATCAAGGAGAGAAGCAACCTGGAACTAAGGAGAAACTTCCTGACAGTTAGAACAATTAATCAGTGGAACAACCTGCCTCCAGAAGCAGTGAATGCTCCAGAACTGGAAGTTTTTAAGAAGAGACTGGACAGCCATTTGTCCAAAATGGTATAGGGCAATGATGGCGAACCTTTTAGAGACCGAGTGCCTAAACTGCAACCCAAAACCCACTTATGTATCGTCGGGTGCCAGATGAGTGTGGCCCATTGGGTGGGCATGGCTCATTGGGTGGGCATGGCTGCGGTGGTAACGGCAGACTGGGTGAGACTAAAAAACTCAATCAATCAATTCCAACTTTGCGAGATCTTTTTTTCCCCCGCAAGAAATTAATTGATTGATTGAACCTTTTCTCTTTTTTGCACACGGCGGCAGAGGCCTAAAGCGAAAAGGTTTTATAAAACCCAGCTGAAGGCCTAGGACTGGGGTGACGGCGCGCGTGCCCACAGAGAGGGCTCTGCGTGCCACCTGTGGCACGCGTGCCATAGTTTCGCCACCATGGGTATAGGGTTTCCTGCCTGAGCAGGGGGTTGGACTAGATGACTTCCAAGGTCCCTTCCAACTTTATTATTATTATTATTATTATTATTATTATTATTATTATTATTATTATTATTATTATTAATTACTGCCCTTCTATTTCCCACAATACCATCCAATACAACTGATGAAGCTTCCAGGAGAGGTGGCGAAATATCTTTTTCTTCTTCCTCACAAAAAATTAGTCCAGTTCCCTTTTCAAAAATAAAAAACCACTTTTGATGCAACGATGACCTGGATGGCTGAGAATGTTCAGACTGCACACCTGGTAAGAAAGAAACTCAAGGAAGCTCTTACCTCTTCTTGGGCAATGAGCAAGGTGCGCTCAGCAATCTGTGGGCATGCTGGTTAAAGACAAAAAAAAATGGGGGAAAAAAGTTGTCAACATTGCAGAAATGTGACCTCATTAGTACTAGCAAATATCTTTCTTTTTTTTTTTTTTTGCTGGATTTTTACAATTCACTCTGAGGAAGACCCATTTTTCCACCAAGAGGAAAAATAAGAACAAAAACCGTTTAAGAACGTAAATCGAAGTTCAAATTAAATCACTCCAAACCATCTTGAAAAAGCGTATTGAATTTCTACCTCAGTTGTTTTTGTTAGGGATCATAAAAGACTGTACCACCACAGAGAGGAACTTAATTTTGAACCTGATCACAGCAGCGAGACTGATGGTGGGACAATACTGGAAGAAGCCAGAAATACCACCTATTGAAGAATGGACTTTGAAAGTCATAAATTTGGCAGAGATGGCTAAAATATCGGCATATTTGAAGGATCGCTCAAATGAACAATATATGTTAGACTGGAAACAGTGGATAGACTATATACAAGAGAAACACCAATCAAAGAAAATGTATCTGGCTTATAGTTAAATCTGGACATACGGAGGGAAGAATGTTTACAAATTTAAATCGATTGTATTAAGTTGAATAGAAGTTAACTTGAATTTTTTCCTGGTTTACATGTACAAATATATATCTATTAATAAAAAATGTTTTTTTTTAAAAAAAAGTCAGTAATCCTAGTGCTAAACTTCAGCTGCAAAAATGAAAAAGGGTATTTGACTCTCTGCCTTTAATCATGGGCAGGAGATATGCTTTTAATGGAAAAAGTGAGCAACCTCCCCTCCCCACACACACACCAAAATAAGGTCAGGCATGGTGCTATGGTCAAAATTAAAGGGAGATCATTCTTAATCAGTTCTTTGTTTAATTTTAAACTACCTCTCTCATTTTCTAAGATAAAAAGCTCTTCGCCCTAATTTCTCCAACATAGAACTGTGGATTTAAATTCATCGTCCTGTTTGTTGCCCTGATGTCATTTCCTCTGCACAACTTTCCGTAATGCACACTTTTCACCTTAAATCCCTGTGTCTTCTTTTTAAATTAAAATCTCCCTGATGAAAATTTTTAGATCCTTTTATTTTTCTTATAGCAATTTGCTCACCACACACGTTCTTTTTTCGGCCACATCTCTTGCAAATAAATGGTTCTGTTCATCTGGAATTTTAACCCAGGGCTCTTCAAACCTGACCCTTTTATGACTTGTGGACTTCGACTCCCGGCGCTGATCCTGGCGCTTCTGCTGAGCCCAGAAGAAGCGCCGATCAGCTGGAATGTTGCAGCATCTCCAGGGTCTTGTGATTTACATTCAGATGCTTGGCAACTGATTCATATTTATGGCGGTCACAGTGTCCCAGGGTCATGCGAAGTGACCAAAACCTTCTGCAACCACCCAGCAGACGGGGGGAATAAAAACCAAACACCCCCACCCCCGCTGCCAATCCTCAACAGAAATGCTACAATAATGAAAACCTCAGACAGGAGGAAGAACGCTGCTGGGTGGGCAGGCAGGTGTCTTGCTCGGCTGTGGCTTGGGGGGCACTTTTTTCAGTGCCCTTGTAATTTTGAACAGTCATTAAGTGAACTGTTGTAAGTGGAGGACTACCTGTACTTTATCACTTTTTTCCTTTTTTTTTTTTTTTGGTCATCAAGTTTTTGACACCTTGCTAGGCGACTGGTGGTACTTGGATGTTGCCACATCCTAAAAGTGGTACAATGGGTGAAAAGATTGAAAAGCCCTGGACTAGTGTCTAGACTAAGGATGGGCAACTGTGGTTCCCTTTACAATCTGTGGACTTCAACTCCCAGAATTCTTGAACCATTCCCAAGAGCATGGCTGGCTCAGGAATTCTGGGAGTTGAAGTCCACAGGTTGTAAAGGGACCACAGTTGCCCACTCCTGGACTAGACCCTGAATTCTGATTGGATGCAAAGATATCACCTGTACAAACAATAGGAGTTTCCTGTTGTAAATTTCCAGGTGTTTCTGGGCAACCTCTGACTTGTGTAACTGCTCGTTCACCAAGGACAGGTGCTTCTTCAGTTCTAAGGCATCACTCTGATTTGGGGGGGAAATAGAAAAAGAGAGAAAAGACAGAAGGACAGGATTGGAAGAGAAGATGATTAGTTTTGACACACGTTTGCTCACCCGGGTGTTTACAAAATAAGTTTTGCTCCAGAACCAAAATGTTAGTTAAAAACATGATGGTGACACAGAGAAGTTTGAGAATCCAAAATTGTCATAAAGCAAGATGCTATCCTTATATTGTTTCTATTGTTTTTATTATACACTATTTTTATACTTTTATATTTTTATATTTTTTATACTTTTATTCTTTGCTCCGGATTCCTTCAAAGCTGACTGCATTAATTAGGGACAAAAATGTAAACATTTTTGTGGTTATTGGGAAAATTGCTTCTGCACTTGCTGCATGAAAGAAAAAACATGAAATTTTAACTTTGGGTCTTGACAGTTAAGGGAGTTATTGCTATAGAAATGGCTGGTGGTTATTATTTGGCATAACTAAAAAGTTGATACTATAACTTTATTTCATAACTTACTGCACCGAAACCAGTAGGAAGTCACTTGTTTTGGTTTGTGTTTTATTTCTCCCCCCCCAACTTTAACTCCTTTATTCCCTTTTCTTTCCAGTTTTTTCATTGTCTTTATTTCTACTTTCTACTTTATTTTTAATTGTATCTCAACTCCAAGCAGGTGCTGATTGTTAGTTAAGAAGATACTCCATCACTGGAGGCTTCTAAGAAGAGAGTGGACAGCCACTTGTCTGGAATGGTATAGGGTGTCCTGCTTGAGCAGCGGGTTGGACTAGATGACCTCTGAGGTCCCTTTCAACTCTGCTATTCTGTTAAGACTCCTGTGCATAGGCACAAGTAGCAATAAATTGGTTTAACTTTAATTGGATCTTCAGGCACAGAGCTGATTTTCCACGCCTGTCATTTCTTGAGCTATTTAAGGTGCAGGTAGTAGTAGTAGTGGTAGTGGTAGTAGTAGTAGTAGTGGTAGTAGTAGTAGTAGTAGTAGTAGTAGTAGTAGTAATAATAATAATAATAATAATAATAATAATAATAATAATAATAATAATAATAATAATAAAGTTGGAACGGACCTTGGAGGTCATCTAGTCCAACCCCCTGCTCAGGCAGGTAACCCTATACCATTTCGGACAAGTGGCTGTCCAGTCTCTTCTTAAAAACTTCCAGTGTTGGAGTCCTCGCCTTACCATTCCAACTGAGCCCAAAATTTCTGTCGCTAAGTGAAACATGTGTTAAGTGAATTTTTGCCGCACTTTACGACTTTTCTTGCCACCGTTGTTAAGTGAATCACGGCTATTATTAAAGTTAGTAACACGGTTGTTAAATGAATCCGGCTTCCCCACTGGCTGTGCTTGTCAGATAGTCACAAAAGGGGATCACGTGACATCCCCCCCCCTTCCCGGGACACTGCGACCGTCATAAATATGAGTCGGTTGCCAATTTTGATCAGATGACCCTGGGGATGCTGCCGTGGTCCTAAGTCACTTTTTTTTTCAGCACCGTTGTAACTTTGAACGGTCACTAAACAAACTGTTGTAAGTCAAAGACTATCTGTCCTGCTTTTCCCGCTGGCTTTTCGGAACAGGCTGAATTTTCTTTTCCCTCTCTTTTACTATGGATCCCACACCTGCTTTTGGATTGTCCCTGATGCATACATAAAAACATTAAGAACACTCCTTCTGGAGCAGACCCAAAATACAGCTGGGCACCATGGGCCAGACGGGTGGGGAGGCAGACAATAGGGCAGCTGCTACTAAATACTGTTTGTAGCTGGTGAGGGTTGGGGGTGGGGGGTGGGGGAGCTGTCTGGGTTTTATGTCAAGGTGTAAATTATATTTTCCTGGCCGGGCAAAGACAGCAGTATGTGGCATGGAGTTAATTACACTGACTCTCACTATAAGGTTGTAACTAATAATCTGGTTCAGAAATTAATTTCAACCCTGAAAACACCTTGCAGCTCTAGTGTTTAATTTCAGAAAAACAGTGGAAGGGATTCTAGGATATGCGGTTTATAAATCAACAAATCGGCAAGAGTAAGCAATTAACCTCCCCATTGTGGGAAGTCAGCCCCCCCAACCCCGAGAAAGAAATATTTTTCGAAATATTTAAAAGGCAGAATATAGTTCCCTAAAGGATTTTAAAAGCAGAAACTAACACACACACACCACATGTATCTCTGTCCCAAGCAGAAACCAAGTCTGCAGAACTGCAGATGTGATAATCTTGTCAGAAAGACTGGAATCAGGAAACTGGGATTAGGAAGAGAGGTCCCTAGAATCAACACCACAAATCTGAGAGTCATCAGCCACAGCCCCAGGGAAGCAGGATATGACCTTTGGGACATAATAGGATTAACCCACCGCCATCAGAATACCAGAAAGGCACACTCAGACTCAGGTCAATGTTCATGCCACAGGAACAACTCCAAACAAAAGGCTCAAGAAGGTATAAAACCCCACTCCCTACATGTGCTCTCTCTCTTTTTTCTTCCAGAGCTATCTTTCTGTCTGGCTTTCCTCTTCAATAAACTGCAACCTTCTTTCTAAAGTAGTCGCCATGTTGTTTATTCCCAGCTTGGACTGAACCATGGTGAAGACTTTTCCTTCAACAACATATAAGCACATCATAGGCTGGTGGAGAGGAGAGAATTTTCTCCAATACCCCCCACCAAGCAACATTTCAGTCTACTTCTCCCCAAGATTGAAATACTAGCAGTGTGAATATAGGTAATCTTCACCTTACAGCCATAGCTGAGTCCAAACTTTCTGTGGCTAAGTGAGACATTTGTTAGGTGAATTTTGCCCCATTTTATGACCTTTCTGGCCACAGTTGCTAACTGCACTTGTCAAGTTAGTAACACAGTTGTTCAGTGAATCTGCCCCTCCCATGGACTTTGCTTGTCAGAAGATTGCAGAAGCTGATCACGTGACCCCCAGGCACTGCAAACGTCATAAATACAAATCAATTGCCAAGCGTCTGAATTACGATCACGTGGCTACAGGGATGCTGCAACTGTCGTAAGTGTGAAAAATGGACATAAATTACTTTTTTTCAGTGCCGCTGTAGTTTTGAACGGTCACTAAACAAACTGTTGAAAGTTGAGGACTACCTGTATTGTCTTTAGCAATTTGAGAAGGAAAACCCAGGTATAAATCTAGTGCACAAGTCTTGATAAGCCATGATATGAAATTACAGCATTGGGCTTTTATATGCTATTGTGATTTCTATGTTGGTGTTTTCAATAAGCTTGGCCAACAGTGGCTTCTTTAACCAATCATTATGCAAGCTAACCACAATGCCAGGCAGAAAACCAGACAGTTCCTCTCGCTTCTGCCTGACCTCTGCTTCCAAAAGCTCCTTGTTCTTCTTCCCCATCAGCTGGGATTTCAGCTCCATGATCTCAGCTTCCAGCAGATGGATGACTTCTTCGTAATCCTGCTCCGCACTCTGGGCTCGCCACCGGAAGATTTCAGCAGCTTGCAGCTTGTTCTGCAGACATTGGTTCTCTTGAAGGAAGCTTGAGGCCTTCTAAGATTTGGGCAAGAAGAGGAAAAGAGATACAGGTGTCATGGCACAGGTGAGAATGACCTTGGGAGACAGGAGGAAGAGCTGCAGGCTAGGCAACGGTTAGATAAGAAGCCGCTGAGCCCACAGAAGGAAAGAGGGTGGGGCAAAAGTCTCAGAAGGGATTCTCCCTTGTTTCCTGGGAAGTAAAAACAAAGGAGGGGAGAATAAGACTTGGAAGATCCTGCTACTCTAACCTTACAACGAAGTGGGGGAGGTTTGTCAGCTGGAAAGTTGACAGCCTGGGTTCAAGACCCGAGTGCTTACACGATGGGATGAGGGTCCTTGCCCCGGTTCCTGCCTCCCCCCCAGCAGTTTGAAAGCAGGCAAATGCGAGTAGATGAATAGGTACCACTTTGGTGGGAAGGTAACAGTATTCCGCACACCCTGGCATATAGTCATGCTGGCCACATGACCACGGAAAATGTCTTCCTGACAGTGAGGACAATCAATCAGTGGCAGAGTGACAATCAACCTGAGCAGGGGGTTGGACTAGATGACCTCCAAGGTCCCTTCCAACTTTATTATTATTATTATTATGAACAGCTTGCCTCCAGAAATTGTGGGCACTCCATCACTGGAGATTTTAAAGAAGAGACTCACTAGACCGTCACCTGTCTGAGATGGTATAGGTTCTCCTGCTTGAGCAGGGGGCTGGACTAGAAGACCTCCAAGGTCCCTTCCAGCTCTATTCTATTCTTTGGACAATGGTGGCTCCCTCGCCTAAGAAACAGAGATGAGCATCGCCTCCTAGAGTCTGACATGATTGGACTTCGTTAAATGAATGATTGTAAGTCAATGACCGCCTGTACTTAAGAGTTCTAGCATAGTGAGCTACTGTCACAAAACGCACACTGAATTATGTGCATCTTCAGGTCAATGAAACAGTGCAACCAGTTCCCATCACTGACCTGATTCAATTTGTGAAGCTCATCTTCCATTGACTTCTTATTGCTTTCCACCTCCTTCAGGAGAGACTGAGGGGAGGGAGGGGAATGGGGAAGGGTTACAGTCTCATCAATCCAGTCAGTACTTAATAATATTAATAAGTAATAATAGTAGTAGTAGTAGTAGTAGTAGTAATAGTAATAATAATAATAATAATGAGAAGAAGAAGAAGAAGAAGAAGAAGAAGAAGAAGAAGAAGAAGAAGAAGAAGAAGAAGAAGAAGAAGAAGAAGAAGAAGTACTAAAAGTCTTAGTAGTAGTAGTAGTAGTAGTAGTGCCTTGGGTGCAATCCCAAAACAACTGGAGCCCTACTTGGACACCATCATCGGCATTGACAAATTCACCATTAGTCAATTGCAAAAGGCGGCCTTACTAGGAACCGCTTCCATCCTGCAACGAGATCTGTAACACCATCAAACATCCACATCTGCCTATCCCAGGTCCTTGGGAAGGACTCGATAGGTAGACAAAAATGCCAAATCCAGTCTGAACATCTGGCTGGCTGTGCAATGATCAATAATAATAATAATAATAATAATAATAATAATAATAGTAATAGTCCCCATTCCAGTGGACCTGCAACTTCCTGTTCCTCAAACCCTCTCAGAGTTTGATATCCTTTGTCATGGTGTCCTTAAGCTGTCATCAAGCCAGCTTATCCGATCGTAGCTTCCAATGGAGAAGAGCCTCCTTGACATCATTTTAATAAAAGTCAGGAGACTGATGGCCACACCATCAGGGGAAAAAAAATCAATCAGGAAACTTAGACTGTAGGTTTGAGCTGAAGACAAATTATCGGGGCCTTTTGGGCATCCCTGTCTTGACAAAAGGTCCCTGCCTTTTCCAAGTAGATGTAGAATCATAGAAGGAAAGGATTTGGGTCTTCTCGTCCAGCCCCTCCCTTGCCCAAAGCAGGAGACTGTAGATTTGATAGGTAGCAGTAATCTAGTTAACTTCTTATAGAATCATTAGGAGCCATGGTGGCGCAGCAGTTAAAGTGCAGGATTGCAGGCTAATTCTGCCCACTGCCAGGAGTTCAATCCTGACTGGCTCAAGGTTGACTCAGCCTTCCATCTTTCCAAAGGTCGGTAAAATGGGGACCCAGATTTTGGGGGGCAACAGGCTGACTCTGTAAACTGCTTAGAAAGCACTATGAATCAGTATATAAGTCTAAGTGCTATTGTTACTGCTATCATAAGACCGGCAGGAACTCTGGAGGCCTTCTAGTCCAAACCCTGTCCAAAGCAGGAGACTTTATACCATCCTGGACAAATAGCTGCTCAAACTTTTATGGAAGGGGCAGCACTGGGGATGTGCGGCTTGAACCCAACTTCTCTCCCCACAAAATTGACAGACTCTCTCCTTCCAGAAATAAAATCAAATTTTAACCCTGAAGCATCTCATAAAGCTAAACAAACAGGGTACGTTTCAACTGCCAATGATGGGCGGGTGTGTTCCTCATCCAGCATATTCCTTAATCTGCCTTGCCACAGAGCAGATTTAGCCTGAGACATTATCTGGGATGGTTTGGCAGTTCCAGGATGGGGTGGATATTAAGAGCAGCTAAGACTCAGAACCCATTTTGTAATCTGGTTTTTCATTGGTGGGAATCACACTCCTGAAAGAACTCTTTAGCCCCAACCACTGATCTGGGCCTCTATAAGAAAGGCTGAGTTCATCTATTCTGAGTCATGGGGGTGCAGTGGTTAGAAAGCAGTATTGCAGGCTGACTCTGCCCCCTGCCAGGAGTTCGATCCTGACAAGCCCAAGGTTGACTCAGCCTTCCATCCTTCTGAGGTTTGTAAAATGAGGACCCAGATTGTTGAGGGCAGTATGCTGACTCTGTAAATCGCTTACAAAGGGCTGAAGCATTATGGAGCAGTTTATAAGTCTAAATGCTACTGCTATTGCTATTATGCCAGCGAACATCAGCAACGTACATGAGATTAAGCCTTCTGGTTGACGGTCTTACCTTCAACCTCTGGACCTCTTGTTGCAATACCACCATTTCCAACTGTAGGTTGTCCAGCTTCTCATTCTCACTGGAACTGACAGACTCTGACATCTGTAAAGAGAAGTTGGTCCAGCCAAGAATGTTGATGAGTAAGCCCAACTTAGCGCCTCTATGTTGGTTGAGGCAGGCAGGATTCCCTTGAGTACCATTTGTTGGGGGTCAAGGGAAAGGGAGGGCTTTGCCTTCTCTTTCTGCTCAAGATCCCCATGTACAAATAGTGGGCCACTGTGTGACACAGAATGCTGGACTCGATGGGCTTTGGCCTGATTCAGCATGGCTCTTCTTATGTTCTTATGTTATGTTCTTACCTATGAGATTCCTAAATCTATTTTGGTATGCTCAGAGCATTGATCGAGTATCTGGGCAAACACGAATCACGATCACATGGTGGAGCACTAAGCTAGCTAGAGGATTTTGCAACCCAGGAAGGACCCTGAAATTATGGGATTGAGAGAGAGAAAGATCTGCCGATGTCTCTATGGAGATTCTCAGTCATCCAGGTCCTGGTTTTCCCAAGGGTGTTTTTTCAAAAGGCAACTGGACTTTCATGTTTTGTTTTTTGATTGAAAATGTTTTTCTTCTCATCCAAGAAGCTTCTTCAGTTCCTCCACCATTCAGTCAGAAATTGAAGAAGCTTCTTGGAGGAGAAGTGAAATGTTTTCAAGGGAAAACAAAATCCAGTTGTCTTTTGAAAAAGCACCTTTGGGATCCACTGATACGAATTCTCTACTTGCAAAGCGGCAATAGTGGTTTTGTGTACAGCTAAGCTTGGCCTCGCTATCTCTAGCTAAGTCAGCGGACGGGGCGAACCACGCATGCGCGGCGCAACGGCCCAAGCCACGCATGCGTGGCGTGCGCGCAACGGGCCAAATTGCGCATGTGCAACGGGCCGAACCGCGCATGCGCGATGGGCCGAATTGCGCATGCAAGGCACGACGGGCCAAATCGTGCATGCGCAGTGCGCATGCAACGGCCAAGGGGAAATGGGGGAAAAAATGGTGGACTGCAGTGGTTGGCGACCCCCGTGAAACGGTCGTTCGACCCCAAATGGGGTCGCGACCCACAGGTTGAGAACCGCTGAGCTAAGTGATATATAAGTCATCCCCAAGAAGACAGGTAGTTCTTGATTTACAACCAGTCCCTTTGCAATTGTTCAAAGTTATGATGGATTCCCCTCAAAAGTTACTTACGATCTGGATTCAAAATTCTGATGGCCACATCTCCCCAAGATCACCTGACTACCTTTTGGGTGCTCAGTAATAGTCCCACATTTAAGGGTCATTCTTAGCATCCTGCAATCACGTGGCTACAATTTATGAGATGTTTTTCCATCGGGACTCCAAGCCACCTGGCAGAACCAGGTCTTAAAATCCTTGCAGAAGGTCAGAAAGGTGGGAACTGATCTCACCTCAGGGAGTAAGGTGTCCCAAAGGGCAGGAGGCACAGCAGAGAAGCCCTTCTCCAGCACCCCGCCAGCCAGAGTTCCTTGACTGATGGGTCCTGTAGAACAGGGCTTTTCAACCAGTGGTACAGGTACCACCTGTGTTACATTGGCACCTGGCAGGTGGTGCGCGACCATCCTAGAAAAGTGGTAGTGGGGGAGGGGATTGAGCTGAACCAGGGGCAGCAGCACACAAGCCTGAGCGAGAGACAGCTGGAGCTGCAGGGCTGTCAGGGCTCAATGAAAGCGCCAGGATCAGTGCTTCTTCGGGGCTGTCAGGGCTCAGTGGAAGTGCCAGGATCAGCGCCAGGCTCCAGCTGGAAAACAGCACTGATCCTGTTGCTTCTGCTGAGCCCAGAAGAAGCGCCGATCAGCTGGAATGTTGCAGCCTCTCCAGGGTCTTGTGATTTACATTCAGATGCTTGGCAACTGATTCATATTTATGACGGTCACAGTGTCCCAGGGTCATGTGAAGTGACCAAAACCTGCTGCAACCACCCAGCAGACAGGGGGGATAAAAACCAAACACCCCCACCCCACCCCTACTGCCAATCCTCAACAGAAATGCTCACAACAATGAAAACCTCGGACAGGAGGAAGAGCGCTGCCGGGTGGAGAGGCAGGTGTCTTGATCGGCTGTGGCTTGGGGGGCACTTTTTTCAGTGCCATTGTAACTTCGAACAGTCATTAAGCGAACTGTTGTAAGTCGAGGACTGCCTGTACTTTATCACTTTTTTCCTTTTTTTTTTTTTTTTGGTCATCAGGTTTTTGATACCTTGCTAGGCATCTGGTGGTACTCAGATGTTGCCATATCCTAAAAGTGGTACAATGGGTGAAAAGGTTGACAAGCCCTGCTGTAGTTTGCCTCCTCTGCCACGGTGGGTGGGGCAGGTCAATCCCATTTGGGGAGAGCTGATTACTCAAGTAACCTGGACCTCTGACAGGCAAGGTTTCGAAGAACCAACAGCAAAACTAAACATGGGAAATTGCAATAAAGCTTCGGATAGTTCAACACTGACCGGAGAATGGAAAGCAGATGTGTCCAGCAAGGTAGCCACTTCATGCGGACTGAAAAGTGCAGAATTTGAACGGAGATCCGTGTCTTCTTCTGGCAGTAAGTCCTTGAGAACTTGGAGGAAGTCTGAGTTCAAAAAGAAAGGAGGGACTCAGGCAAACCAGAAAGGCTGGTGACATAATCTTTCTTAACTTAGCAGAAAGTTTGGAAAACATCACTTCCTCTCTGCTCATACAAATGCTGTCTTCGGGAGACTTATCACCCCAACTCGCCATTAGAGGGAGGCCTTGCCCAACTTCTCGATCAGTGCTGACCAAAGCAATTCTGGAATTGACTCTTCTCTTGCTTCCTAAAGGACACCCAGAAGAACTCTCCAAAAATTATGTCCGCTGTTCTAATTAAAGGCACCTCTCCTCAAACTGTTTCCCGCCAGGTAGCCTCTCCCAATGCAGCATCCAGCTTTCCAACTCTCCGAGCTGTACTTTCCCACTCTCCGAGCTGAATATTGCTTATTCCAGCTGGGGATTAAGATAGTCAAAGCCCATTAGATCTGTGGGGTTCATTTAAGGAAGAAAGGTAAAAATAAACCCACTAATAAAATCCAAACGAAGAGCCAAAAGGTTTAGAGCAGGGCAACTTTAAGACTGGTGGACTTCAACTCCCAGAATTCCTCAGTCAGCACAGAATTCTGGGAGTCGAAGTCCACACATCTTAGGTTGCCAAAGTTGGACATCCCTCATCTTGTAGAGCAGGGGTCCCCAACCTCCGGTCCGTGGACCAGTACCGGGCCGCAGCATGCAAGCAACTGGTCCGCACAAACAAGCAAAGCCCCATCGTGGGATGCAGGCAACACACAAAATCACACCCCCTCCTGTCCGCGGAAAAACCTCTCTCCACGGAACCGGTCCCTGGTGCCCAAAAGGTTGGGGACCTCTGGTCTAGAGAGAGATAGTAAAGGAGACAGGACACAGCATAAAGAGCCTCTGCGCAATTCCTATAGAAATTGAAAAAGGTAACCTCGATGGAAATATGCAAGAGCTGCTACTTAGTCAAAGGGGACAGAAACAATCTCTTCTTAAAAACCTCCCATGTGAGAGAGCACCCACAACTTTCAGAAGCAAGCCATTCCACTGACTGCTTGTTCTCCCTGTCAGGAAATGTCTCCTTAATTCTAGGTTGGCTCTCTCTTTAGTTATCTTCCCCATGTTACTTCTTGTCTTGCCCTCAAGTGTTTTGGAGAATAAGACGATCCCTTCAGATATTGGAAGACTGCTATCACATCACCCCTAGTCCTTCTCTTCATTAGACTATCCATTCCTAGTTCCCTCAATCGTTCATCATGTTTTAGCCTCCAGACCAGCGGTTCTCAACCTGTGGGTTGCGACCCCATTTGGGGTCGAACGACCATTTCACGGGGGTCGCCAAACAATGCAGTCCGCCATTTTCCCCCCTTTTCCTTAGCTGTGCTACTCCGTCTTATTCTATTGGCTTTTGAAAGCCAATAGAATAGACTCTCTTGAATAGAGTCTAATTCTATTGGCTTTCAAAAGCCAATAGGAATTGTCCAGGCTGTCTCTGCCCTGCTGAGCCCGCCAAAAGTCCCAGTCTGCAAACGGTGCTGCAAGTTGTCTGCAGTGAAGGCGAGCTGTCTGGAAGTTTCCACCCCTCCCTGCTGAGCAACTACTAAAACTGTAAGTAAAAAAGGGCCAGAGGTGGGAGGTGGGAGGCCGGCGGGCGCAGGGAGGGTTGCTGGCGCGCGTGGGGCCCGGCGGGTGCCTTACCTCCCTTGGGCTGGGCCAGCTGGTGGCCCAGCCGGTGGTCGCCCTGCGCCGTCGGTGCCCCTTGCCAGCTACACCTTGGCCAGCGCAGGGGGTGGCACCATGCATGCGCAGCGCTCCCGGACAGGGAAAGTCCTCGACTTACGACCGGTTGGGTAGTCCTCGACTTAAGACTGGTTGGGTAGTCCTCGACTTATGACCGGTTGGGGGTCGTGGCATTAAAAAGGTTAAGAACCACTGCTCCAGACTCTTTTCCATATTTGTTGCTCTTCTCTGTTTTCTTTCTAGCATCTCAGCATCTTATTAGTACCATGGTGAGCAGAACTGGAGGCAGTATTTTAAGTGTGGTCTCACCAAATCAACAAAGCAAGAATAGCTGCCAGTCGTAAGAATCAACAAAACAAGAACTTTGGGGGGATAAAAAGGGTTCTGAAGCCCACCCACTCTTTGGATTGTCTTTGGATCCAGACTTGGCAACTTCCATCCCTCTGGCTAGTGACTGGCAGCCTAGATGAGAAGGATGTGGGTAAGTATGTGTCTGCGTGAATACACACGTAAGAAAGAGCAAGCGTACACTGTAACCAGCAAAGTTTTGCCATTACTTCGAATTCACTGGGTCTCCGTGTAGTTCCAAAGAACTAGTTGTGCTTCCATGTTCAGTTGAAAGTGATTTAATTGTAGCTGTTCACCAGGTCTGTGAATGTGTGAACCAGTCACGGAGCATCCAAATTTTGATCAGGGACCGTATACTGAACTTGGGAGCAAGTGTAACAGGTATGTGGGAATGACCTTGGAGACAGACTCAGCCTAGTCAACCGTCTAATAAACAAAGCCTGAGTCTGCCGGAGGAATGAGGGTGGACAAAGCAGAAGGAACCCTCTCCAGGAAGGTTAGATGTTAGTCCTTCGAGGCAATGTAGAAACGGAGAAAACCAGGAATACTAGTTCTATCTTTTCTATAAGAACACAAATCCAAAGCACCAGAGGGCAGGACAAGAAACAATGGTTGGAATTTGACCAAAGAGAGAAGCAACCTGGAATTAAGGCGAAACTTCCTGATAGTGAGGACAATTAACCAGTGGAACAGCTGGCCACCAGAAATCATGGGCGCTCCATCACTGGAGATTTTTAAGAAGAGATTGGACAGTCACTTGTCTGAGATGGTATAGGTCAGGAGTAGGCAACCTTGGCTCTTTTATGACTCCTGGACTTCAACTCCCAGGAATAAAAGAGTCAAGGTTGCCTACCCCTGATATAGGTTCTCCTGCTTGAGTGGGGGGCTGGACTAGAAGACCTCCAAGGTCACTTACTTCTATTCTATTCTATTCTATTCTATTCTATTCTATTCTATTCTATTCTGTTCTGTTCTGTTCTGTTCTGTTCTGTTCTGTTCTGTTCTGTTCTGTTCTATTCTCTATTTCTATTTCTATTTCTATTTCTATTTCTATTTCTATTTCTATTTCTATTTCTATTTCTATTTCTATTTCTATTTCTATTTCTATTTCTATTTCTATTTCTATTTCTATTTCTATTTCTATTTCTATTTCTATTCTATCCTTATTCTATTCTATTCTGTATTTCTATTTCTATTTCTATTCTATTCTATTCTATTCTATCCTTATTCTATTCTATTCTCTATTCTCTATTCTCTATTTCTATTTCTATTTCTATTTCTATTTCTATTTCTATTTCTATTTCTATTTCTATTTCTATTTCTATTTCTATTCTATTCTATTCTATTCTATTCTATTCTATTCTATTCTATTCTATTCTATTCTATCCTTATTCTATTCTATTCTATTCTATTCTCTATTTCTATTCTATTCTATTCTATTCTATTCTATTCTATTCTATTCTATTCTATTCTATTCTATTCTATTCTATTCTATTCTATTCTATTCTATTAACAGAATCTTGAAAGCTGAAAGTACCTTTGCATTTTTTTTCTTACCTCCGTAGGCCACTGTGCCCAGGGAGTCGGTGGTCAGTCTCTGCCATAACTGCCTTTTCTTCTCTTCACTCATATCTAGGTTTAAGTACTGTAACATCTGGAAGCCAAAAAAAAACAGGCCGTGATAAGAATGACACCAATGACAAGATGGGAAGGGAAAAAAATAGAAGAAATGTTGATCTTCATTTAGAAATGTGGTTTCATTCTCCTAGTACAAGTAATCCTCAGCTTATAACAGTTTGCTTAGTGATTGTTCAAAGTTACAATGGCACTGGAAAAAAGTGACTTACGGCCATTTTTCACATTTACGACGGTTGCAGCGTCCCTGTGGTCACGGGATCTAAATTTGGACGCTCGGCAACTGGTTCATATTTATGATGGTTTTGCAGTGTCCTGGGGTCACATGATCCCTTTTTGTGACCTTGTGAGCAGCAAAGTCCACGGGGAAGACAGGTCCGCTTCAGGGCCAGGTTACTAACTTAACAACTGCAGTGAGTCACTTGACAATTGTGGCAAGAAAAATGGTAAAATGGGGCAGAGCTCAGCTAACAAATGTCCCACTTAGCAAACATAAATTTTGGGCTCAGTTGTGGTCATAGGTCAAGAGCTACCTTCATCTCCATCCACATTCTAGACAGCCTCCAGAAGGTTGCAGATCCCAGGTCTTTGAGCTATGGCCTTGCACTCTGGCAAACTTTGGAGCTGAAATCTACACCATTGGAGGGTGCTCAGGTTAAGTAAAGGGGTTCTCCTACATCCAAAGTCGCCTTTTGTTGTGGGTGTCTCACGACTGGATGATGACATATCAGAGGATGATGAAGCACAAGCAGGCCCCTCTGGGTATTTTCCCCTCCCGGCAGCTGAGCTAGACAATGAGGAGCTTTGTATGCATTCTGAATCAGACTCTCAAAATGATGAGTCAGATTTAGAACAAGAAGATAAATGGATTGATCCGAGGTTCCGAAGGTTTGATAAGCGAAGGTGTCAGTTAACTGGAAAAAGGAAGTAATGGGGGGAAGTGACGTATCGGACACTATATTAGAAGGGGAAAGGGAGACTACGCCCTTGTCACGAGCAACGTTAATCAAGGAGAGGCTTGAAAACTTTTGCAGTGCGTTGGAATTCTGGTGTTTTGAAAACCTACCGAAGAATAATGAGGTCTTGGACAATGTGATAAAGAAAGAGTAAGTTAATTGGGAAGTAGGAGGAGGAGAGCATGTTTATCTAAATGTAAATAGATCTGATTTGGTCGTTCCGGCCAACAAAAAATGCCAGCAGCTTGCTTTGAAATGAATCCTTTTGAAATGTGTTAAATAAACCTCTTAAAGACATATTTACGTGGATTTTAATGAGCTGAGAGAGGCCAGACATAACACCTTTAAGATGGAATTTTCTTGGAAGGTCATCTCGGCATCAAGCCTGATCAGAAATGGAAGACTTCCTTACAGGTGAACCCAACTCTATTGGAGGGTCTTTCAGGAAAAAGCAGAGAGTGGAGGTCTCCAAGTATGGGTCATGAGTTGGAATCAGTATGTGTTCTTCATTTCAAGCCATGACATTAATCCATTGAAATATAATCCAAAGAATTATTTCAGATGCATGCAAGGTGCTTAGAAGATGATAGCACCAACCGAACACAAGTTAGCTTGGCCTCCGAGTCTCCGGAGAGGAGCGGCATACAAGACCGAATAAAATAAATAAATAAATAAATATAAAAACCTGCCCTTGAATTGAATGAACCTTACATTAGTTATGACTAAGGAGCCTACACCAGATATGACAAGATCCTAAATCCAATCCTTGGATTTGTCTGGAATGCCCTATTAAGTTGGACTCACCAGTTCCAGTTTGCCATCCTTGAGACGGACATGAGGGTCCAGGGGTACCTTAGACTTGGGAGTTGAAGAGGATCCTTGGCTTGAAGGAGAATCAGGAGCTGTAAGGAAAGAAAGAATGGACAGCGCCAGCCAACTGGATATGTCTACCCTTTCAAAGAGAAGGATTAGGGGTGATTGATAGCTGTCTTTCAGTACTTGAGGGGCTGTCAAGGGATCAACCTATTCTTCAAAGCACCAAAGCGTAGGACAAGAAGTAACGAATGGAAGATTAACAAAGAGAGAACCAACCATGAACTAAGGAGAAATTTCCTGACAGTGAGAACAATTAATCAGCGGAACTGCTTGCCTCCATAAGTTGTGGGTGCTCCATCACTTGGAGGCTTTCGAGAAAAGATTGGGCAACCATTTGTCCAGGATGGTATAGGACAGGAGTAGGCAACCTTGGCTCTTTTATGACTTGTGGACTTCAACTTCCAGAATTCCTGAGCCAGCATGGCTCAGCTTGGAAACCTCTCTCTTTCCCCTCAGCATGGCTGGCTCAGGAATTCTGGGAGTTGAAGTCCACGAGTCATAAAAGAGTCAAGGTTGCCTACCCCTGGTATAGGATCTCTTCTTTGAACAGGGGGTTGGACTAGAAGACCTCCAAAGTCCCTTTTAGCCCTATCATTCTATGATTCTAACTTTTCTTCCCCTGGCTGCCACCAATAGAATGTTGGGAAAGTATTGGGGGCAAATGATGAGTAGTAAATGGGTGTCTCCAAATTAAAAACAGACTGTGTCCTATATAAAAAATATTTTACCTTTAAACCTCATCAGTTTTCATATATTTTTTTCATCCCATCTCTCCCACAGGACCCAGTTCTTCCATTCTTAACATTAAAGTATTCAGCAACAGTTCATAGCAGTTGAAGTCAGCCTGGGCTGCAGGAAAAGCTTTAGAAATGGACCTCCAGTTATACAATCTACAGAATCCCAATCTTTTTCCCAGAACAATTTTGAAAGGTAGGTCAGGCCAGGAAAGAATCTGCCCCAAAGACACCCAGTCCATTATTAAGTGCGGGGAGGCTTCACTTTGGATCTCACCATTCTTGGTCCAGCGCTGTCATCAATACACCACAGTGGGTCTTTAAGCTTTTGGACCACAGTGATTCCTACTCACGGGAATCACAATCACAGGGAATCGCAATCCCAAGAGCAATAAAGATAATTAGGGGGCTGGAGGCTTAAACATATGAAGATTGGTTGCAGGAATTGGGGTCTACCTAGTCTAGTGAAAAGAAGGACCAGGGAGTGAGGTGACACCAGTGTGCCAATATTTGAGGGGCTCCTACAATGATGAGGGGATCAAACTGTTTTTCAAAGCACCAGATGGCAAAAGAAGAAACAATGGAGGGAAACTAATCAAGGAGAGAACCAACCATGAACTAAGGAGAAACGTCCTAACAGTGAGCGCAATCAACCAATGGAACGGCTTGCCTTCAAAAGTTGTGGGTGCTCCAACACTGGAGGTTTTTAAGAAGAGATTGGACAACCATTTGTCTGAAATGTTATAGGGTCCCCTGTTCGAGCAGGTGGTTGGACTAGATCCCTTCCAACTCTATTATTCTGTGTTTTGTGTATTCTGTGTTCTGTTTTCTATCAATGCTCTCAGGAGCTGGCATCCCAAAACTTTGCATATCCTACTAGAATCCCATATCCCTACTCCGTTCCAGTGAAAAGTGTCTTTACCAGAAATGATGCACTCTGGTGGGCAAACATCTGGAGATGGTGAAGGCACAGGAAAGTGGCTGTTGTGTCTGCTCTGAAATAAAAAAAAATGGAAAAAATGCAGGAGGAGAAAATTATCCAGGAAAGAAATAAAGGAGTATGAAAAACAAAGACAAATAAAAAACTCTCAAAGATGCTTTTTCAAAAGGCAACTGGACTTTCTTTGTTTTTCCTTGGAGACGTTTTGTCAGATGCCACCTTATGTTTGCTTGTGCTTCACTGTAGTGTAGTGACAGACTGCCATGAACTGTGGGGAAGAGGAATGAAGTGGGGAATGCTTGGGAAAACGAAAGTAAGTGCTGTATCTCCTCGAGACAATGCCTAATGGTTACCCAGCTGGAAGAAGGAGAGAGACGCATATCAAACTGCGTTAGTACTGACCGTTATGAAAATCCCTTGCTTGAACCTGATTGGGGTGGACAATAGGAGGTAGTTAAGGGAGGGAAAAAGTAGAACCGGGGGATTTTGGCTCGTGATTCTCAGCTCTGGCTTTGCAATACTACAATACACTTGATCTCTAGTTGTTGTTGTTAGTTGCGAAGTCATGTCCAACCCATTGCAACCCTATGGACAACGTTCTTCCAGGCCTTCCTGTCTTCTACCATCTTCTGGAGTCCACTGAAGCTCACGCCTCCTGCTTCAGGGACTCCATCCAGCCACCTCCTTCTCTGTCGTCCCCTTCTTCTCTTGCCCTCCATCTTTCCCAGCATCAGGCTCTTCTCCAGGGAGTCCTTCCTTCTCATTAATAAACTATACCTTTCTCAACAAATGGAACCAAGGATCATTTCTAATTAGAGGTTTAAGTTGTGGCAGGTCCGACATGCTTCACTTCTCATCCAAGAAGCTTCTTCAGTTCACTACAGTGCCAAAGTGGAAAATTTCCTGAAGGACAATGCGATGCATGAGATTCTGAAGAGAGGTCCCACCAGCAGTTATAAGAAAAAGGTTACTGAATTCCTGCAACCACTACGCAAGGACAATGCCATTTACAAGCTCCAGTACTACTGCCTTTATCCTGGGCAAGCCACTCCATGCATATATGGACTCCACCAAATCCACAAAGGGGGAACTCCACTCAGACCAATTGTCAGAAGCATCAGCTCCATCACCTACAATGATGCGAAACATCTAATCATCTTTTGGCCTTCTGATCAGCAACGCCACCCATCGCAACAAGTCACAGGACTTTGTTGGGAAGGTTTTGAAACTAAAACTGGATCTGGATGAAACTGTGGTTTGCTATGACTTCACTCTTCACCTGCATTCCAACTACTGAAGCTGTCACGGTAGTGAAGAAATTACTGCCACAAGGTAGCACATCAGGCGACAGAACCAACCAGAACTGAAGAGAACTGAAGTAAAGCCCCACACTCCCTCACACTGATGGTGTTACACAGTTGGATAACGATATGTCTGCAAAGCAAGAACCAGGCTCTGAGAGCACCAAGGACTCAAGCAAATATTAATCTGGTCCAAACCTATTCAAACTTTCTGAAGTTAGCCACGATCAACTAGATTCTGCAATGCAGCTTGATATCCCACAAGATTCAGTGGAAATGTCATTTTCCTAAAACCCAACCGGAAGTGTAGCTTGGCATGACTTTTCCCAAAGCATCCTGAGGTTCGAGTTGGATTAAGGTTAGTCACGCTGAGAAATTATTCACCTCTGACTTCTGTCTGAGGTTTGTTTGGCTTTGCAATGCTCCAGTCTGTTAATCTGCTCTGAAGACGTTTTAAAACTATTATTAATATCCTGCACTCTGGATATGTAATCCTGTTCATACCTTTTCTGCCTTGCTCTGGAATTAGATGGGCCCAAAGGCTATGTAGGAATGCAATGATTAAATAAATCAGTGTGTTTCCCTTGCAGAACTTGACCACCACCACCCATCCCACAAAGAAAGGGTATAATTAAAAATCCAGTGGTCTGTGGGGCAATTGGCTCTTTTCCCAGTAGTATACTGGTTCCAACCCCCCCCCAGGAAAACAGTCAATCAAGGATGCTGGCAGAAAATAAGATAAGCCTATTACAACTGTTACGTAACTGTAATAGATCAAATGTGTTTGCAAACAGGCACAAAAAGTGGAATGGAGTAGTAGACTGACACTGGAAAAGGTGCAAAAAAGGGCAACAAGAATGATCAAGGAAATGGAGCGCCTCCCTTATGAAACCAGTTTGCAACGCCTTGGTCTCTTCAGCCTTGAAAGACGGCGTTTAAGGGGTGACTTGATCGAAGTGTATAAAATCATGCATGGGATAGAAAAGGTGGATAGAGAAAAATTCTTTTCTCTATCACACAATACTAGGACAAGGGGGCACTCCCTAAAGCTCGTAGGTAAGAAAGTGAGGACAAATAAAGGGAAATATTTCTTCACCCAGAGGGTCGTTGATTTATGGAATTCACTTCCAGAAGGGGTCGTGACAGCTGTCAGCCTTGACAGCTTCAAGGCAGGGTCAGACAGATTCATGGATGCCAAGTGTATCGGTGGTTATTAAAACGGATGTCCATGTGCCGCCTCTATGTTGGTTGAGGCAGGCAGGATTCCCTTGAGTACCATTTGTTGGGGGTCAAGGGAAAGGGAGGGTTTTGCCTTCTCTTTCTGCTCAAGATCCCCATGTACAATTGGTGGGCCACTGTGTGACACAGAATGCTGGACTCGATGGGCTTTGGCCTGATTCAGCATGGCTCTTCTTATGTTCTTATGTTCTTATGACACCTCTGTGAATTCCTTAACTCTTCTTCCCAGACTCCCTATCGGGTCCACCATCTTTGACTTGGTGCCTCGCTAGCATCCTGGACTAGGGGAGAGGGAGACGAATGGACAATAAACCTGAATGCAGCCTGTGTGAGGATTAGAGAGGGGGAGATGAAGAAAAGCGGATGTCTTCAAGGCCATTTGCAGTGAGTGTGGAAAGTTACCAGCCCAAACACCTCAGCGTTCCCAAAACATCTCGGTGGCATCGCAATTGTGGCTGGCTTGGACTGGTCATGGGGGAGGGACGGGAATGAATGAAGGAAATAGTTTTGTATTGATGCGCGGGAAACTCAGATTCCGCCTGATTTTACTGCAACCAGCATCTCTTAGTAAAAGTACCTTTCACTTCAACCAAATGGAGTCGAGGGTTTTCCTTCCCTAAGGGATCAGATTGGGGCAGGTCTGACACTTCCTATTGCAGAGTTTCACAACCTTGGCAACTTTAAGAGGAGTGGACTTCAACTCCCAGAATTCCCCAGCCAGCATTCCCAGGCACCAAATTATCCTAGGGAACCTCGCATCGATTTCCTTTGACCAAACAAGAAAATAACCATCACCCCTGATGTACAAAATCCTGTATAGTTGCTGTGAATGTGTCCAGACAACTGGAGAATTCTGGGAGTTGAGTCCACACATCTTAAAGTTGCCAAGATCAGAAAACACTCTTCTGTTCTGTAGGTATGAAATACTGAATCTCATTACTCTAATATCTGATTAAATAATTATTTTAATAGTTTGGACTATCAGAATTCAGCGTACATTCATATAAATCAGCACCTTTTTAGTTCCTGGTGGATATCTAGATGAGTTTTCCCTGCCTTTTCTTTTGCTGTATTTTTTTCATACTGTATATGGTCTGTTTTTACTGGTTACTGACCAGAATTAATTTTATCCCTCTCATAAAAAACACATCCAGAGCAGGGAGTACAAAAGAGGACTAGGGTACAAAGAAACAAACATCGTCAATCTGTCCTTGTTTTTTTTTTTTTCAACAAAATTTAAAAAACAGCCTAATTCACATTTAGTTCCATATCTCACTACCTAACTTTTTCTTCTGATTCAGCCATTCTAAACCCAAAATTGTGTGGTGGGATCTCCAGAATAGGGAGTGGGGTGAAGAGGCTGCTACAGGTAAGGTCCAAAGGGGTTCATGACCACCACTTTGGCAGGGATTAGATCAGTGGTTATCAACCTTTTTCAGGTTGAGACCCCACTTGCCCCGCCCATGCGTGGTGCGACCCCGGCGTGCGCCGGGCCGATCTGCGCATGCGCGGCGTGCGCGCGACAAAAAAACAACAAAACAACAAAAAAACAAAATGGCGGACCGTGGTGTCCGGCGACCCCCGCAAAACGGTCGTTCGACCCCAAATGGGGTCGCTACCCATAGGTTGAGAACCGCTGGATTAGATAGTCAAGTTTAAGAGTAGAGAACTTCAGTGGATGAATAAAAATCAAAGCTGGCTCATCATGGCTAGAAGTCTTACCTCTGGGAACCTCACGTGGACCTTCCACCTGTTCTCTCCCAGTCTTGTGGACAGTGAGTGGGCCCCGTTGTTTGCACAGTGTCCTGGGTGAAGTTGTCCCCTTCCTGGAACGAAGGCCACTTCTGCATTTCCTTCATGTCTTGAGAAAGAGAAGAGCAATTTGTTTATAAGGAGACCGGCAAGCAGGAGATGCTTAAAAGAAGAAGGCAGTTAGTAAACTTAGAAGCACAGGTAGCCCTTCACTTACAACCATTTGTTTAGTGGCTGTTCAAAGTTACAACGGCAGTGAAAAAGTGACTGGCGACCGTTTTTCACACTGATGACCACTGCGGCGTCTCCTCGGTCACGTGATCAAAATTTGGAGGCTTGGCAACTGGCATGTACTTATGACGGTTGAAGTGTCCGGGGTCACGTGATCCCCTGTTGCGACCTTCTGACGAGCAAAATCAATGGGGACGCCAGATTCACTTAGCAACCGCATTCCTAACTTAACAGCCACAGTGATTCACTTAACAACAGTGGCAAGAAAGATCGTAAAATGGGGCAAAACTCACTTAATGACTGCCTTGCTTAGTGACGGAAAGGTTGGGCTCAATTGCGGTCAAAAGTCAAGGGTTTCCTGTAAAAACCTTTGGAGAAAGGGAGTTCTTATATGGTGCTAAATAGACAGAGCAGTCCTCAAACCGAGCCCCTAAATTTCTTGAACTGTAATTGCAAGGAAGGTGCAATGTAGTTGTGGGATTGAACCTCAGACTCGTCCGTTCCTCTCCTCTGACAGGTCTCTAAAAATGTGAACACTTCTGTTGTGTATTAAACTAGCCTCTGTTTTTTATTATGTCTGAACCTGAATCCCCTTAGCCTCAATATAGTCTGCTCCCTTATAGTAGTGCCCAAAATTGTGGAAACCTTTTGGGAAAAGTGTACAGTAGAAATGTCACTTTTGGTTAAGTTTCCACCCATTGTTCTTCTAATTTCTTTATAACTGTAGCCTTGTTCACTTAATAATACTATTTTACATCGCTTTCTGGGCGACCAGTCAACTCTTTGCACCATGACTTTAATTTTATGGCATTTTCATTTAAATGAAATAACACACACAAAAAAAACAACCAACTTGATAGTGATCACACAACACACTGGCAAATGTCCTCCTCTCAGCTTCAATACACAACATCCATCACTGGATCCTACTGTGATCTGATTGGCTCATTGCCAAAACAAGATGACACCTGATTGGCTCTCTAAACACTCATGTTCATTGGCTACAATCAGATGAAGGAAAGCTACCTGGTATCAGCCAAAGCAAGTTGTGCTTCCTTTTTCTGTTTCATAGAATACAGTACAGATAAATGAACAAACTATGTTGCATTACATTCCTGATTAAATTATCTTTCCATTGATATGTAATTTTATGGTCCTACTCCCCCCCAAAAGTGGTGTTATTAGCCATCCAATCTCAAAAATACACTTTTCCCAAAAGGTTTCCACAATTTTGGCCACGACTGTATGTCGTTTTCAGGGGACATCGCATTATCCAAACAGGCACCCCAGAATCATGAAATTAAATTTCCATTGCACATTGCCGAATAGGAATGCTACTAATAAAATCTGCACATTGATAAAGTTTCCATCTATTTGCATCCCACACGCTGTTTGCATCCCACACGTATATTATGCCGATATGTTACGACTTCCTAGATTCTTGGGAAGACTTCAAGATGTATGGAGGCCAACCCCAGATAAAGAACTGGCAACTATGATTCCATTTGGACAGCGGGATGAGCAGCATATACATGTAAAAAAATAACAATTGAAAATTCACGTTGTGTATATAATAATAAAAGTCACAATTTGTTAAATCAACAGGCGATCTGACTTTAGCCAAATTTGATGCCCTTTCTTGATGGAAAGCTGCTAAGGTATGTCAGTTATCTCTCATGACTGCAGGACATTTACATGCATTGTGCAACCACATCATGGAATCCGGATGAGTTTCAACCCGGTGCCTCCCAGCACATTGTGGTTAATGTTTTGGTCAGGAAGTATGAATAAAGATGATACCATCAACCATTCAAGATAAGCCAAGTCAACCTTGCAGGAATTCCAAGAATGCTCTTTTATTGTTCTAGATGCAGTGATACAATCTTGAAACTGGCCCAAGTTTCTCCCTGTCCTGTCTTATACTGAACCAAATCAAGGCAGGCTTATTTTGAGTTTCCTTCTATCTCTGTATAAATCTCTGTGTAATCTCTGTCTAAACTGCATCCAAGCCCCTTGTTCATGGCTCACTCCCTCTTTCCCTCAGACCAGCAATAAATGCCTTTAGGCATAGCTATGCCAACTCTATTTCAGATGATGCCTTCAAAACCTATAGAGAGCCAGTTGAGTATCATGGTTAAGGCACCAGGCTAGAACCTGGGAGAGTGTGAATTCAAGTCCCACCTCAGCCATGAAAGCCAGGAGATGGTGAGTTCTAATCCTGCCTTAGCCATGAAAGCCAGCTGGGAGACTTCAGAACAATCACCAGGAGACTGTGAGTTCTAGTCCCGCCTTAGCCATGAAAGCCAGCTGGGGGACCTTAGACCAATCATCAGGAGACTGTGAGTTCTAGTCCTGCCTTAGCCATGAAAGCCATCTGGGTAATTTGAGGCCAGTCCTTCTCTCTTAGCCCAACCTTAGTCCTTAGTCCTTAGTCTTAGTCCTTCTCACAGGGTTGTTGTTGTGGGAAAAATAGGAGGAAGGCTGTGTTGGAGATGTTCACCGCCTTGACTTATTTGTAAAAATAATAAGGGTGGGATATGAATAAATAAATAAACAAACAAACTCCAAAGCAACACTTTACCTGAACAAATTCTTTGCAACTATCCTTTTAGCCTCCTCATATGTAGCTCCCAGCAACGAGTCTTTATTGATAGCAATTAGCTGGTCTCCAACTTGCAGGCACCCATCCTGAAGAAAGTGGAGAGAACAATAACAATGGAAAAAAATCAAGTTTTCATTTGAGCAATCCTTCAAATATGCCGAAATTTTCGCCATTTCTGCCAAATGTATTACTTTCAAAGTCCAATCTTCAATAGGTGGTATTTCTGGCTTCTTCCAGTATTGTCCCCTCAGCAGTCTAGCTGTTGTATTTTATGTTCTATGATGATTGCTTCTTAATATGATCTTATGTTTAATGTTGATTGCTTTAATAAATTTTTTTAAAAAAAAATAGAAGATAAGTTGAGATGGCCTTGAAAAAAAGAAAAAAAATCAAGTTTTGTGTCTTGTTACTTCAATTCTCCTTCCTTACAAAGCTCTTTATTGCAACCAGAACACCTCTGAAGGAAAATCCCTGGGTCTGTTCAAGACAGAGATTGTTGTTGTTAGTTGCGAAGTTGTGTCCGACCCATCGCGACCTCATGGACAAATTCCTCCAGGCCTTCCTGTCTTCTACCATCTTCTGGAGTCCACTGAAGCTCACGCCTGCTGCTTCAGGGACTCCATCCAGCCACCTCCTTCTCTGTCGTCTCCTTCTACTGCCCTCCATCTTTCCCAGCATCAGGCTCTTCTCCAGGGAGTCCTTCCTTCTCATTAGTTGGCCAAAGGACTTGAGTTTCAACTTCAGGATCTGGCCTTCTAAGGAGCAGTCAGGGTTGATCTCCTCTAGGACAGACCAGTTTGATCGCCTTGCAGTCCAGGGGACTCGCAGGCGTCTTCTCCAGCACCAGAGTTCAAAGACAGCGATAGCAACATATAAAACCAAAGTCCTTCGGGTGTTTGTCCTACCTTACTGCAGTCGCCTTCCTGTTGAATGTCATGGACATAAACCATCGGTCCATCTGATCGGTTGGTTCCTCCACCAACGGTTAGCCCCAAGTCAGAAAACTTTCTTACAGTGACGCTTTGGATCCCAGATCCAATGGAACAGCTATGAATAGAGAAGTTAGCTCAAAGAGACATTCAATGCATTGAGTCCTGTTCAAAGATGTACCCCTTGATTAGGCCCACTTTGTTTAGTGACGTTTGACGTTACAACAACACAGTAAAAAGTGACTTATCACCGTTTTTCACACTTATAACCGTTGTAGCCTCCCCTGGGTCACATGATCAAAATCCAGGCGCTTGGTCGCGGCGTCCTGGGGTCATGTGACCCGTTTTTGCAAACGTCCGGCCAGCAAAGTCAATGGGGAAGCCAGATTCACTTAGCAACTGCGTTATTAACTTAACAACTGCAGCGATTCACTTAACAACAGTAGCAAGAAAGGTCATAAAATGGGGTTAAAACTCACTTAACAACAGTCTTGCTTAGCAACAGAAAAGCTGGACTCCGTTGTGGAGTATATTTGTTTTCTGAGGTTTTCGCGGGTGTTTGTATGTAGGTCTTTGGTTCTTCGGGTTTTCTCCCACGTAGAATTTGAAGTGTCTTGGCAACGTTTCGACGAAGTCACATTCGTCATCTTCAGGCTGGTGCTTTCAGCTTCGTGCTTCTAGAAGCACAAAGCCGAAAGCACCAGCCTGAAGATGATGAATGTGACTTCGTTGAAACGTTGCCAAGACACTTCAAATTCTACGTGCGGGGAAATTTCTACCAATGGTTAGCAAAATGGACTAGCGAGAAATGATGGTGAAATTTAACAAGATGAGTGATGTTTACTGATTAATTGATATGCTTTATGATCACTGTTATTTTTATTGATTATAGCCATTTACTATCATACTAATTATTGTTATTGAATACTTGTATCCGGACAATAGTCTGCTTGCTAAAGCATGGAAATGTTACTGGGGGTAACCCCATTGTTGTACCTATCCTTATCCTTATCCTAACCCCATCCCTGAACCCTACCCTGAACCCCAATACCCATATTGACCCTATCCCTCCCCTACCTTGATAAAACCTAATAAAATATTGTTAAAAGAAGAAGAAGGAGAAGGAGAAGGAGGAGGAGGAGGAGGAGGAGAAGGAGAAGGAGGAGGAGGAGGAGGAGGAGGAGAAGGAGAAGGAGAAGGAGAAGGAGAAGGAGAAGAAGAAGAAGAAGAAGAAGAAGAAGAAGAAGAAGAAGAAGAAGAAGAAGAAGAAGAAGAAGAAGAAGAAGAAGAAGAAGAAGAAGAAGAAGAAGAAGAAGAAGAAGAAGAAGAAGAAGAAGAAGAAGGAGAAGATCAGAGGGACCAGCCCAAGAAGTCCCATGAACTGTATCAGCCATCTAGTACATACTGTGAGACTGAGGAGTGGGTTTGTCCCGGATTTCCAAACAGCATCCCCTGGGAATGGATTGGGCTCAGCAACAGAGGGCTCTGGGAACAAGACGAAGACCCTGAGGAGGTGCTTCCCACGGACCTGCCTGAAGAAGAGAGTCAAGGACAGACATATAAGATGGACGAAGCGTTTGGACAGCGAGTGATACGGAATCCAGGCAGCGAGTTGAACCAAGGTTCGTCTAGTGATGTTTCCATCTATTGTCTCAGATCCTCTCTTGTGGTCTGGAACTTTGAGCCAGGAACCCACACAGCTGGGCACAGCTGCCCTGTGAAATAAGCACCGTGACCACAGAGAACTTCTCATGCATCCGAGGGTCCATGGGCACTAGATGTTGGAATGACATCAGCCATCAGTAGAGATAAACCACATTTAGGTACCATTCAAAGGAGACAGTCAAAAAAAGAAGGAAGGCAACAAAAAGGCCAGAACACATCTTCTTCAGAAGCCAACATCCAGAGAAGCAGGGATTAACACTGGACAAACAAGCAGAAAAACAGATCCCCATCAAAGAACCACCACCTCCTCCTCCTTCTCCTCCTCCTCTCCCACTCTACAAATCCCCCCCTTCTAGCACTGATGATGTTACCTAGTTGGGTAATGAAATGTTTCAAGAAAACAACCAAGCTCAGAGAGCACCAAGAATCCCACAGTCATCCTCCTCCTCTTCCCTCTTCTCCCCTTCCCCTCCTGCTGCTCCCCCTCCTCCTCTCTACAAACCCCACTCCCTTCTAGCACTGATGATGTTACCTAGTTTGGTAATGAAATGTCTGCAAGAAAACAACCAAGCTCAGAGATCAAAGACACAACAGCAGTCCTCTTCCTCCTCCTCCTCCTCCTCCTCCTCCTCCTCCTCCTCCTCCTCTCCCACTCCACAAAGCCCACTCCCTTCTAGCCTTGATGATGTTACTTAGTTGGGTAGTGAAATATCTGCAAGAAAACAACCAAGCTCAGAGAGCATCAAAGACCCCACAGTCCTCCTCCTCCTCCTCCTCCTCCTCCTCCTCCTCCTCCATCATCAACAAGTTCCGTATCATAAATACTTACTTCCAGTATGGGAAGTAGGTGAACTCTGTGTAGATCCTGAGCTGCTATGAGATCCAAATTTTTCCAGCAGGTCAGAGAATTCCTTGCTGAAGAAGAAACAGAATATAATATAATATAATATAATAACCTTCATTTTTTTTAATCAGTTGCATCCGCCTGGATATGTTTCTTTTGATTCTACCCTTAGGGTTTTCTCAGGAACTCACCTTCACCAGCACACTTCAAAGGCAGCAATATTAATATGCTGAGATATACTACTGATGAGTAGGTCAGGGGGGAAAAATTAAGAGGATGTAAAACAATCACAAAATCAACCTAGCCTGTTAATGAAAGCAAATTTGGTCACTTTTATTTTTATTTATTTTATTTATTTTGCGATTTCTATACCGCCCCTCTCCCAAAGGACTCGGGGCGGTGTACAGCCCAAAATTAAAAACATCAATATACAAAAAGTAAAATGATTAAGAATAGATTAAATATTTTGGCCCTAAATCCATTTAAAACCCAATACATTATATCTTAAAAAACTCAATCCCCTAAAAACAATTATGGCCTTGTTGGAACCGGAGCTACTATCCCAGGCCAGCTTGTCGAAATAAATATGTTTTTAATTCTCGACAGAAGGAACGCAATTCCGTCATCGTACGGAGTTCGGGGGGGAGCTCGTTCCAAAGCGTAGGAGCTCCCACAGAGAAGGCTCTTCCCCTGGGGGTTGCCAGCCAACATTGTCTGGCCGACGGCACCCTGAGGAGACCCTCTCTGTGGGAGCGTACTGGACGGCGGGAGGTATTTGCTGGCAGAAGGCGGTCCTGTAGATATCCGGGTCCGATGCCATGGAGCGCTTTAAAGGTGGTCACTAACACCTTGAAACGCACCCGGAAGGCCACTGGCAACCAGTGCAGCTCGCGCAGGAGCGGTGTTACATGGGAGCGCCATGACGCTCCCGTCACTACCCCATTGAAATAATGGGGCTGTCTTTCTCAAGTCATGTTACTTGAAATCCGTGTGATCTTATGCAAAATAAGCATGATGAAGAATTGCTTCCAAACAGATCCACTGTCCATTCTGAATAAAACATAAATACCTACCGAGCATCATCATCCCTGGTAACAAGAAGACGCATATAGCTGGTGCCAGAGGCTGTCCTTAGGATCTCCACAGCTCTATTGGAAGTTAAGAAAAGAAGCAGGAAATGAGCTAAGTCTTGTAGTTGATGCTCTTCAAAAAATATTAACCAGCTTGCACCTAAAACATATGCCTGGCTGAGGAATTCTGGGAGTTGAAGTCCACAAGTCATAAAAGGGTCAGGTTTGAAGACCCCTGACCTAAAACGTCATCAATCATCAATCATCCATCATCCATCATCAATTATATGAGCCATTGGATAGTCTGACTTGATTCGGTCCTGTTGACTAATTGACCGAAGCTTCTCAAGATAACCAGGAGACTTAAAGATGCAATCATAATATAATGCGCTGTTCCAAATAACTCATTCTTTTGCAATGGATGAGTGGACATGCTCCCAATTTGGACTGTGTCCAAGTGCTTTTTCAGATCTTTTAATAACAGCACCAACTTTGCCAACCGTTATTGGCACTCCTACAACTTTCTTTTTCCATATTCGGTTGACCTCCATCTGAAGACCTTTACGTTTCCCTATTTTCCCCTATTTCTTTTTTTATCTCCATTTCCATCTGCAACTACCACAGTATCAGTTATCCATACTTGTTGTCTCTTTATTGTTATTACTGGTAGGTAGAAGTCCCTGTTTAAAAAGAGCAGACCTGGTTTATACATGGAGGGAAGACCACCAGGAGATCTCACGGCTGTAGGCCAGGTTTGGAAAATTAAAACATCCCAGAAAAAGACTAAGGCAAACAAATTTGATATTTTTTGCCTCAGGATTGTGTAGCCACCAGAAATCAAATCACGATTTAAAGAGTCTTTTCCTGAGATAATGGGAAAATGTTGGATCCAGTTTAGTTAGCTTATTTAGGAGGGACACTAGATTTGTGTAGTGTTGAGTTGCCTGAAGGTGAGCAATTGTCCTAGCATGGAAAGAAATGACCAAGGAATTACAATAAGATGAGAAAGGTCAAAAGAATAATTTAGTATTATGTTAACAATAAATAAAATCAGGCCAGGTTTATGTGTGGCTGGATGATGCTGAATTCTGGAAGGAGATTGAATTCTTGAAGTGGGTCTTCCATAGCATTGCTAACCAGGATCTGAAGCATGAAATCTGAGCCCTGAAATACACTCAGAGGCTTCATTCAGATGTGATACCTCTCATTGGTAACACCAATCAGACTGTCTCCATTCACTTCTAAGATCTGATCTCCTGGCTGCAGCCGACCTGGAGAGAAAGAAGAAGGAGATGGGAGAAGAAAAATGTCACAAAGAATAGTGGTGTTGTGTACATGTTTTTATGCACAAGCATTCCTTGTGAATATTTTGGACCTACACAACTGCACTGCTGACAATGAAGATGATGGGGAAACGATCATTAATTTTAGAGGTACACAGTCTGGAATCCTTGAGAGCATTAAGTGTGAGCTATTCAATTTTTTCTGAAGATTGTCACTAATTCTTAGTATGACCAAAGAGAAGAAGAATGCAAAATATGCAGGATGATTAAATTTAGGTGTCACGTGGTCATTTTTGGATGCTCAGACACAAGCAGGAAGAGAAGTAGGGATTCGCCTTCATCAGAATCTCTTTTTTATTCAACAGTTACAAAACAGAACCTTTGATTTTTCAGATCTTCCTTCCATAAACAGCCTTTTTGTAATTTCATATTTTAATTTTAACTACATCAATTTAATTTTTCTGTAGATCAGGATATGAAACTAGAAGTATTCCAAGATGCCAGTTTGAGGGGGGGAGAAAAATGTCCAATTATGAGAACTCCAAATTTAGGCAGAATGGAATGGAATGGAATGGAGTGGAGTAGAGTAGAGTAGAGTAGAGTAGAGTAGAGTAGAGTAGAGTAGAGTAGAGTAGAGTAGAGTAGAGTAGAGTAGAGTAGAGTAGAGTAGAGTAGAGTAGAGTAGAGTAGAGTAGAGTAGAATAGAATAGAATAGAATAGAATAGAATAGAATAGAATAGAATAGAATTGGAAGGGACCTTGGAGGTCTTCTAGTCCAGCCCCCCGCTCAAGCAGGAGAACCTATACCATCTCAGACAAATGACTGTCTAGCCTCTTCTTAAAAGCCTCGAGTGATGGGGCACCTACAACTTCTGGAGGCAAGCTGTTCCACTGGTTAATTGTCCTCACTGTTAGGAACTTTCTCCTTAATTCCAGGTTGCTTCTCTCTTTGGTCAGTTTCCAACCATTGTTTCTTGTCTTGCCCTCTGGTGCTTTGGAGAATAGTTTGATATAACATACTGATATAACATTTTGGGCAAATGATTCTGATTCATTTTTCAAAGAAGGATTATTCTCAGAAGGTGTATCAGAAAAACCAACTCTGATCAACTTCAGGGCATTTTTTCACAGCGTTATATCAGAAGCAATATTTTAGATGCTCTTCACCAAGACTGTCTTCCAATCAACTCTATGAGGAGCTGTCCTTGGTGCTGACAATATACCAGTTGGACTTACTGTACCCGCTCCCTTTCGCCAGTGTTGACACTGACCAGAGACCTGAAATGCATTTTTTTAGATATGCCCAAATGTATTGAGTTAAGGTTTACTGTACCTTCGCCAACAAAAGGGATGCTCCCTTAAATTTCCCTGATTCCAGTTCCCACTAATCCATTTTGCAATTGTCTGAATTGATGGAAATCTGAAGACCTTCCAAGCATTCAGCGCAACCTAATATTTCTAATTGGGAGATTTCGAGCCACAGAGGTAAGCGATAACAACTTACCATCAATGTAAGCCACTCCTCCTGGTAGGATTCTCTTAACATAAACTCCATATTCTTCTCCCATGAATTCTTTAACTCCACCAATCACTTTGATTCCTATCCATAAAAAAAGAAATACAGTGCAGTCACCAGTGGCCAGTGTAAATCCTGTTCTAAATATTATACTTTCTCCCTTGCTGAATCAGGAGGGCTTTAAGTTAATGGGGACACCAGAGTGAGTGAAAATATTTTCAAATAAACATGCATCGATTCCACTGAGAATTAGCTAAGCCCAGCAGAATGCATTGAGGGCATCTTTGTTTAGATCAAAAACAGAACAATTAACTCCATGTTTATTTTATTTTTTTTATAACAAATTTTATTAGTTTTCCAATTTAACATCCAAGTATTTAGAAAGCAATGTGGTGACTGGGTAATCAATAGTTCAGTAATAGCATTTGTAGTACATATCTCAGGTTACATTGTCAAAAATTCCTTCTCTATTTCCCATTAACATTTGATATAACATAGTTAACCTAGTAAATTTCTAACCATAAAAAGCTCAATTAAAGCATTTCTCAATCTATCTTTTGCTTATTCATATCCATATCCTGTTTTTAAGTTTTACCAAATTCTTAATTTTTAATTAGCTCCATGTTTATTGAGGTAGCTTCTTTTAGATGAGTTGGCCATGCTCCTTTGGGGATCATTTTTGGTTTCACAGAATAACAGAGTTGGAAGGGGGACCTTGGAGATCTTGTAGTCCAGGCAGGAGACCCTCTATCATTTGAGACAAATGGTTGCCCAATAATAATAATAATAATAATAATAATAATAATAATAATAATAATAATAATAATAATAATAATAATAATAATAATTGGAAGGGACCTTGGAGGTCATCGAGTCCAACCCCCTGCTCAGGCAGGAACCCTACACCATTTCAGACAAATGGCTGTCCAGTCTCTTCTTAAAAACTTCCAGTGTTGGAGCATTCACAACTTCTGGAGGCAGGTTGTTCCACTGGTTAATTGTTCTAATTGTCAGGAAATTTGTCCTTAGTTCTAGGTTGCTTCTCTCCTTGATTAGTTTCCATCCATTGCTTCTTGTCCTGCCTTCCGGCGCTTTGGAGAATAGCTTGACTCCCTCTTCTTTGGGGCAACCCCTGAGATATTGGAACACTGCTATTATGCCCCCCCTCGTCCTTCTCTTCGTTAAACTAGACATACCCAATTCCAGCAACCGTTCCTTATATGTTTTAGCCTCCAGTCCCCTAATCCTTTTTGGAGAAACACAATTGTTAACAATGTTCACGTGAGGTCAAGCAATCATTGGCCCAAGAACCTCTTTTATAGACATCCTTATCCCAGAGAAGCTTGACGGTCAAAGTCAACTCAAAGTTTGAAACGAGTTCAGCAGGAAACCGTCACCTCTTGGTCACCCCATAATCCCAAAAAGAAAGCTATTTTTATGTGCAGCTTTAGTGAGAAAATAGAAAAAGCTTAGAGGATTCTGCGAAGTGAGAGAAATCTCCGGAACTCTTACCCGTTTATTTCCATAATCCTATTTAGAAGGTGTGGCAGGAGGCCATAGCTCATCAGAAAACACACATCCTCATGCAGACAAACACCAAAGAGACGGCAAGGTGATTGCCCTCGACTTATAACCACAACTGAGCCCAAAATTTCTGTTGCTAAGCGAAACAGTTGTGAAGGGATCTTTGTCCCCATTTTGCAACTTTTCTCACCACAGTTGTTCAGTCAATCACTGCAGTTGAAAAGTTAGGAACACGGTTGCTAAGTGAATCGGGTTTCCCCTTTGACTTTGCTTGTCAGAAGTTCGCAAAAGGGGATCACGTGACCCCGGACACTTCAACCGTCATCGGTACATGCCAGTTGCCAAGCCTCCAAATTTGGATCACGTGACCCAGGAGACGCTGCAGTGGTTGTTAAGTGTGAAAAACGGTGGCAGGTCACTTTTCCACTGCCATTGTGACTTTGAATGGTCACTAAACCAATGGTTGTAAAGTGAAAACTACCTGGATGTATGTGTATAATAAAAGCGGCAATTCTCCTTACAAGGAATTGGTAAAGCTTCCCTCCTACATTGCTCTCTGGGGTTGATCTGGAAAAACTGACAACTGACTTTCAGGAGAAATGTAAATACAGGTCGTCCTTGACTTACAACAGTTCATTTAGTGACCATTCAAAATTATGACAGCCTTGAAAAAAGTGACTTATGACCGTTTCTAATAGTTACGACCTTTGCAGCATCCCCACGGTCACGTGATCAAAATTCAGATGCTTGGACACTGACTCATATTTATGACGGTGACCATGTCCCGGGGTCACGTGATCCCCTTTTGCGACCTTCTGACAAGCAAAGTCAGTGGGGGAAGCCAGATTCACTTAACAACCAGGTTACTTGCTTAACAACTGCAGGGATTCAACTTAATCCTTTATGGCAATGGACCAGGATACCTGTGGGACCGTCTCCTGCCTCATGAATCCCAGAGACCGGTCAGGGTGCATAGGGTTGGCCTCCTACGAGTCCCGTCTGTCAGACAATGTCATCTGGCAGGGCCTAGGGCTAGGGCCTTCTCTGTTGCTGCCCCGGCCCTCTGGAACCAGCTTCCCTCAGAGGTTCGTACTGCTTCCTCCCTCCTAGCTTTCCAGAAAGGGCTGAAGACACATCTATGCCAACAGGCTTGGGGCATATGAGCTGCGCTCTGCCCCTCGGCCCTAAGAGTGTCCCGCCATCAGTGCATGTGAATTGATTGTGTTTGTGTGGGGTATGAATGTGGTTAATTTTAAAAATTGTTGATGTATTCCTGTTGTGAGCCGCCCCGGGTCTTCGGAGAGGGGCGGCATATAAGTGCAAATAAACTTGAAACTTGAAACTTAATCGCTGTGGCAAGACATGCTTTACAATGGGGCAAAACTCACTTAAGAAATGTTTCACTTAGCAACAGAAAGTCTGAGTGCAATTGTGGTTGTACTTTGAGGCTCCAGAGGGTATAAAAACCCACTCCCTACATGTGTTCTTTCTCTCTCTTGTCTTCCAGAGCCATCTTTCGGTCTGGCTCTCCTCTTCAATAAACTGCAACCTTCTTTCTAAAGCAGTCGCCATGTTGTTTACTCCCAGCTTGGACTGAACCATGATGAAGACTTTTTCTTCAACATCTAAAAGTGTTACATTTAAAGGGATGGGAATATTAGACCAATACACTGGATCTGCTTCATTAGAAGCTGTGAAATAAATATTTTCTTATGTCTCGAGCTGTGCATTCGGAAGCATGGTTTGTAAGGTGGAAGCTTTGAATTGCAGAGGCTGAGCGCCTGGCTGCTGGAATGCAGAGGAACAGAATAATCCTTGACCCAGTTCTGCGTCCACTATAACTCATTCATATCTGCTTAATATCACTTGCTCAGGGCTAACCTCTTATTAGAGAAAGCTCTGGGGAAAAACATCCCACAGATTATCAACCAATGAAGAAAACAGGAGCTGATGAGTTATTCTGTCAGACTAAAAGCAGAAGGACAGAATTAGAGGCTACTCTCGGGGCTATTAATGGCGACCTCAAGCCCTTCCCAGCTTCTGCAAGGCTAAAATTAGGCTTGGGTCTCCATTTTCTGATCCTTAGCCATTGCAAAGCAAGCACGGAGATCTGGGAACCGACTTGGTCTATGATCTGAGTAAAACAGGAAAGGGGAGAAGGGAGGCTCTGATGAGTCCATGGAGTCCTTGGTGTTCTCTGAACTTGGACGTTTCTGGCAGACTTTTCATTACCAAACTAGGTAACCCCATCAGTGCTAGAGGGAGTAGGGTTTGCAAAATGGAGGAGAAACAGAATGGGAGGAGGAGGAGGAGGAGGAGGAGGAGGAGGAGGAGGAGGAGGAGGAGGAGGAGGACTGTGGGGTCTTTGGTGCTCTCTGAGCTTGTTGGTTTTTCTTGCAGATGTTTCATTACCAAACTAGGTGATCTCATCAGTACTAGAAGGGATCTGCAGAGTGGGAGAAACAGAATGGGGGCACGAGGAGGAGGAGGAGGAGGAGGAGGAGGAGGAGGAGGAGGATGACTGTGGGGTCCTTGGTGCTCTCTGAGCTTCGTTGTTTTTCTTGCAGACATTTCATTACCACACTCCCTTCATCAGTGCTGGAAGGGAGTGGAGTTTGCAGAGTGGGGAGAGGATGGGGAGAGGAGGAGGAAGAGGAGAAGGACAGGGGGATGTGGTCCTTGGTGCTCTCTGACCTTGGTTGTTTTCTTGCAGATGTTTCATTACCCAAACTAGGTAACATCATCACTGCTAGAAGGGATTGTGGTTTGCCTTGAGGTGGGGCTTATTTTTACATGTCACTGGGAGTTGAGCGGTATATGAAGTATTATTATTTGTGTTGCAACACCTCTTAAAAAAAAAGATGTGGGGCTTCAGTCAAAGGGGCTTGGCCACCATCTTGACCTTTTCGAAACCCTCCAGATACTCCTGCCTCGTGGGGCATCAGAAAAGTCACCATCCCACGATAGAAGTATTACGAAAACAACGAGAGGAAGGGGAAGAGGGAAAGTCAAAAGGCTCAACCGTGGGATCCCTGAACAGAAGCAAATGAATTGAAATTCTGCTGCTCTGTTTTCGAATCCCGCGCACTCACCCAAGCCGTTGGCGCAGTCATAGAAGTCAAAGCAATGCATGTGACGATCCATCCCGTGCGGTCCCATTAATGTCCTGAAAGAGCAGAGCAAAAGGGAAGATGAACTGGGATACTGAGCTGCAGAAGAATGCACATAAACATAGAACTGATTTATTGGTTGAATAAATTTATACCCCCGCCTAATTCACAGTAGGCAGCTCATCCTGTTTATAAAATCCACCATACAATAAAAACCCATAACACCACTCCCACCCCATACCCCATGGAGGTAACAACATAAACAGATCAGTTACCTGATAAGCTGTGTCTACAGGTAGTCCTCGACTTACAACAGTTTTTGACTTACGGTTTGGTTTTGAACTATTGAAGTCTCCCATTAAAGGACTGTCTCAGTCCAACACTGCTTAGTATGTCAAGGTCAGCCAACATCAGTCAGGGGCTGCCACCTGCCTGGGTAGGAAGAGTCCTAAAAAGTTGTCACTGAGAAATGAGGAACTGGTGTTCCTTCAAATGGTAGGCATGGATTCGTGCAAGATGTTCCATATTCCCTTCCTCCACCTTGTTTGTTGGTTTGCATCCAACCTTTCTTATTTTTACAAATAACTCAAGATGGTGAACATATCCAACATGCCTTTCTCCTCCTAAACCTGTGAGGTGAGTTGGGCTGAGAGGCAGAGGGACTGGCCCAAGGTCACTGAGCTGGCTTTCATGTCTAAGGCAGGACTAGAACTCATGGTTTCCTGGTGACTGGTCCAAAGTGATCTAGATGGTCTTCATGCCTAATATGGGAGTAGAACTCACCGTCTTCTGATGACTGGCCCAAAGCCACACAGTCTCCTTTCATAACTTTCAAGATGGTACTAGAACTCACTTTCTAGCCTGATGCTTTAACCACTAGATCACACTGATTCTCTATCACATGGCATTCTTCCCCATCCACTTTCCTGCAGACAGTTAAATTTCCAGCTGCCAAACAGCAGTATCATATCATCCGGCTTCTCTCTCTGGCAAGTCTACCACTTAATCTGATTAACAGCCCAGAAGATGCTGGAATAGGATGATTAGAGAACTGGATGATGCAAAATAGCTGTAGCCATAGCAACGGAGAGAAAGGGCATAGCTAAAAGGTGGGCCTGGCCCAACAGGACCAAAAGCAAGCATCCCACAGAGCAGCTGATGTTTTGGGGGCAACGTGAGGAAGAGATGCAAGGGGAAACATGACGATTCTCCAAAATTCAGTGAAGGAGAATTTGCATTCCAAAGAGCTTTGAAAGTTAGTTTTCAAGCATTATTCAGATGGAGTAATTCATTCTTGTGTTTAGAGTTATTACATTCTGGTGTTAAGAGCCGTGGTGGCCCAGTGGTTAGAATGCAGTACTGCAGGCTAAATCATTTCACTCTGGCAGTTCAATCCTGACCAGCTGAGGTCAGTAAAATGAGGACCCAGATTGTTGGGGGCAACGGGCTGACTCTGTAAACCGCTTAGAGAGGGCTATAAAGCACTGTGAAGCGGTATATAAGTCTAAGTGCTATTATTATTGCCCTCTCTCCCTCCCTCCCTCCCTCCCTCCCTCTCTCCCTTCCTTCCTTCCTTCCTTCCTTCCTTCCTTCCTTCCTTCCTTCCTTCCTTCCTTCCTTCCTTCCTTCCTTCCTTGTGGTTAGAATACAGTATTACAGACTGATTACAACTATCTTAAAGGAGAAGTTTCCAGGAAACTTTTTGTGAGCAAATTAGGGTTTTTTTTAGAAAAGTTGTAAAATAGGAGTGTCCAACATTGGCAACTTTAAGACCTGTGGACTTCAACTCCCAGAATTCCCCATCCAACCACGCTGAAATCCACAAGTCTTAAAGTTGCCAAGATTGGACACCTTTGCACTTTCATGTCTGAATGGGCTTTGTGAAACCTCATGTGCTAAGATCTTGGGAAGATTAAGAAGGCTTTAGATCTACAATGATCCTCTTAGGTGAGGTAAACAAGTAGCAAGTTGCAGAAGTGCTCTCTTGCTTTTGCTCTCTCTCTGGCTCTCTCTTCCTTTTCTCTTTTCCTCTCTTTCTCACTCTCTCTCTTTCTTTCTCTTTTTTTGTCTCTCTTCCCTTTCTCTCTCTCTCTCTCTCTCTCTCTCTCTCTCTCTCTCTCTCTCTCTCTCTCTCCAGATTCCTTTTCACACACACATACGCCCCACAGCCTTTCCTTCTAACCTCCCCAAAGTGACTAATAAATTAATCTTTAAATCAATTACTCTGTTAGATCATATTTGTCAAAGCGACGGGGAGATATTAACTGCTAGGCCATCTGCTTACTGATCTCTCAAGCTGGCTTGCTGGACAGAATCCTAATCAAAAGTGTAAAGATCATGAACTTTCGACTATCCAACTGTTCCTTTTCAAACGCAGGGCACCTTGGATTAATCACCAGAACCGACTGACTTGCAAGATTGGAAGCTAAATCATATGAAGAACGGCTGCAAGAACTGGGCATGGCTAGCCTAGTGAAGAGAAGGACCAAGGGAGACATGATAGCAGGGTTCCAATATTTGAGGGGCTGCCAGAGAGGAGGGGGCCAACCTCTTTTCCAAAGTACCCGGAACAACGGATGGAAATTGATCAAGGAGAGATTCAACCTAGAAATAAGAAGAAATTTCCTGACAGTGAGAACAATCCACCAATGGAATAGCTCACCTCAGAAACGGTGGGTGCTCTATCACTGGAGGCTTTCAAGAATTAATTGGACAGATACTTGTCATGAATAGTATAGGGTCTCCTGCTTGAGCAGGGGGTTGGACTAGATGACCTATGAGACCCCTTCCAACTCTGTTATTCTGTATTTCTGTCAGATTGATGTCAGCCTTGCAAGGTAGACTAGACGAGAAGCACAACCAGGAGGGCCAGCTCTATGTTGATTGTAACGTTACAATAACAGAATCTCACAGATCTGAAACTTTTACTCACTCAAAAAGTAGGGACGATCCCTTCCGAGGTCCTTTCAACACCCCATGCCTCCTTCAGACTCAAATTTCCTTTATCAAAGCATTGTCTAGGCTATTTTTAACAATATTGATCTTTAGTTCCTTCAAATAATGTCCGAGAACCTGACTTCTTTTATGTTTTCATTGCCCCTGCTCACAATGTTCTTCAAAGCTTTAATAATCCAATCTAGGAAGATTGGATTACTCTCTTCGTCTGTTATTTACATATCCCTTTTAATTATCAAGGCATCCAACTGATTTCTTGCATGTGTCCAGGATAACATCTTTTTGCATGTCCTTCTTGTGGCCTGCAATGTTTAAATCCACTTTCGAATCAAGTCTCAGTCACATCAGCTAATATTTGTTTCTCTTCCATAGCATATTTTAAACATAGTCTATCTATAGAGGCAGACACTCTTAAAATTAAGTTCTGAGTCCTTTGTTCAAAAATATCCTTCAGTACATCCAATATTAAAATATTTTGCTTCATTGCGCATTTGTAAGTCAAGTTTGAATGTCTTTTTCTTTAACTGTAGTTTCTAGTTCTGTCTCGTTCCCTGTAGTGTGCAATTTTTAAAGTCTTTTCTTAAGATTTCAAAAGAAAAGCATTTTCCCTCAAGATGGGTTCTTTATAAGTAAATCCAAACTCTTATTTCAAATTCATCTGGACCCTTAGTCCAACTACAATTTTCTAAAATCAAAGTTTTGACCGTCCTATTGTTGTTTATTCCCCCCCAAAAGTTGGTTTATTACATTTGTTTTCCACCCATATTGCTTCAAGGCAACTCTGAACAGTTCTTAAATTATTAAACTTGTATTTTTAAACTTCTAAGGATTGAAGGGAACTCGCCTAGTGCTGTAAAACAAGCAATCTTTGAAAGTGATTAGAAAAGGAATTAGGAGAACGCAGTATCCTTTTGAAGGAGCTAACCACAATGGCTTTCCTTCATCTCCCTGGGCTCTACATTGTTTTGAGGTCTCCTCATGAGGGCCAACTATCTGGAACTCTTGTGGGCCATCTCAAGTCTTCATCCTACTCTGAGAGGAATTGAGAAGAGCCGCTCTATTTGCCATCTTGTTCTGCCGTGATCACTGATTCCATTTTTCATTTCTTCCGTTCATCATTTCTTCCCGGAAGTCTGTTATACTTTTTTTCAAAAAATAAATCTGTTACACACCTACCGAATGGAACAATCTTCTCCCCTCATCCCAAAATATGGACAGACCGTACTCTATATGAAGAACAGCAGCAGGACTTGGGTTTGGCTAGTCTAAAGAAATATTGCTAAAGGATACCGGTAGCAATATTCCAGTATTTCAGGGGCTGCCACAAAGAAGATGGGGGTCAAATTATTCTCCAAAGCACCAGAGGGCAGGACAAGAAACAATGGTTGGAAACTGACCAAAGAGAGAAGCAACAGGGAGAAATTTCCTGACAGTGAGGACAATTAACCAGTGGAACAGCTTGCCCCCAGAAATCATGAGTGCTCCATCACTGGAGGTTTTTAAGAAGAAATAGTGTCTGAAATGGTATAGATTCTCCTGCTTGAGCAGGGGGCTGGACTAGAAGACCTCCAAGGTCCCTTCCAGCTCTATTCTATTCTATTCTATTCTATTCTATTCTATTCCATTCCATTCTATTCCATTCCATTCCATTCTACAATCTATTTATTCTTTTCTATTCTATTCTATTCTATTCTATTCTATTCTATTCTATTCTATTCTATTCTATTCTATTCTATTCTATTCTATTCTATTCTATTCCATTCCATTCCATTCCATTCCATTCCATTCTATTCTACAATCTATTTATTCTATTCTATTCTATTCTATTCTATTCTATTCTATTCTATTCCATTCCATTCCATTCCATTCCATTCCATTCCATTCCATTCCATTCCATTCTATTCTATTCTATTCTATTCTATTCTATTCTATTCTATTCCATTCTATTCTACAATCTATTCTATTCTATTCTATTCTATTCTATTCTATTCTATTCTATTCTATTCTATTCCATTCCATTCCATTCTATTCTACAATCTATTTATTCTATTCTATTCTATTCTATTCTATTCTATTCTATTCTATTCTATTCTATTCTATTCTATTCTATTCTATTCTATTCCATTCCATTCCATTCCATTCCATTCTATTCTATTCTATTCTATTCTATTCTATTCTATTCTATTCTATTCCATTCTATTCTACAATCTATTCTATTCTATTCTATTCTATTCTATTCTATTCTATTCTATTCTATTCTATTCTATTCTATTCTATTCTATGTTGGCATTGAATTCACAGGTCTCCTCTTAACATCTATGGCAGGGGTGTCAAACTAAATTTCACTGAGGGCCGCATCAGCGTTGCGGTTACCCTCGGGGGTGGGTGGGTGGGTGTGGCCAGAGTGGGTGCAGCCTACTGGGTGGGCGTGGCTGGAGTGGGTGTGGCCTACTGAGCAGGCGTGGCCAGCTCTACATTGTTCGCGTCAAGGGTGCCTGTGGGGGCCTGGGCAGGAGTGGGACAGATCTGGGGGTCTCCGGCAGAAGGGGGTGGGACCGGGGCAAGCGCCAAAGCACGGTGCATTTCTTCATTCCTCACAAAGGGTGACACCTCCCCAGCATGCACCCAGGGGGCAGGGCCGACGCAGCAGGGGCTGGTTCCTCGTTGTTTCCAAATGGCCTTGTGGAGCTAAGACTGAATGGGTTTCAGCATAGAGGGCCACCACAAAATTGTACATTGGCTCCCGGCTGGCCTGGGCCAGGGCCAAGGCAGAGGGAGCCGTTCCCTCACTGTTTCCAGGATGGCTTCGTGGGCCACATGAAACTTCACGGGCCACATCCGGACCCGGGCCTTGTGTTTGACATGTCTGATCTATGGAGATTCTCAGCCAATCCAGGTCCTGGTTGTCCCCAAGGTGCTTTTTCAAAAGGCGACTGGACATTGTTTTTCCTTCAAGGCATTTCGCTTCTGGGAGTTGAAGTCAACTCTTTCTCGGTTCTGAAGAAGCTTCTTGCATGGGAAGCAAAACATCTTCAAGGAAAAACCAAGTCCAGTTGCATTTTGAAAAAACACCTTTGGGTCTCTCCTCTTAAAGCTGTTCAGGAATTTTAAAAGGGGGAGATATTGACAATCTCAGAAACTCCTGTTCTTGTATGGCAATCTTCCAGATCAGCAGGATCACTTTAATGAGGGTAACAGTAATTTCTGCTTCATGATAGACTCTCCTTGCTTGCTGTCACTTTACTATCTGTCTACAATTCTCTTAAACTCTTCCCTGAGGATCCATCCATTTTATCTTTGGAGAAAGTCCATCTTTGAAGCCCCTTCAAAGCTTTCAAAATGTAGTTTCTCCCCCCCACCCAATCCAATACATGAATCACAACACCTTAGAGTGTATCCACTTTGTAAAAGCTACCGCAAATTATACTTTAGTCCTGCCAAACTGTTTTGTACGTACTGTTTTGTGAAGGGGCTATACTTACAAAGAACATCATTTTGTAAATGTAACCCCATTATGCTCTCTTTCTTTCCATAAATTATATTTAGATTATCTGAATATATAATACAAATGAAAATAAATATAGCAGGGAAATCGGGAAGGGGAGAGAAAAGAAAGAGGTGTGGGAGAAAAGGAAGGAGGAGTGGAAAACGCTGACTTCCAACTTTTCCCAGGGCAGTAAAATAGTTACGGCCTCAACTTTTTACTTTTGCATATTTAGTCAATATTAGCCATTTCTATAACAACGAAGCAATCGAACCAGCAAAAGCCAAAGCCAGCATCAAAGAGCACAAAGTCTAGAAGCCACTGACAAGTAGAAACAAAACTAGGTATATTATTATTATTTATTAAACTTATATGCCACCCTTCTCCCAAGACTCAGGGTGGCTCACAACAACAATACAAGTATAAAAAACATAACATAAAATCAATTAAAATTACTAATGCTTTTCTCTGATGAAAACCATTAATTCTGCCATCTCTGCTAGCTCCATCCCTTACTTCATCTTCACTTACTGATGTTGCAAAGATAAAAGGGAAATAAAATGAAACGAAAGAAGGTATTTCTTAGAGAAAGACCCCCACACCTCTCATCCAAGGTCCCTTCCAACTTTATTTATTATTATTATTATTATTATTATTATTATTAATATTATTATCCCTCAGGCCCCCTGCTTTCCAATTCTCACCAATAAATGAGAGAAAGTCCATCGAAACGTTCCAGCTCGCTTCCCCGTGGCTTCAGATAGGACATCCTGCCCTAAACTGGAAATCTTGAATTCTTCTTTATTCTTCCCAGCAACGGTGGTCTGAGAGGGCGCGGCAGATCCCCTCTCTCAGCCGCAGTGCCATCTGCAACCCCGAAACATGGGCTTGGGGCGACAGAGGGGTGGCCTTGTCCCAGCAGATCCAAACCATCTACATGGGATCTGGAAGGGGATCTTTGCTGGTGGTTTTCAGCCCTGCCTTGGACCGCCTCTCCCCAGGAGCTCGCTGCCAACCAAAGTGGATTGATGGTTTTTGCTCTGGCAGCTTTTGGCACGCTGCCGCCGTGCCCTAGGAACAGATGTTGTGACTCTTTAGTTAATCCGAAAGATCTGTTCCCTTGAGAGCAGCGTCATCTGAAGGGCTTCCAAGGTTTCAGTGCTGGGTCCAGATAGCGTGACCGAAGGATGGACGTTGAAGGAGACAGCAAGATACGCAGGGACTCCCCCCCCCTTTCTGTCTTCTCTTGGTTCAGGCAAAGGATCTTTTTCCAGAGTTTGGGAGAAAAATACAGAGATGGCCCCAGGTAGCAGAGAAATGGCATCAAGCATTGGGAGAAGGTCTTGAGAAGCAAGCCGGGCAGGGAATGGGTGGTGGACTGAGGTTGGGGCTTTTTCTGGCCCCCTGATTTTTAGAAACACTATTAGGGAAGTTGCTTCCCCCCTCCTCACAATTGGGGAATCTCCTTTACTCTGGAGCAGATCAAGCAAGGAAGAATTTTAGACGTTTCCTAGGCGTGGAAACATGGTAAAGATCCTGTGGTAAAAGAAGAGAAGGAGAGGGGAGATTTATGAAATTTATCCCATGAGGAAAACCACTTCCAAAAATGGCTAAATGGCTTGAAAGTCTTCCCTTCCCTTCTTTATCCTTCCCTTCCTCCCTTCCTCCTCCTCCTCCCCTCAGTCTCTTCTTTCTTTCCTTGCTTCCTTCCTTCCCCACCTCCCCTTCCTTCCTTCCTTCCCCACCTCCCCTTCCTTCCTTCCTTCCTTCCTGCCTGCCTGCCTTCCTTCCTTCCTTCCTTCCTTCCTTCCTTCCTTCCTGCCTTCCTTCCTTCCTTCCTTCCTTCCTTCCTTCCTTCCTTCCTTCCTGCCTTCCTTTCCTTTCCTTCAATTACCAGCAAACTAGTTCTGCAGCGCTAGTGTAAATCTGACCCCCCCAATTATCAATTTAAAGTCAACATTAACAAAGCAGTGTAATTCAGCCCCAAATAGAGCCATAGTTGGAGACATCCAGAGCATCTAAATTCATACTCCCGTTTCCAAATTACGTCAACCATTCTAGCTTGAGAAAAAGAAATCTGTGCAATCTGGAAAGCTACAGATTTTTGTTATCTTCGAGATCCATATGCCTCCAATCCTGCCTTCACACTCCCATTGCATTCTCCTCCTAAAAAGCAAGCGAGCAACCCAATCATTTCCCAATTAACCATTCCCCCCCCACCCCATTCACTCCGGTGCATTCCAAGGAAGTGTAGGCCTGAGGCTCCCCCTAGTGGTTCTTCCAAATCCCCAGCCTTGGCAGCCTCTCAAATCTGTCCTAGTGAGAAGTGTCTTATCGTCTTGTTGTTGTTGTTAGTTGTGAAGTCGTGTCCAACCCATCGCGACCCCATGGACAACGTTCCTCCAGGCCTCCCTGTCCTCTACCATCTTCTGGAGTCCATTGAAGCTCCCGCCTCCTGCTTCAGTGACTCCATCCAGCCACCTCATTCTCTGTCATCCCTTCTTCTATTGCCCTCCATCTTTCCCAGCATGAGGCTCTTCTCCAGTGAGTCCTTCCTTCTCACTAGGTGGCCAAAGTACTTGAGTTTCAACTTCAGGATCTGGCCTTCTAAAGAGCAGTCGGGGTTGATCTCCTCTAGGACTGACCGGTTGGATCGCCTTGCAGTCCAGGGGACTCGCAGGAGTCTTCTCCAGCACCAGAGTTCAAAGGCCTCCATTCTTTGGCGCTCAGCCTTTCTTATGGTCCAGCTTTCACAGCCATACATTGCAACTGGGAAAACCATGGCCTTGACTATACGTACTTTTGTTGGCAGGGTGGTGTCTCTGCTATTTTCTCCGACTTTATTTGTTTGTTTGTTTATTTAGGACATTTATATAGCCATTCATCTTCTAATCTTTATAATTCCCTTCCCTTTCCCTTTCTTTTTAACCCTTTCTAGTTCTTTCCAAAGCTGAAAATCATTACTTCTGACTTTGTCTCTTTCTGCAAAATGGCTGTGTAAGGCTTCCAGTCTTTTTTTAAAAAAGTCTTTATTGTTGTTGTTGTTGTTGTTGTTGTTGTTGTTGTTGTTATTATTATTATTATTATTATTATTATTATTATTATTTTCCTGGATAGTTTGGCCAGCTTTATCATTTACACAAGCTCAGTCCATTTTATAATCCAATCTTCCGCATTGAGTATTTCATCGTTCTTCTATCTCCATGCCTACAGTGATCTTGCCACAGTTACTACATACAATATTGATTCCCTATTTTTATTTTCTAGTTCAGCGTCTGAAAGACCCAATAGGACCAATTCTGGTTTCATTATAGTGTTAATCTGCAACACAGGTAGTCCTCAACTTACATGCTTAATAAAAAGAAGGACTAGGCAGGACATCATACCGGTGTGTCAGTATTTGAGGGGCTGCCATAAAGAAGAGGAGGGCCAACCTATTCTCCAAAGCACCTGAAGGCAGGACAAGAAGCAATACGATGGTTAAGTGAATCTGGCTTCCCCATTGGCTTTGCTTGCCAGAAGATTGCAAAAGGGGATCACACAATCCTGGGACACTGCAACCGTCATAAGTACATGCCAGTTGCCAAGCATCTGAAGTTTGACCACGTGACCATGGGGATGCTGCAATGGTCCTATGTGTGAAAAGTGGCCCTAACTCACTTTCTTCAGTGCCATTGTAACTTTGAATGGTCACTAAATGAACTGGTGTGTAACTAGAGGACTCTCTGTATTCCCTTCCTTGGGCTTCCGGGTGCGAGGACCCCGTTCCTTGAGGACCCCGTTCCTTGAAGACCATGTTCCTTGAGGACCCCGTTCCTTGAAGACCCCATTCCTTGAGAACCCCATTTCTTGAAGACCCCATTCCTTGAAGACCCCGTTCCTTGAGGACCCCGTTCCTTGAGGACGATGTTTCTTGAGGACCCCGTTCCTTGAAGACCCCGTTCCTTGAAGACCCCATTCCTTGAGGACCCCGTTCCTTGAGGACCATGTTCCTTGAGGACCCCGTTCCTTGAGGACCATGTTCCTTGAGGACCCCATTCCTTGAAGACCCCATTCCTTGAGAACCCCAATCCTTGAAGACCCCATTCCTTGAGAACCCCATTCCTTGAGGACCCCATTCCTTGAAGACCCCATTCCTTGAAGACCCCATTCCTTGAGGACTATGTTCCTTGAGGACCACGTTCCTTGAGGACCACATTCTTGAGGACCACGTTCTTTGAGGACCACGTTTCCTGAGGACCACGTTCCTTGAGGACCATGTTCCTTGAGGCCGAACTTCTCTCACACCCAGCCACTCAAGGGCTGCAAATTCCAGCTGCCTGACTTGTCAAGAGAAAAAGGGAAGCAGAGCTGAGGCGTAACCCTTGACTTTCTTTGAAGAGGGAATGAAGGAGGGCGGACAGCCCAGCAGGGCAGGCCAAACCTGTTCCTGAACCCAGGAACAGGTTTGGCAGGCGAGAGCATCTGCCAAGCGTGCGTTGTCAGGTGGATGGCAGTTTCAGGTGTGTGAGCTTCTCAGGCAGGTATACCGTCTTTGCCTTTTCAGCAGACTTCCACCTGCCGGACCAAAGCCAGCTCCCCCCAACGCGAGTAGAATTTGAGATTCTTTTCAAGTTAGGTCTCCCTGCTTGTACAGATAGTCCTCATTCATTCATTTAGTGACCATTTGAAATTACGACGGCGCTGAAAAAGGTGACTTAGCATCGTTCTTCACACTTACGACCGCTGCAGCATCCCAGGGTCACCTAATCAGAATCTGGCAAAGTGGTTCATATTTATGACGGTGGTAGTGTCCCCCGGGGTCACGTGATCCCCTTTTACGAACTTCTGACAAGCAATATCAATGGGGAAGCCAGAATCATTCAACAACCGAGTTGCTAACTTAACAACTGCAGCGATTCACTTAACAACTGAAGCAAGAAAGGTCATAACATGGGGCAAAATTCACTTCACAAATGTTTCACTTAGAAACAGACATCCGTCGCCAAAAAGACTACCTGAGAGTTTTTCTTCAAATCTCTTCTCAGCCTTGAAGCTTGCCAGGGCCCTCACCTGCTCTTTTGGTGGGCCTTACCTGGCGAAGCCAGACCACCTCTCCACCTGCATCGGGACGCCATTGTGGGGGTGACATCACTGTACATGTTCAGATGCTACAAAAAACACATTTTGTTCCTCACTTGCCAGCAAAAAAAAAACCACGCCAATCTGTCCAGGTGCTTGTTTTCTGCCCGTAGTTATGAATTATCAGCTGAAAGCAGAGCGATACCAGCCTGTGTTTTGCTAGCAAGGAAAAATTAAAGCATCATATTTATGTTTATTATCAACTGACTTCGCTGGCTATGGTGTGGGCAAGCCGGTTCCCTTGCAACCTTCCTGAGGTGGGTGAAGGGAACCGTCATCCTACTATTATTATTATTATTATTATTATTATTATTATTATTCATTCGTTGTTGTTGTTGTTGTTGTTGTTGTTGTTGTTGTTGTTGTTGTTATTTATTTATTTGACTTCTATGCCGCCCTATTCCGGAGAACTCAGGGCGGCTCACAACATAATAGAAATCAACATTTAAAAATACATGTATATAAAACCCCTTAATTTAAAAAAAAAATGACTTGAGAATAGGTCAAGTCTGGAAACAGACAATCTAGATCAGGGGTCTTCAAACTTGGCCCTTTTATGACCACAAGTCATAAATTCCTCAGCAGGCACCACAAAAGAGGAGATTATTTTCTTATTGAATTGTATCCATCTCAACGAGAGTCAGAAGTAACTTTTTTTTTGAATGCTGCTTTTGGAGGGGATTGTGTCACTCTTTAAACTTTCCCTGCTGTTGCATGTCCCTATTTTTGCTTTTGTGTTGTTGTTTTTACTTTATCCGTTTATCTTTGCAACTTAATAATAATAAAAAAGAAAACTGGAATATGAGCATTGGGCTGTCAGAAGAAAAAATTGATGATTTATGGATTTGGATATTTTAAAAAAATAGTAAAGGGAAAGATTAAGATGGGAAGAAATCTTCTTTTTATTCTTTTGTATATATCTTTTTTCTTAGCATCATTTTAATTTTGCAGACTTTTATTGTGTTGAAAACTCTAAAAAAAATGTGTTGATGAAGTTATGGAGAGAGTTTTTCCCACCACAAATCGCAGTGTTAGTACAGGGTGTGTTTGTGTGTGTGTGTGTGTGTTTTTTAGGGTTGCAAATGTAGAAAAACGTGATGCAGTTGCAAAGATGGACTTCTTATCTTCTGCTTTTGAGTGCTTTCTGCCAGCTGTAAGCCAAAAAGCATCCAACTGCACGCGCACACCCACACCCCACAAACACACCCCAGATACACGCAGACCATCCCCTTCTTCCTTAACACACTCGGGGTGTGTCTGCCTCATACGACACAAATATGTACAGCATTCTTGTTTCACCCGTTCCTCAAAGCGGAGTGAATCACCTCTCGGGCACCTGCGTTATGTCAACAATCCGGAACAAAAATAAAACAACAACAAAAAAAAAGCTTGAACATCTATTAATGCCAGAATCTGATTTGAAAGGGTGACAGGAACGGATCACTAAACTAGGCTGTTTTCCCCCCCTCCCCAGCCATTTCCCTTTTAAAAGGCCAGAGAGATGGGGGAGGGAAGAGAGAGGTGCTGAATTGAATTTGGGTTATTAGTTTTTTTTTTAGCGAATGCAGCTGATTGTGTTTGTATGTGGTGTGAATGCAATTAATTTTAAAATTTTTATTGTATTGTTGTATTGTTGTTGTGAGCCGCCCTGGGTCTTAGGAGAAGGGCGGCATATAAATCTGATTAAACTTAAACTTAAACTGGTGTCTCTTTGAATGTAAGATTCAGATGGAAAATGCAGTGCTTGGCAGAGAGTATTTTGCTCTCTCCTCTCATTTAGAACATAGAATAACAGAGTTGGAAGGGACCTTGGAGGTCATCTAGTCCAACCCCCTGCTTGACCAGGAGACCCTATACCATTTCAGATAAATGGCAATCCAGTCTCTTTTGGAAACCTCCAGTGATGGAGCACCCACAACTTCTGAAGGCAAGTCTTTCCACTGGTTGATTGTCCTCACCGTTAGGAAGTTTCTCCTTAATTCCAGGTTGCTTCTCTCCCTGATTAGTTTCCATCCGTTGCTTCTTGTCCTGCTTTCTGATGCTTTGGAGAATAAATTGACCCCCTCTTGTCTTTGTGGCAGCCCCTCAAATATAGGAGCACTGCTATCATGTCACCCCTAGTCCTTCTTTTCATTAAACTAAACATATCCAATTCTTGTAACTGTTCTTCCCATGTTTCATATTTAATTCCTCTGCTTAAAGTTGTACACCTGGAAAGTCTGGATTTGACTCCAAAGTTTAGCAAGTTTTGAGTTTTGATTCCAAAGTTAGCTAATCAAAGGCAAGAAGACCAATTGGGGGATTCTAGGCTGGAGGTGGCTGCTGAAATGATGGCAGACTCAGTGGTGGGATTCAAATTCCTGAACAACGGGTTCTCTTATTGGATGCAGGCCTGGGCCTCCGAGGCCTAGAACGGACTTCTGGAAGTGGCATCCACGCACTTCCGGCAAGCTGTTCTAAGCCTGGAAGGCCTCCTCCAGACCTCCAAGGTCTAGACTGGACTTCTGGAAGCAATGTGCATTAATTCGGTTCTCCGAACCCGGCAAAATTTAGCTCCCAGTTCTGCCGAACTGGTGCGAACCAGCTGAATCCCACCATTGGGCAGACTCCATCTCTCCCCCCACACACACACACACACTTTGCTCTCTACTCTCCACCCATCCATCTTTTGGGTCATCATATTGATGTATTCCTGTCATTTTCTTTCTCATTTGTTTTATTTTATCATTTTGTTATTTTGCATCTGTTTTGTTTACATGCTTTTCATTCCTTTCTTTTTTATTGTTTATTGCCAAGAGTAACCCCACAGCAAGATAAGCAGCACATAAATTTAACAAAAAATAAATAAAAATAAATAAGTAATAAAGAAGACAGAAGCAGAAGGTCTGAACACTCAAGTGAACGTTGTAAGTTTAAGGAACTGAATTTGAGGGACAAAGCCAAATTTTTAAAATAAAAATAAAAATAAATCATCTGGTTCCATGTGCAGAAACAAATAACGGAGAAAGGAAAAGAACGAGGCAGATTTGATTTTATTTGATTTTATTTACCATCTGAAGAACTTCTGCATGGACATATTAGGTGCTTTGCCAATATAGGATAAATTCATCCCTGTGTAAAAAAATGCTCTCTCTGACTTTTAGAATTGCAGGTGGTCCTGGACTTACGACAAATAACTGAGCCCAAAATTTCTGTTGCTAAATGTGACATTTGTTGTGAATTTTTCCCCATTTCACAACCTTCCTTGCCACACTTGTTAAGTGAATCACTGCAGTTGTTAAATTAGTAACATGGTCATTAAATGAATCTGGTTTCCCCATGGACTTTGCTTGTCAGTATTTCGCAAAAGACAACCATGTGACCCCTGGACCCAGTGACCATCATAAATACCAGCCAGTTACCAATATCACAGTTTTGATCACATGACCATGGGGATGCCACAACGGTTGTGTAAAAAAAAAGGTCATAAGTCACTTTTTTTCAGTGCCGTTGTAAGTTTGAACGGTCACTAAATGAACCGTTGTAAGTGGAGAACTACCTGTACTGGAAGTTGGTGGTGTAAACAAGCAAGCAAACAAACTGGACTCTTGGTCTGAAACAAGATGGTAAGAAATGAAGAAAGGAAAAAAAAAATGAGGCAGATTCAATTTGACTTGAGTTGACTTGAGTTGACTTGACTTGACTTGACTTGATTTACCATGGTGATCTTCTGCGTGGACCTATTAGATGTTCAGCCAATAGAGGGCAAATTCACCCCGGTATAAAGAATGAGGAAATCCTCTCTCCGGCATCCGTAATTTCTGGAAGTTGTTGATATAAACAAAGAAACAAACAAACATGATTCTTGGCCTGGAACAAGACGGGCTGGCTGCTTTGGAAGTGACTTCATCCCATTCACTGCCCTCCTGCTTCTTCTTCTTCTGCTGCTGCTGCTGGTGGTGACCAATAAGCAAGGCGTCACTAGATCTCAGGATGCAGTCAGCCTTAGGCAGACCTTCTGGATAAGGTTGGGGAAATGCATGAAGAATTTCCCGCTCATCAAACTGCTATCTGACAGCACTTCGGGCTTGATGGACCAAATTATCCACACATGACCCATGCCTGATTTGTTGCTTCCTCTCACATCTCCAGGGAGCCTGGCTCCATCAACTCCTGCATGCATCTGCTCCTGAAACGCTGAGAGGCATTGAAGAGGCTCTGGAATGTGCTTTTCTCCTGATGTAGCAGTGCAGGCTCTCAGCCAAGAGGATGAGTAGGTAGGTAAATTGATAGCCAGGTTTGTAAACAGTGGTTAGAACATAAGAACCTAAGAAGAGCCATGCTGAATCAGGCCAAAGCCCATCGAGTCCAGCATTCTGTGTCACACAGTGGCCCACCAATTGTACATGGGGATCTTGAGCAGAAAGAGAAGGCAAAACTCTCCCTTTCCCTTGACCCCCAACAAATGGTACTCAAGGGAATCCTGCCTGCCTCAACCAACATAGAGGCGGCACATGGACATCCGTTTTAATAACCACCGATACACTTGGCATCCATGAATCTGTCTGACCCTGCCTTGAAGCTATCAAGGCTGACAGCTGTCACGACCCCTTCTGGAAGTGAATTCCATAAATCAACGACCCTCTGGGTGAAGAAATATTTCCCTTTATTTGTCCTCACTTTCTTACCTATGAGCTTTAGGGAGTGCCCCCTTGTCCCTGGTATTGTGTGATAGAGAAAAGAATTTTTCTCTATCCACCTTTTCTATCCCATGCATGATTTTATACACTTCGATCAAGTCACCCCTTAAACGCCGTCTTTCAAGGCTGAAGAGACAAAGGCATTGCAATCTGGTTTCATAAGGGAGGCGCTCCATTTCCTTGATCATTCTTGTTGCCCTTTTTTGCACCTTTTCCAGTTCCATTACTTCCATTACTTGGACTACAGCAAAACACCCACAGAACAAAGAGAGGCACCACTTTCAAACCCTCCCCTTCTGTGGATATTCAATAAAGGTAGTCCTCGCTTTACAGCAGTTCATTTAGTAACCGTCCGAACTTACGACAACACGGAAAAAAGTGGCTGATGACCATTTTTCACACTTGTGGCCGTTGCAGCATCCCTGTGGTCACGTGATCAAAATTTGGATGCTTGGCCACTGATTCATGACAGTTACAGAGGCTGAAGGATATGGAAAAAAAAGGTGTTTTTTTTTTAAAAAAGTGTGAGGTTAAAATAGCTCTAAAGAACCCTGCCTTCATTTTCCAGATTCTTGGCGTTTGAGATTTTGTTATTCCACCCTACAGCAGTCTTTCTCAGACTTGGTCATTTTAAGGGGCGTAGATTCAACTCCTAGCATTCCTAGCCAAGAATCCTTCAAGCAAGCTGTCTTCTAATTGGGAGGCAGGAGGTGTCCACTGGGGGGAGGGCTCCAAAAGGTCAAGATGGAAGCTTTGGTCACGTCATTGTCCCCAGCCGGATGATATTCAATAAAGAGACTGGTCCGTGCATGGGCGTTTGTGTCTCTGTTTGTGTGTCACGCTCTCCTTATAGCTGTTATGGAATCTTGTATCAAAGAAAACACACTTGCCTCATTCCAGTTGCCTCATGGTCAATTCTCACCATGTTCGCCTTTGGCACATATTTGTCCAAATATTCTCCATTCTTGTTTGCAAACCTAGATGGTTTTTGCCGACTTGTTTCTCGTACTTTTATTTGGATTTTTCCCTACAGTTTTCATGGAAATCTACATGAAATGTCTCAGCTGAAAGAGAGAGAGAGAGAGAGAGAGAGAGAGAGAGAGAGAGAGAGAGAGAGAGAGAGAGAGAGAGAGAGAGAGAGAGAGAGAGAGGAGGAGAGAGAGAGAGAGAGAGAGAGAGGGAGGGAGGGAGGGAGGGAGGGAGGGAGGGAGGGAGGGAGGGAGGGAGGGAGGGAGAGAGAGGCAGATAATAGAAATGATAATGGATGGATTGAAAGGTATAGATAGATAGAGAGAGAGAGATAAGAGATAGATAGATAGACGGGGAGAGAGAGAGAAGCAGATAATGGATGGATGGATGGATTGAAAGATAGAGAGAAAAAGAGAAGAGAGACAGATAGAGGGGGAGAGAGAGAAGCAGATGATGGATGGATGGATGGATGGATGGATGATGGATGGATGGAAAGACACACACAGAGAGAAATGAGAGATAAGAGATAGACAGACAGGGGGAGAGAAGCAGATGATGGATGGATGGAAGGAAGGAAGGAAGGACACACATAGAGAGAGATGAGAGGGAGAGATAAGAGATAGACAGATAGAGGGGAAGAGAGAGAGAAGCAGATAATGGATGGATGGATTGAAAGATGGAGAGAGAGAGAGAGAAGATAGAGAGAGAGGCAGATAATAGAAATGATAGAGATGGATGGATTGATTGAAAGGTATAGATAGATAGATAGATAGATAGATAGATAGATAGATAGATAGATAGATAGATAGATAGATAGATAGATAGACCGGGAGAGAGAGACGCAGATAATGGATGGATGGATGGATTGAAAGATAGAGAGAAAAAAGGAAGAGAGACAGATAGAGGGGGGAGAAGCAGATAATGGATGGATGGATGGATGGAAGGAAGGAAGGAAGGAAGGAAGAAAGGACACACAGAGAGAGAGATGAGAGGGAGAGATAAGAGATAGACAGATAGAGGGGAAGAGAGAGAGAAGCAGATAATGGATGGATGGATTGAAAGATGGAGAGAGAGAGAGAGAAGATAGAGAGAGAGAGGCAGATAATAGAAATGATAGAGATGGATGGATTGATTGAAAGGGATAGATAGATAGATAGATAGATAGATAGATAGATAGATAGATAGATAGATAGATAGATAGATAGATAGATAGACGGGGAGAGAGAGACGCAGATAATGGATGGATGGATGGATTGAAAGATAGAGAAAAAAGGAAGAGAGACAGATAGAGGGGGGAGAAGCAGATAATGGATGGATGGATGGAAGGAAGGAAGGAAGGAAGGAAGGAAGGACACACAGAGAGAGAGATGAGAGGGAGAGATAAGAGATAGACAGATAGAGGGGAAGAGAGAGAGAAGCAGATAATGGATGGATGGATTGAAAGATGGAGAGAGAGAGAGAAGATAGAGAGAGAGAGGCAGATAATAGAAATGATAGAGATGGATGGATGGATTGAAAGGGATAGATAGATAGATAGATAGATAGATAGATAGATAGATAGATAGAGTGATAGAGAGAGAGATAAGAGATAGATAGATAGATAGATAGATAGATAGATAGATAGATAGATAGATAGATAGATAGACGGGGGGAGAGAGAAGCAGATAATGGATGGATGGATGGAAGGAAGGAAGGACACAGAGAGAGAGATGAGAGGGAGAGATAAGAGATAGACAGATAGAGGGGAAGAGAGAGAGAAGCTGATAATGGATGGATGGATGGATTGAAAGATGGAGAGAGAGAGAAGAGAGATAGATAGATAGATAGAGAGAGAGAGAGAGAGAGAGAATATTCAAAAAAAGCAATGAACAGGCTTAAAAAAGTTGACAGTTTTCAGTTTGAGGGTGGTTATGAAAATGTGAAATGAAACCAATTTGCATGCAGGTGTGAACAAAATGACTTTCTTACCCATTCCTCCACCCTGGGATGGTACCTCCCTCTGAAACACCAATGAAACCCATGCACCAAAGGGAGCATGAATGAAGTTCCATGCTGGGGAACGTCTCTGTTAAGCAACACCACCAGATTCAGTAATACAGCAGAACAGGGCATTAAGGGCAGGGCAGAGAAGGGCGTGCGATGCCTTTCAAAAGCATGGAAGGCTGCCAAAGAAAACCCAATAAATAAGATGCCCGCTCTGGTTCTTCCTTTCCTCTCCCACAGGGCCACTAGAAAAACATGTGCAGAGCATGCCAGCCAGTCATTCTCAAAGAACTGGCCCAGAAAACTGTCCATCAAGCAGCCAGCAACTGCACAAACTGAATTTGGAAAATGTCTTCCGCACTGAGATCTAGAAAGCCTTTGAATTCCTTAAATATATTTTTAGAAATGCAAATAGTTACAATTCCAACAAATGTTCTTTAAATATATATCAAAACCCAAAGAACCAAAGACCTACATACAAACACCCGCGAAAACCTCAGAAAACAAATATATATATAGGTCTTTGGTTCTTCGGGTTTTCTCCCACGTAGAATTTGAAGTGTCTTGGCGACGTTTCGACGAAGTCTCATTCGTCGAAACGTCTCCAAGACACTTCAAATTCTACGTGGGAGAAAACCCGAAGAACCAAAGACCTACATATATATATATATATATATATATATATATATATATATATATATATATATATATATATATATATATATATATATATATATATATATATATATATATATATATATATATATATATATATATATATATATATATATATATATATATATATATATATATATATATATATATATATATATATATATATATATATATATATATATATATATATATATATATATATATATATATATATATATATATATATATATATATATTCTTGAATGTCATTTGGAGTTTGGAAGCTTGCTGGGTCAATGGGGATGCCTTGTCCAAAAGCATCCTGCAGAAGATATCTTCATTGGAGGCCATGTAGTAGCAGTTGAAGATCTGTTGATTTTTCCAGGCATTTGCAAGAAAACATGTTTTTATGAATGTTGCTTTTTTTTTTCACTTTACCGTTAAGGCCTCCTGCATTATTTATTCTCACGGTTATTAGATGATTGTTGCTCCTGTTTTTTTTTAATCTGAATTGCTCTATGTTTTAAAATATACGCTTTGCCTGTGTATGCATGTAATTGCATAGGCAATATTTGTATCCATTTTATGCCTTCTTCTTGTGCCATATCCATTATCGGACGTTGGCGATCCTGTTACAGGCGATCCTGTTTTTATCAGCAGCCACACGCAAAAGTGCTGCTGTGTTTTGTCCAAACCAGTCCCTTAGATTTTGAAGCCACAATGTTCTTCTTCTGCCTGGACCTCGTTGGCCTTCCATCTTTCCCTGGAGGATTAAACGGAGTATACCATATTTTTCTGGGTGTCGCATCACCTGTCCGAAATATTCTAATTTTTGTTTTTTAATTGTTTTGATGATTTCCCTTGGCTTTCCCAGGCGGCTGATCCCTTCCCCATTTCTGATCTTGATTTTGTGCCTCCCAGATCTAATGTCCAACTCTGGATAGTAGATAAACTAAAAGTGCAATTAATGCATAAATTTGTCTGTTTACTATTCCACGGATAATCCAGTGTTTCTCAAACCTTGGCAACTTTAAGATGTCTGAACTTCAAGTCTCCAATGACTGGAGAATTCTGGGAACTTGAAGTCCACATATCTTAAAGTTGCCAAGGTTAAGACGAAGATGTCTAATCTACTACAGACTTACCACAATTTAAATTTCTGTTCCAGGTATTTTAAAAACTCCCCCCTGCAAAAAAATTTGGAAATTTGAAACCAGTTCTCTCTTACATGTTGCATATACTGTATAGGCAGCCTTCAGAGAGGGATATTGTTGGGAAACTCCTACTTATCTTGCCAGAAATTACTAGCCAAGCCTGTTTCCCGTTATACACAGAGCGGGATTTGCAGAGAAGGTCCTCACCCTCATTGAGAAAGAACTGTGGGTCAGGAGGAGAGCAGAAGGCTCACAGTTTCAATGCCTGGATTTTAAAGAAGAATAATGTGGGTGGAAAGAAGAAAAGAGGAGGGGAGGGGAGGAGGGGAAGGGAAGGGAAGGGAAGGGAAGGGAAGGGGGAGGGTCTGTATGAATAAAAGGAAGGAATGAAGGAAAGAATCTAGCTATAGGGAATGGAGGAGAGGAGAGGAAAGGAGAGGAAAGAAAAGGAAAAGAACGGGAAGGGAAGGGAAGGGAAGGGAAGGGAAGGGAAGGGAAGGGAAGGGAAGGGGAGGGGAGGGTCTGTATGAATAAAAGGAAGGAATGAAGGAAAGAATCTAGCTATAGGGAATGGAGGAGAGCAGAGGAAAGGAGAGGAAAGAAAAGGAAAAGAACGGGAAGGGAAGGGAAGGGAAGGGAAGGGAAGGGAAGGGAAGGGAAGGGAAGGGAAGGGAAGGGGAGGGGAGGGTCTGTATGAATAAAAGGAAGGAATGAAGGAAAGAATCTAGCTATAGGGAATGGAGGAGAGGAGAGGAAAGGAGAGGAAAGAAAAGGAAAAGAACGGGAAGGGAAGGGAAGGGAAGGGAAGGGAAGGGAAGGGAAGGGAAGGGAAGGGAAGGGAAGGGAAGGGAAGGGAAGGGAAGGGAAGGGAAGGGAAGGGAAGGGAAGGGAAGGGGAGGGTCTGTATGAATAAAAGGAAGGAATGAAGGAAAGAATCTAGCTATAGGGAATGGAGGAGAGGAGAGGAAAGGAGAGGAAAGAAAAGGAAAAGAACGGGAAGGGAAGGGAAGGGAAGGGAAGGGAAGGAAAGGAAAGGAAAGGAAAGGAAAGGAAAGGAAAGGAAAGGAAAGGAAAGGAAAGGAAAGGAAAGGAAAGGAAAGGAAAGGAAAGGAAAGGGGGATGTCTCCCTATGAAAAGTAGGAAGTCTCTGTTAGAATAAAAGTGCAGAGGGATGGCATCTGGTATGATCCAGAAAAGGTACCACACTGTTTCTGATCTGTACATTGTTCCCCGTTGCACCTGATCAATTGCTGACTCAGCTCAATATAAAGCAGCCGGTTTAGGTCCCTCTCTGCAGCTAACAGAAATAGCAAAATTGACTGCTTCAGTTTAGAGAAAAGAAACATATCCAGCTTTGTTTTTACTTGAACATTGCTTCTGGACTTTGTGCTGAAGACAGAAACAAAAATGAACTTTTGACGTTGGGTTTTGCTGATTAATGCAGTTTGTTGTTATAGAGATGCCTCGTGCTTGCTAAGGTTAGTAAAGTAGAGGGTGGCAGCTCAAATGTTATTCTGTCCTTTATTGCACTGAAAAAAAATGGGAAGCTACTGCTTTTTCCTCTCTCTTCTTTTCTGCTGTATCCACCCCTCTCCTCCCCCTTTCTTCCCTTCCCTATTTTCCTATCAGCTTTATTTTGTATTATGTTGGTTTTAATAACATTCTTAATAACAAAAACAACAACAACACCTGGCTCTGCCATCTGGCTTGGGGGGATCCAAAAATGATACTCAATGCTGGGGGTGGTTAATGGCTTGAGGGTGCTCCCTCTTAATTTGTCTATTTTTTTTAAATATATTTTTTATTATTAGATATATATTTGTACATGTAAACACAGAAAAAATTCAAGTTAAATGCTATTCAACTTAATACAATCGATTTAAATTTGTAAACATTCTTCACTCCGTATATCCAAGATTTAACTATAAGCCAGATACATTTTCTTTGATTGGTGTTTCTCTTGTATGTAGTCTATCCACTCTTTCCAGTCCAACATATATTTTTCATTTGAATGATCCTTCAAACAGGCAGATAAAACTATCATATATCTACCCTGACATCCAACCTAAATGTTGGAGATGTGAAAGTATGGAGGCTACATATTTTCATGTATGGTGGACATGTAGAAAAATTAAAGCTTTCTGGAGAAAAATATGGTGGACACTCCAAACCATTTTGAAAAAGCGTATTGAATTTCTACCTCAGTTGTTTTTGTTAGGGATCATAAAAGACTGTACCACCACAGAGACGAACTTAATTTTGAATTTGATCACAGCAGCGAGACTGTTGGTGGGACAATACTGGAAGAAGCCAGAAATACCATCTATTGAAGAATGGACTTTGAAAGTCATAAATATGGCAGAATTTGTCTATTTTTATAAGAATTTTTATGTGGTTTTTTTACTTGTAAACTTCTCAGAGACACCTAGACAGTGAGATGGGATAACGAATGAATAAATAAAATACATACATAGGTAGTACGTGCCTGCCTGTCTCACTGCGTATAGACAAATAGCAACAGAGGCATAGTTTCAAGATCATGTGAAGTGAGAGTGCCACTTGATAACCACACTTGGAATGCGGTATCCAGGTCTGGTCACCAGAATACAAAAAAAGACGTTGAGAAAGAATGCAGAGAAGAGCAACAGAGATGATTAGGGGCCTGGAGACTAAAACCTATGAAGAAGAATTGCAGGAATTGGGTTTGTCTAGTGAAAAGAAGGACTAGGGGTGACATGATTGCAGTGTTCCAGTATCTCAGGGGCTGCCCCAAAGAAGAGGGAGTCAAGCTATTCTCCAAAGCGCCTGAAGGCAGGACAAGAAGCAATGGATGGAAATTAGGCAAGGAGAGAAGCAACCTAGAACTAAGGAGAAATCTCCTGACAGTGAGAATGATCCATCGGTGGAATGGCTTGTCTCCAAAAGCTGTGGTTGCGCCATCACTGGATGTTTTCAAGAAGAAGTTGGACAGCCACTTGTCTTGAAATTCTATAGAGTCTCCTGCTTGAGCAAGGGGTTGGACTGGAAGACCTCCAAGGTCCCTTCCACTGCTATTATTCTATGACTTCTAAGCAGGCTGGAGAAATCAGCACAGGGCAGCTGAAGTGTGAAAGCCGACAAGTCTCAACAATTCAGCCTTAGAACTGGAAGGCCCAGAAAAACCTCAGCTCTGTTACTTTGTCTTGTATTTCTCTTTCCTCTGTTCTCCATTAGGCTTGCCCTGTCTTGTTCCACTCCCCCTCTGCTCTCCTCCCTTTTTCAATCTGAAGCCAAGTTTGTTTTTCTTTGCAAATGATGCAACTCGTTGATTTCCAACACACATCTCTAAAAAATGCAGAAAGCAACATCAGACTAAGCCCGGTTGATGCAGCAGGGATAAGGGTTCTGAATTTCTCCACCAAGCTTCCGTCTTTGGTCTGTGTTGGCCTGTGGATACTGCTCCATCGAAACTGGGGGTGGTGTTTGGGAGTGGGAGTGGATAGGAGCTATTCATTTGGGGGGGGGGATTCACAGCAAAATTAGTGCCCAAAAGAACAGATCACGTTTATCTGTCTCCTCTTGAAAGAAAAGTCGGATCTTGAGAAATAAATGAAATAAATGCCAGCTTTAAGATGGACGTCCACTCCCAGAATTCCCCAGAGAGTTGGCTGGGGTATTCTGGGAGTCAAAGTCCACCCATCTTAAAGTTGCCAAGAATGAGAAACACTGGTAGAATGGTGAAGCAGATGGAAACTTGGATGGGATTTCAAGAGTCTGTTAGTCTAGTCTAAAACAATTAATCATTATCCCTTAATGTCTAGAGTGCCCATTTTATGGGTCAAGTGCTAGCCAATGAAGTCAACTGATATAATTTGATTCTCAGAATTTCATTTTTAAATCCAAGTAGAGGGCAACCAAAATAAATGTAAATATGATGCTTTAATGCTGACTGGAGAATTCTGGGAGTTGAAGTCCACACCTTTTAAAGCTGCTAAAGTTGAGAAACACTGCTCTAGAGTTCCTAATGTTAGTGTCCCTTTTAACCACAATTTCATTTCATTTCATTCAATTATTGGATTTCTATGCCGCCCTATTCCAGGAACTCAGGGCGGCTCACAGCATGAATAGAAATCTAACATTAAAATACATATATATAAAAAAGAACCCCTGAATTAAAAAAAAACCAATCATCCAACAAACATACACACAAACATACACTGGCTAGGGGCAAGATGTTAACTGCCCCAGGCCTGTCGGCAAAGATGTGTCTTGAGCAGTTTACGAAAGGCGGAGAGGGTGGGGGCGATACGGATCTCTGGGGGGAGTTGATTCCAGAGGGCCGGGGCCACAACAGAGAAGGCTCTTCCCCTAGGCCCCGCCAGGCGACACTGTCTGGCTGACGGGACCTGGAGAAGCCGACTCTGGGGGCCCTAACCGGTCGCTGGGTTTCGTGAGGCAGCAGGCGGTCCCGTAAGTAACCTGGTCCGATGCCATGTAGGGCTTTATAGGTCATAACCAACACTTTGAATTGCATTTGGAGACCAATAGGCAGCCAATGCAGCTCACGGAGTGATGCCGAAATGTGGGCATTTCTGGGTAGGCCCAACACTGCTCGCGCGGCTGCATTCTGCATTACCTGAATATGCTTTGCCTGTCCAGCAATGCTTGGATTCTGTACCTGTCCTTTTTTTTTTCTTTCTTTTTTCTTCACTCTTCATTGACTTGTTCAAAGGGAGATGCCAAATGACATCAAACCTTGGCAGAACTTAATCTACAAGGAGACAATGCATTTCTCATTTGCTGTAAATATATTGTCTTGCTTTTTCCTTGCTTTTGAGCTGTGCCTGCCAGCTGCAAAACATCACCAGTCCAACTGCATGTAGAGGGCTACAACTACATTCTATCCCATTATAGAATCGGAGGTTCTCTAAGAGACCAGCAGAACGTTTAACAAATTAATTCCGAAGTCCATGGCAGCAGATTTTACTCACCCCCCTCATGCCCAGAATGATTTGTGGCTTACTAAGAGCTCATAACCGTAACATTGTTAGTCCTCCAGCTTTGCAAAATCGCAGACAACTCTGATAAAAGCCAGAAGTAATATAAGAGAAACCATTCACTCACTCACTCAATCTGATTTGGTCATAAACCAGCAGATAAAACCATCCACTCACCCACTTGTCAGGCTGTTCTCCAGATTGTAGTTGTCTTTACCTACAGAAATCTACATCTGGTTTGCCCCACTTGTAAATATACCCCTTTCCGACTGAGACAATATAATCAGCCTCCAATCATGTTTAAAAGGCAGCATATACTATACTATACTGTACACTACTGTACTGTACACTATACTACACTACCCTACCTTACCCTACCCTACCTTATGCTACACTACTCTACCATACCCTACACTACACTACACTACACTACACTACACTACCCTATCCATACTATACCCATAACATACCATGCCAATGGGACTAGTTTGAGGTAGTGGTTAAGGTGCTGGCCTAGAAACCAGGAGTTGGTGAGTTCTAGTTCCACCTCAATCATGAAAGCTGGCTGGATAACTTTGGGTCAGTCCCTGTCTCTCAGCTCAACCTACCTCACGGATTTGTTCGTTGTGGGAAAATAGAAGGAGGAAGGCATATTAGATAGGTTTGTTGCCTTGAGTTATTTGTGCAAACAATAAAAGTAGAATATAGATAACTGAATCTTTACAATGCAATTGGTTCTGATCTAAATGCCATTGGCTTCCTGGTCTGGTCTACCTTTGACGTCCTTATACAAAACATTTTATTTATTTATTTATTTATTTATTTATTTATTTATTTATTTATTTATTTATTTATTTGTTTATTTATTTATTTATTCGATTTCTATGCCGCCCTATTCCGGAGAACTCAGGGCGGCTCACAACACAGTAGAAATCAACATAAAAATACATATAAATATAACAGAGTGAGGTCCCAAACAACAAATCAAATCAGAGCTGGGGCTAAAATAAATTTGTTTTCTATCCAAAGAGCCAGGCAGGAATGTTCTAAGAATGCCTGTCCTTTTGGCAGCACAGCCTGTGGGCAAACACCAGTAAACAATCTCCAGATGAAAAATCCTGGGTTGGCATCAGTCATAAGGCGCGAGAGGCTTTTAAAGTAGAAACACCGGCCAGCTGAGAGGGAACAGGATATTTTTAATCTCCTAACAAGGGTGGGGAAGGCTTTATAGGCCATTCCAGGTATGGTTTTATACATATTTATCATTTACTTATACAAACAACCAAGTGTGATTTTTTTGTACATATTTATACCTGTTTTGTACAGTCATTGGGGTGACTATCAATTATCACTTGATAATTGTGCATCAGGCTGCCTAATGTGGCCCTTGTATGATAAATCCCAAAGTCAGGCCATGCCCAGCAGTTTATTATTCCAAAACATAACAAAGAAGAAAATTATTTCTTTGCTTGTTCCTTGTACATCTTTATTTGTCCTTCCTAATTAACCTCCTCCAATCTTGTTATTCATTCTTTAACGCAAGGAGTCCTCTTTACGTGCATTTGAATCCTTGCTAAGAATTTCCAGGTCCATCAAAAAGAAGGAACAGATCTACAGTCTTCTGTGTTCTTTGTGTTTTAAACATCTTTTCTCAAAAGGTTTTCATGCCTTGAACATTATCAAATAGATTATCAAGATTCCTCTGTGATATTTCTTCAGCTTCATTTTACATGGTTTATGTAGACCTGACTTCAAGGTCACCCAGAATAGGAAACCAATGTTATGGTTTCCTAGCTATGAATACTAAAACCAGTTTTTATTATAAGGTTACAGTAACAGTCTTCCTCTTCTCTCTCTTTATCTTCACGAGAACCATCTGAGACGCCTTTTCAAATTACATTTCTGCTCTGGACTCAGGTTTCTTTTATCTGAACATTGCCTCAGTTACGATTCTTCTTCCTGTTCCTTTTTTTATATCTCATGTTTAGCAACAAAAATATTTCATGGGATTAAAAGCTACAGAAGCATAAAGAATTGAGAAGAAAAAGTGAGACTCAGTAAAGATTAAGAAAAGAAAGGAAAAAAAATCTAAAGAAACAACTTTTGATCTACTTTGCAGAAATGTAATTATTACCATCTTCCCAAATTGCTTATTGTGGTTCTTTTTCTTCCCATTAAAAAAACCCTTTTTAATCAGTAAATTCTGAGATAGTTAATTCATTTTATGAAAATGGTTATTGATTGTTCCCTAAGATCAGTGGTGTTCTCGGAGCTTGACTGTTTTCTTGCAGACATTTCATTACCAAACTAAGTAACAATACACACATACAGGCATATGAGTGTATGTATGTATACAAAAATATTTAAATATTCATAATAAATTAGTGATATTTAATAAAGCTACAACCTCAAAGAGGTTTTTTTAAAAAATTCTTGTATTCTACTCCTTTCTTCATGTCAGAACCAGAATTGGGAATTATTATTGAGTTATTGAGGAGTTATGTGACACTTCAATGCTGGTATATATAATGAAAACAGGGGTAGAGTGTTAGTACAAATATCTACTCAGCTATGAAAACTGACACAGGGTAATCATTGCCCCATGTTAGGCACAAATAACCAGCTCTATAAGTAAAGAGTTCCATTAGCTATTTTATTGCTTATGCCTATTTTACAAGAATCTTCCCAGACCTGCAGTGTGCACCTGGACCAGACTAGATAAGATTCAACAGCATTCAAGAGCGGTGGAGGTGGGGAGGGCACGGTGGCTCATGCCTTCTTGAGCTGTCATAAGGATTACAAGCTAATTCCCCACTTGATTCCTCCCCCTAGCTCTGTCAATCTTTCTCCGACATCCGGTCCCCAGCAGGTTGAAAATTTGCAAATTAGGTGAAAGTCATATGCAACTTTGTGGTTCTCTTCCATTCAATACTTCTCATTTTCATAAGGACGCCCCCCCTCAACAATCAGTCATTCCTGCCTCCTTCCCTGCCATTCATAATTAGATGGCCCCATTCTATTAAATGTGGATTTAATGCAATGAGGATTGTGCTTCCTTCAAACTTGGGTTAAAAGTAATTACCTAGATTAATTTAACTTTGATATGCTTAATATATTCAGATAGTATTATTTTTCCCACCGGCAAATTTTTTTGCATGGAACATGATGGCTGGATACTTCATGCCATTCTTATTACTAAGAATAAGAATACTCTTATTGCTAAGAGACTAATCCATCAACACTGGAAAGATAAATTTACAGTCAAATTACTCAGTGGATTGAAGAGTTGATGTCACCTGTAATTTAGGAATGAGTGGCCTACAAATGTAGATTATGTATGGATGATTGCCATGAAATATACTCATTCATTACTGATATTGTATTTTTATATGCATATATACATGCTGAAGAAGCTTTTTTATATGTACTGTAACTGTTGTTGTTTTGCTACCTTTCTTTTTCTTTCTTTCTTTCATTCTTTCTTTCCTTTCTCTTCCTTCCTTCCTTCCTTCTTTCTTTCTTTCAAATAAAAGCATTTTAATTAAAACATGTGAACTTGGCAATTCCTGTCATTTTTCCCTCTTCTCTTTCAACATTCTATCAGATGAGATGTGGGAGGAAGAAATCATTCTTTCCTTTGCTTGTTTCTGCCTAGCATGCAGACTGCCCAGGTTTGAATCCCGGAAAGGGTGAGTTCTGACTGAAGAGAGTTAAATAACTCGAAATAGCTATCTCAGAAATCCCTTATTTCTTTGTTAACAATTTTAAAAACATATATATATTTGTGCTTGCAGATGGCTCTGGGTTGAGCTGAAACAAGCAAAGGAAAGAATGATTTCTTCCTCCCATATTTGGGTTTACAGGGTGCAATCTAAAAAATAACCACTTGACACACATATTCACTCCCTGAATATTAACAAAGCGGGAGAGAGCCTGTGGCTTGAGACTAAAGCTTCTGCCTAGCATGCAGACTGCCCAGGTTTGAATCCCGGAAAGGGTGAGTTCTGACTGAAGAGAGTTAAATAACTCGAAATAGCTACCGTATCTCAGAAATCCCTTATTTCTTTGTTAACAATTTTAAAAACATATATATATTTGTGCTTGCAGATGGCTCTGGGTTGAGCTGAAACAAGCAAAGGAAAGAATGATTTCTTCCTCCCATATTTGGGTTTACAGGGTGCAATCTAAAAAATAACCACTTGACACACACACACACACACATATATAGTATTTCAGGTTTAAGCAAACTTGGCATAGATCAAACTGTGGGTCAACCTATTATTATAATCTTCTCTCTCTCACTCTTTATTTATTTATTTATTTTTAAAGTCAAAATAACAGACATTAAGCCAATGCCTATTTTGACCACTGCAGAGGAATTGATCTTCTGCCCAGAATCACCTCTTACATGAGATGGGTGACATATAAATGGAAGGAAGGAAGGAAAGAAGGAAGATAGAAAAGGAAGGAAGGAAAGAAGATAGAAAAGGAAGGAAGATAGAAAAGGAAGGGAGGGAGGGAGGAAGAAAGAGGAGGAAGGGAGGAAGAAAGGAAGATAGAAAAGGAAAGAAGGAAGGGGAAAGAAGGAAGATAGAAAAGAAAGGAAGAAAAGGAAGAAAGGAAGAGAAAAGGAAGAAAGAAAAGACAGGAAGGAATGGGAAAAGGAAGATAGAAAAGGAAGGAAGAAAAGAAAGGAAAGAAGAAAGGGGAAAGAAGGAAGATAGAAAAGGAAGAAAGAAAAGGAAGAAAGGAAGATAGAAAAGGAAGAGGGAGGGATGGTAGGAAGGAAGAAGGGGAAAGAAGGAAGATAGAAAAAGAAGGAAGAAAAGGAAAGAAGGAAGATAGAAAAGGAAGGAAGAAAAGGAAGAAAGAAAAGAAAGGAAGGAATGGGAAAAGGTAGAAAAGGAAGGAAGGAAGGAAAGAAGAAAGGGGAAAGAAGGAAGATAGAAAAGGAAGGAAGGGAAAAAAGGAAGAAAAGAAAGAAGGGGAAAGAAGGAAGATAGAAAAGGAAAAAAGGAAGATGGAAAAGGAAGGAAGGAAGGGGAAAGAAGGAAGATAGAAAAGGAAGGACGAAAAGGGAGGGAGGGAGGAAGGAAGGAAGGAAGGAAGGAAGGAAAAGCACACGGCAATGTTCAAGTTTAAACATTTCCAATCAAATAAAATGTATCAGGCGTATAGTTGAGGCTTGACGTGAGGAGTGAGGAATGTTTACTAAACCAGACGTTTACAAAGACTGATCCTTAGAATTGTATTGCAGGTTATATGATGATTGCTTTTTAATATGATCTTATGTTTAATGTTGATGGTTTTAATAAAATAATTTTTTACAAAAAAAATCTGGTCTGGGTGTGGGTTTGTGTATCCTGAATATCTGGTTTGAAGCATGCACACCTATTTATGGCCAGGCTTACAAAATTTGATTTCCTTCCTGGTCCTGGTTTTGGGTCATAACTTCAACTACCTGCAACCTTCCCTTTTCTGCCTCAAAGATTGGTCATTTCCTGTCCCCATTAGTGCTCTGCTTTTGCACTGAGGACTTTGCAGTGGGGCAGAGACATGGACTGCTCCTCCATCGAGGCTGGCGCTACACCTCGTTAGTCAAGGAACACCCTCCCCAAACCAGTTTATTCAGATGGAGCTTCCCAACACACACCTGCCAGTTTTGTTGTGGACGAGCGAAGACGGGAGGCAAAATACTGCAGGGATCTCAGCCGGAAAGCAAATGAAGTCACCGGGAATCGGGCGGCACATAATTGCAAATAATTCATTGCAGTCTGCCAGATGTTTAGACTGGATCTGGCATCTTTGTCCACCTATGGAGTTCTTCCCAAGGACCTGCGATAGACAGATGTTGAATGGTCTTTGAACACTGAATGTCCACTAAATGAATGGATGTCAGTGTATGACAAAGGCCAGAATTACACATCCCACTAAACTTTGTTAGGCTGTGTGTGTTGTAGAGCCTACCACTGGATTTGGTAATGTGTGGCAACCCAGCTATTTGTGGTTTCTTCACAAATCATGAGTCAACCGCACAGCTCAGAGCAAAGCCACCACCAACCTGCCAGCTTTGTTTCTTTTTCAGCATAAAATTTAGTTCTCGGGTGTACAAAAAAAAAACTGGTCATATTTTCTTGGGGAAAAAATAAAGGTGAAACCTGAAAAAGAGGCAAATCTGAAAGAGATTCATAAAGATTTATAAAGAGTTATCTTTATTTATAAAGATAAATAATTATCTTTATGACCGCTTCATAAAGGAACATGCAAAGCAAAACCAAGGAAAAAAAAAAGCAAGACAAGAAACAATGGTTGGAAACTGACCAAAGAGAGAAGCAACCTGGAATTAAGGAGAAACTTCCTAACAGGGAGGACAATTAATCAGGGGGACAGAAGTTGTCTCCAGAAATTGTGATCAGGCTGAAAAATTTCACAAGAAGTTGATAAGAAGTTGGCCAGCCGACCCTGAGAAATAAGGGAAATGAACGCGTGTGTTTTTCACCTGGAATAGAATTAGAACTGTAACTTTATTGTCACTTTGAATGGACATTAATCTTCTTCTTGTGCTATATCCGTTATTGGACATTGGCGATCCTGTTGGCGATCCTGTTTTTATCAGCAACCGCATGAAAAAGTGCTGCTGAGTTTTGTCCAAACCAGTCCCTTAGATTTTGAAGCCATGATGTTCTTCTTCTGCCTGGACCTAGTTTGCCTTCCATCTTTCCCTGGAGGATTAAATGGAGTATGCCGTATTTTTCTGGGTGTCGCATCACCTGTCCGAAACATTCTAATTTTCATTTTTTCATTGTTTTGATGGTTTCCCTGGGCTTTCCCAGGCGGCTGATCCCCTCCTCATTTCTGATCTGGTCAACCCAGCTTCTACGTAACAGCCGCCTGTCAATCCACATTTCAAATGCTTCTGGTCTCTTCAGGTGGCCTTCCGTCAGAGACCGACTCTCTACTCCATAGAGCAGGACAGAAAAAAATATAGCCTCTGACAAGCCTGGTTTTCAGTCTTAGGTCATGACCATTAATTGGCATCCATTAAAATGAGATTTCATTGCCTTCAGTTGTCTAAGGGTCACACCCTCCCCCTCCCCCCCATACACTCCGTAAGTAAGTAAGTAAGTAAGTAAGTAAGTAAGTAAGTAAGTAAGTAAGTAAGTAAGTAAGTAAGTAAGTAAGTAAATAAGTAAGTAAGTAAGTAAGTAAGTAAATAAGCAAATAAGCAAATAAGCAAGTAAGCAAGTAAGCAAGTAAGCAAGCAAGTAAGTAAGTAAGTAAGTAAATAAGTAAATAAGTAAATAAGCAAGTAAGCAAGCAAGTAAGTAAGTAAGTAAATAAGTAAATAAGCAAGTAAGCAAGTAAGCAAGTAAGTAAATAAATAAATAAATAAATAAGTAAATAAGTAAGTAAATAAGTAAATAAGTAAATAAGCAAGTAAGTAAGTAAGTAAATAAATAAATAGAGACTCTCGGACAGTGGGGGGGGAAGGGGGTGGGCAGAGGCCAAGGCTAGCTTGGCAGAGTCCTCCTCCCTCTCCAAAGCTGGCCCTCCCTTGCCCACGTGCCTGGATGGCACCGGTGCCCGTGGGAAGCCCTGGCGGGACCGGGGCTGCCCTAGCAACGCGCGTAGCCCAGGCAAGCAGGCAGGCAGGCAGGCAGGCGAGCCGCGCCGTCCCCGCCTGGCCCCGCCGCTGAGCCGGGCCCTGGGGAAGCGCCACCTCCTCGGGGTGGGACCTCCGAGCGGCTTGGCCTGGGCGCCGCGCACCTCGGCTGCTCGCGCAGTGCCAGGCAAGGCGGCGGACCCGGAGCTCTCCCGCGCGCCCGCTGCACCCAGGCAGAGGAGGCGCCGCCGCCGCCGCCGCCGAGCCCCCCCCCGGCCGCCCCTTCGCCAGCCGGATTCCGCCGCCCGCTTCCCGGACAGCCCCAAGAAGCCGGGGGAGCCTCGCGCAGGACCAGCCCCGCCGCCCACCCGCTCTTCGCAACTGCGGCGCCCGAGTCGTTGGCGGAGAAGCGCGATGCATTCCCTGTTCAAGAAAAGGAACCGAGGCAAATACAGCCCCACGGTGCAAAAGAAGAGGTGAGGAGGGGTCTCTCTGGGTGTGTGTGTGTGTGGGGGGGTAAGTGGGTGGATGTATGGGGGTAGATTGGTGGGTGGGTGAGTGGAGGGTAGGTTTGTGGGTAGGTGGGTGGGGAGTAGGTTTGTGAGTGGGTGGGTGGGGGGTAGGTTTGTGGATGGGTGAGTGGGGCGTAGGTTTGTGAGTGGGTGGGGGGTAGGTTTGTGGGTGGGTGGGTGAGTGAGTGGGGGGTAGGTTTGTGGATGGGTGAGTGGGGCGTAGGTTTGTGGGTAGGTGGGTGGGTGGGGGGTAGGTTTGTGGGTGGGTGGGAGATGCGCGCAGTCCCGCAGAGTTTGGGGTCCCTTCGGAGGTCAGCAAAGGGTGCTTTCCCCCTGTTCTTTCCGCCTTGGAGCTAACGGGATGGGGGGGCAAGCTGGTAGGCGAAGAGCAGCGCCCCCTCCCCAGTTATTTCTCTCCCCCCCTTACTTTTAAACGCGCAGGGTTGGAATTAAAGCGACTTTGTCCCCTGCTCTAGGAACGCTTTCTCTGCGGGCAATTGTACCCGACATGGGACTAAGCCAAGGTATAATAACCGAAAGGTTCTCTGCACACGCTCTGTCAAACTCTTGCTGTCATTGCTGCTCCTGCTCTACGGTTACAGGAGCATTGTCTGGCCCTAGATCTGTGGTTTTGACTTCAGGCACTTCGAAAAAAGGGCATTTTGGCAGGGGGACAACACGCCACACACACACACACACACACACACACCCCTTCGCTAAGGAAAGCTGTCCTCCTCTCTGGTTTAACTGTGTTAAAGGCTTGGCTGGTACAAATGTGGGACTGAGCCAGTGAAAGGAGGAGGACTGCCTTGCTGTGTTGCAATGACCTCCGAGATCCTAACTGTGGCTGATTCTGGTGACCAGCTTTCATGTCAATGACATTAAAATGACTGGATTGGCTAGATGTTTTGGTTATTGCGTTGTCTGAACGGCGCCATTGGCATGTGTAAAGCAGGATTTCTGACTTCAAGGACGATGTGAAGCCAGCCAGTTGGGCTTATCAATAAACTACAGTTAAATCAAGCACAGTTTAACCAACCAACCATCAATATACATCTATAGTATATTTCTGGGTGCTAGGTTATTGTTGTTAGTGCTGCAGGTGAACGCTACGAGGGGTGCCTTACTCAAGGAACCATGATTAAACCATGGCTTATGAAAGGAGCAAACGCAGGGCTTTTTGCCTTCAAAGTCTGTTTTGACTGCTGTTTTGGATGCTGAGTCCTTGTCCCTGAAATGTCAATTCTTAGAAAACTTCTGAGTTTTTCCTTTGGAGCCACTTGAATTTGGGGGGGGGGGGTTATGTCGAAGGGAATTCTCCTACGGTCTGTCAAACAGCCACCTAGAGAAACGAGCATCAGATTTCAAGCTTTAATTTTCCTCTGCATCATAGTTCCCTCTGCACTTGGCACATTCCAGAATTTAATCTTTCTGGGTGTGGTTCCATCACCCTCCCTCCTTCCCTCTTTCTCGTTTCTCTTCTCTCTGCTTTGGCATTAGCCCTGATCATTTCCCCTGGGCTTCTTCCCCAGCCAAAGAACATGTCTTGATGCGAACCTAATTAAAAGGACAACAGCCTCTCTTGACTTGGAAAACCAGGGAGGAATCCAGGAGGTGCCTCTTCCCCACCCCCATCAGTCTATTGATCTGCCCCATCTTCCGTGATGCTGCTGGCTAGGGACGATGGGTGTTTTCAGAGCATTGGAAGCCACCGATTGATGCAGAGGGGTTCCCGTTCTCCACGTCTAAATTTCGGGAGCCGTGTATTTCCAAAAACAAGGATTAAGAAAGGGGGAACCTTGGTGGACTGCCTCCCCACCACAGTATGAGGAAGCTGACAATTTTACTGAGGTCTTTTCGTACACAAACTAGCCTGGAAGAACTCCTAGCCTCTTCGCTGAGGACCATCCTCGGTTTTAGAAGAAGAGCAACAGGTGGCTTTCCAGACGGCAGACTCCACTGTTGGCTAGGCTGCCCAGGGCTGGTGGGAACGGGACTCAGTGACATCTGAAGGGCTGCTTCATCTTGCAGATTCCCCCTGGAAATCAAGATATCAAGAGCTTCTCCAGCATGGGCAAGCCCAGCATTAGCTGTCTGCTGAGAGAAGATAGTCCCATCAGTTGGATAATGAAATTCTCTGTGCCTAATGATCAATGTACCATTCTAAGAGAATCTTAGGGGTGTATCAAGAGAAGCATAGAGTCCAGATCACGTGAAGTTATTATTCCCCTCTACTCTACCTTGGTCCGACCTCACCTGGAGTACTGTGTCCAGTTCTGGTCACCCCAGTTCAAGGAAGACACTGACAAACTGGAGCAGGTTCAAAGGAGAGCTACCAAGATGGTGAACGGTCTACAAACCATGTCCTATGAGGAACGGTTAAAGGAATTGGGAATGTTTAGTCAACAGAAAAGAAGACTGAGAGGAGACATGATAGCTGTCTACAAATACCTGAAGGGCTGTCACAGTGCAGAGGGATCAGCCCTGTTCTCACTTGCCCAAGGAAGGACTAGAAACAATGGGATGAAACTGCAGGGGAAAAGATTCAGATTAGATGTTAGAAAAAAATTTCTAACAGTAAGGGTGATCAACCAGTGGAACAGGTTGCCACAGGAGGTGGTGAGCTCCCCTTCGATGGAGGTCTTCAAGCAGAGACTGGACGGCCATCTATCTGGGATGGTTTAAGGAATCCTGCCTCGAGCAGGGGGTTGGACTCGATGACCCGGGAGGTCCCCTCCAACTCTACGATTCTATGATTCTATGAATCTATATGTAGCTCACGGTTGATCTACGAGGTTGGTCCTGGTTGATCTGTGGGGTCCTTGACCAAACTCAGAGCGCGCCAAGGATTGCCAAGAATGGGTACAGGCAGCCCTTGGTTTACAATCACAATCGAGGCCAAAATTTCTGTTGCTAAGCAAAACACCTGTGAAACTTTGCCCCAGTTTACGACTTACCTTGCCACAGTGGTTAAGGGATTCACTGCAGCTGTGAAGTTAGCAACCCGGTTATTAAGTGAGTCCAGCTTCCCCATTGACTTTGCTTGTCAGAAGATCACAAAAGGGGATCACATGTTCACAGGACACCACAAAGGTCATAAATAGGAGTCAGTTGCCAAGCATCCAAAGTTTGACCGTTTGATCACAGGGAGGCTGCAACGGTCGTAAGTGTGGAAAAACTGTCATAACTCGCTTTTTTTCAGGGCTGCTGTAACTTTGAATGGTCACTGAATGAACTGTTGTCAGTTGTATTTGCAAAGTTTGGCCCAACAAGGATGGAGGGACATTCCATCCACAGGGAGCCCCCTGCTCCTGGCCTCGTAAAGAAAAAGAGTTAGAAGGAAGAACATCCAGAAGGAAGCATCCTCAGGTATTCCTTGATAAGATGGATCTAAAGAAGAAACGTATTCCATTTCCTAGATTTTGCACCTAAGACCCTTTTTTCCCTTGCCATCAATCCAGCCAAGAACTCTTTCTAAGACAATACTTTTCTTAATTAGTGTTAATGCTGGCTGGGGAATTCTGGAAGTTGAATCCACACAGCTTAAAAGTTGCCCAGGTTGAGAAACAACTGCTTTAAAAACTTGACAAGTTGCTCCATTTAACTTGGACTTTTCATCCCCTTGTCTTTTTTTGCACTTTGCCTTTCTTAACATTTCTCTACTCAATTGCAGAATGGGTGGGTTAGGAAGGAAATGAGAAAGAAGGATCTGCAGCGGCTGTATGTAAAAGACATAACTTTTTTCACGTAGTTCTTGAGCGTGTAGCAACAGCCCCTTCTGTCGCTAGCTAGCTCGGTACTTTTTATGCCAAAGTGCCAAGATAAAAGCCCAAATCTTGCAACTTTAAGCTCTGTTTATACATAATCCACTTTTTCTCCTCTTCCAGTCTGCAGGCAGTTCTTCCAAATTGCCATATAAGAGGGGGGGATAAGAGGGCTTCCATTCTAACCAACCTTTGGGGAAGCCTTAGAACATCTGCTGAGAAGAGCAATAAAAATGATAAGGGGCTAAACTGTATGATGAATGGTTAAGGGAACTAGGTATGTCTAGCTTGACAAAAACAAGGATTAGGGGGGCACATGATAGCTGTCTTCCGGTATTTAACGGGAAGTCACAGAGAAGAGGAGATTGACTTATTCCCTAAAGCACCTGAGGGCAGGACAAGAAGCAATGGGTGGAATATCATTAAACAGTGATCCAACCTAGAACTAAGGAGAAATTTCCGGTCCATGAAGACAATCAGTGGATTAGCTTGCTTCCTGGAATTATGGGTGCTCCATCACTGGAGGTTTTCAAGAAGCGCCTGGAAAACCATTTGATTGGGATGGTTAGTATGACTTTCCATCTTTGTGCATATAAGATTCTCGCCGCTGTCGACATATTTAGTAACCAAGTTCAAACTTTTCTTACAAGCTCTTTGTCCATCAAACCTTTAAAAGGAAAACTTCTGGTTTCACTTTTGTGTTTATTTTAAGAATCTTCCGAATTCAGATAAAAATCTGATCCCAATATTTTCTTGGCTTTATCGCAGGGATGATAAAAAGTACCCTCTCTTGGATTTGATTGTAAATGGGTTGTTTGGTATTCTAGATGTGGCTATAGAAGGGTAGAGATTTAGACCTGGTCTTCTCCAAGAAGAATTTGGGACCTTTTTCAAAAGGAGGGGGATGTTGCCAATATGAGCAAGCTTTGGCAAACTATCATGTTGTTGTTGTTGTTGTTGTTAATTGTGAAGTTGTGTCCGACCCATCGCGACTCCATGGACAATGTTCCTCCAGGTCTTCCTGTCCTCTACCATCTTCTGGAGTCCATTTAAGTTCACACCTACTGCTTCAGTGACTCCAACCAGCCACCTCATTCTCTGTCGTCCCCTTCTTCTCTTGCCCTCTATCTTTCCCAGCATCAGGCTCTTCTCCAGTGAGTCCTTCCTTCTCATTAGGTGGCCAAAGTATTTGAGTTTCAACTTCAGGATCTGGCCTTCTAAAGAGCAGTCGGGTTTGATCTCTTCTAGGACTGACCAGTTTGATTGCCTTGCAGTCCAAGGGACTCACAGGAGTCTTCTCCAACACCATAGTTCAAAAGCCTCAATTCTTTGTCACTCAATTTTTCTTATGGTCCAACTTTCACATCCATACATTGCAACTGGGAAAACCATGGCCTTGACTATATGCACTTTTGTTGGCAGGGTGCTTGTTGGCAGCTATCATGTAGGGAACCCACAATTCCTGGATGTTCTATCACTAGGATGCTCTACCACTCCATTGGGACATGGTGACTTATCAATGCTGTATGTATTTATGTAAATGAATTCTTCAGAAGGTCTATGGTATGAAGGAGAGGATAATAAATAGGCTCTCCTGGGTTTTTTAAATTTGTAATGGGTACATTTTTTTTCAATTTGTAATTGATCTCCTTTGGACTATGGGATCATGGCTCTCTGTCCCATTGTACACCACAACGAAGGAGCAACCAAGAACTTGATGAATTAAATTACACCAAAATGTTTGGTTCTTCCTGATTTTGAGTAGCCACTAGCCAGATTTTCTTCAGCCTTTGAAGATACATACTTCTGAGTCGAGCCTCAAAACCAGGATTTATTGAGGTCTTATTAATCTAGTTTGCAGATTCATGAGGAACTATCCTGAAGGAGAGAAAAGATAGCGCAATGTGTAGGGGTGACTGCAGAGTATGGTGAAGATGGACACCAGGATTATGAGATTATGAGATGCTCCATGCACAAAAAACAGAGAGCGCATCAGTCAAAACATCATGGCTGCCCTTTTTGTGGACACCTTGGCAAGCTGGCAACTAATGTCCATGTTTGGTCTTGGATCACAAATAAGTGTTGATTGAAATTGATCGACTGATTCAGGGATTTCCAAATCCTCTGATTCAGGGATTTCCAAACCTGGCAACTTTAAGATTTGTGGACCAACTCCATGCTGGTTGGGGAATTCTGGGAGCTGAAGTTCACAGGTCCTACAGTTGACAGGTTTGGAGATCCCTGCTCCAATTTGGCTCCGTTTCTAGAATATTAGAACAGATAGATATAGAAATGTTTTTGATGTTTTTACTGAGCTGATAATAGTAAGAACTATATTAGCCTAATATGAGATAGTAGATATTAAGGGAAAAAGAAAGGAAATATCTGATGTTGTAACTTGAGATTTGTACTAAAGATTTATGTAATGTTATTGAACTATTGATTAACCCAGCCACCACATTGCTTTTTAAATACTTAATTGTAAAATTAGAAAACTAATAAAATATTATATGTAAAAAAAAGAAATGGAATCTTCTAGAAGCATTTGGGAAAAAACTTTCAGTTCAATTTCCTTCCACAAACAAAGCCAACATATAGATTGTTCATCATATAGATTCATCTCTGTTCATCATATTGATAGGTCAGGATCAAACTCCAGTCTGTGGGCAGAATTTGCCTGCAGTATTGCATTCTAACCACAGCTCCTTCCTTCCTTCCTTCCTTCCTTCCTTCCTTCCTTCCTTCCTTCCTTCCTTCCTTCCTTCCTTCCTTCCTTCCTTCCTTCCTTCCTTCTTTCCTTCCTCTTTCTCCCTTCCTTCCTTAGGACTTAGCAATAGCTCTTAGACTTCATAGTGCTTTACAGCCCTCTGTAAGGTTTACAGAGTCAGCCTCTTCCCCTCAACAATCTGGGTCCTCATTTTACCGACCTCGGAAGGATGGAAGGCCGAGTCAACTTTGAGCCAGTCAGGATTGAACCCCAAATTGTGGGCAGAATTAGCCTGCAATTCTGCATTCTATTCACTGCGCCCTCACGGCTCATACAGTTCCTCAATGATACGAATGGTAATGTGGCCTATCAGATTGAGAAATACTGTTTCTATACTTCAGGATAGGCACTTGCATATAGATACTCCTCAACGTATTGTAAATGGAGCCTGACATGACAGTTGTAAGTCATTGCAATCATAAGTCATGGCATCATGTGATTGGACCTAATATTTCAACATTTTTTGTGATGGTTGTTAAGCAAACGTGGTGGTGGTTAAGCAAATCCATTTTCCACAGGGGCACTTTTTCCCAGAAACCGGAAGTAAATGTCAAAAATTCAGCAAAAAAAAAACCCTCATGAACGGTGGTCACTGCAGGAAACTGCAATGGGCTGTAAATGTGAGCTGGATGTCCAGCGCTCAACATGCAGTCATGTGACCGTGGCATATGTGTCTGTGTGGCCTTCATAGCTTTGAAAACAGGTCATAAATAACTCTTAAGAAGGTCTGTCATAACTTTGAATGGCCATCAAGCAGCCAGTTGTAAGTTGAGGACTATCTATGTGCACACCCAAGGCTGCTTTATTTATGCATTAAACTGCTTAATGTTTTAAATTATGCCTTTATATACGAAAAATGCTTTGCCGATGATTGGACTCCTTAGGGCAAGTTAGACATTAACTAACCCACCCTGCTTGTCATTGTCTTCTGATAGTAAAACTGGATGTATTTGTTGGCTGTGAACTGGATTGGCAGGAGAAGGCAGTTGGGCATATTGTATCCGAACAGCAGTGATGAGATTCAAATATGCGAACAACCGGTTCTCTGCGTGGATGCTGCTTCCGGAAGTCCATTCTGGGCCTGGGCAACAAAAATTTAACTCTGAAGCGCAAATGAACAATATGTGATAGACTAGAAACAGTAGATAGACCATATATAAGAGAAACACCAATCAAATAAAATGTATCAGGTGTATAGTTGAGGCTTGACGTGAGGAGTGAAGAATGTTTACCAAACCAGACGTTTACAAAGACTAATACCTCATGCTGCATTTTTATGTTTTATGAGGATTGCTTCTTAATATGATCCTATGTTTAATGTTGATTGCTTTAATATTGGAAAAGCGTACTGAATTTCTACCTCAGGTTATTGAATTTCTATCTCAGGATCTTTTGTTAGGGAACATAAAAGATTGCACTACTACTGAGACGAATTTACTTCTGAAGCTCGAATGAACAATATGTGATAGACTAGAAACAGTAGATAGAACATATATAAGAGAAACACCAATCAAATAAAATGTATCAGGCGTATAGTTGAGGCTTGACGTGAGGAGTGAGGAATGTTTACTAAACCAGACGTTTACAAAGACTAATCCTTAGTGTTGTATTGCAGGTTATATGATGATTGCTTTTTGATACGATCTTATGTTTGATGTTGATTGTTTTAATAAAAGAATTTTCTACAAAAAAAAAAAATTAGCTACCGGTTCTGCCGAAGTGGTGCGAACCAGCTGAATCCCACCACTGCTGAACGGCAGTTTTCTACAAACTGGTCTTACTGTTCTTAAAACGTTGCATTTTTTTCCCCCTCTGTGAATTTTGGAAAAATGACTGGGTTCTTTGCTGCCAGCATTTCTTAAATGTGATCCACTGAGTACACCACAGCTGAGTGAGATCTCAACCACTACCTTTTATTAACCATGCTTTACCAGCCACGTTGGAAGAGAGACCACCCCAGTATGTGCTAAGCCTAAACACTGAACACATGACCCACGTGGCTTCCTTTGTTGTGTGAATCAAGCCTGTGCATGTTCCGTGGTGCTCACTTTCTCTGTGTATCCAGTTTGAGCATAAGAGCGGCAGAGTTCCTAATTTAAGAGCCGGCTGTGTTTTTAAGAACCACTGACCAAGAGTTGACTAAACCAGAGATCCCCAGCCTTTCTGGGTTGGTGGTCCAGAGGGAAAAGGAAGGGGAGGTCCCTTATGCACTCACATGTGAATGGGGCTGTGCGCACCCACGCAACACTGGCTGCGATGCTAACACCCATGTGATGCTAGCAGCGCAGCTAGCATAGCACGGATAGGGGGTGAGTGTACGCACACACACGATTGCACTGGCCAGCCACTCACACGGCCCAGTGGCCAGTAGGTTGGGGACCCCTGAACTAAACCATACTTTATTAAAGTAACCTGATTTTCTGGCTTAGCCTGATCTTTCCGCCTCCCCCCTTCCTTCCTAGCCTTTTTTCCTAAGACTGCAGAGTCTGCTTTTATTTTCTTTGGATCAATTGAATGGTTGTGACAGGAACTGAACAACCAGCTTGGTGTTATGTTCTGTGAGAGAAGGGCTGGCCCAAGGTCACCCAACTGGCTTTCATGCCTAAGGCAAGACTAGAACTCACCATCTCCCAGTTTCTAGCTGGTGCCTTCATAGAACATAGAATACTAGGGTTGGAAGAGGTCTTGAAGATCTTCTAGTCCAGCCCCCTCCTTAAGCCGGAGACCCGATAACGTTCCAGACAAGTGGTTGTCCAGTTTCTTCTTCAAAACCTCCAGGCATGGAGTACCCACAACCTCTGGAGACAAGCCATTCTCACTGTCAAGGAATTTTCTCCTTAGTTCTAGATTGGATCTCTCCTTGATATGCTTCCCCCCTGTTACTTCTGGTCCTACCCTCAGGTGCTCTGGAGAACAGATTGGCCTTCTCCTCTCTGTGAAAGCTTCTCAAGTATTGGAAGATCTATGTCAGGTCATCATTAGTCCTTCTCTTAGTTAGACCGGACATACTTAGTTCCTTCAATCGTTCGTCGTGTGGTTTAGCCTCCAGACCCCTTATCATCTTTGTTGCTCTTCTCTGCATTCTTTCAAGGATCTCAACGTCTTCTTTTTGTCTCTGTGTTGTGGTATCCAGAATTGGATGCAGTAGTCCACCCTATGGTCTCCCCAGTCACCACTAGACCAAACTGATTCTGTGCGTTTCCGTGACTTGTTGAACTAGACAGTAACCACAACTTCAGGATTTGCTCTCCACTCCAAGCTAAGATGAGGCTGGTTTATTTGTGGCTCATTATGTCATAGGTAATCAACCACTGGATGTCCTTGTCCCAGTCATCTTTTCACTCTCAGCCTAATCTACTTTGCAGATTCTTTTTTTTTTTGAAAAGGTTGTTTAATTGGTATACAGGAACAGAGAGGTGCAAAACCACTGCATTCTCTGAACAACTTGCCTCCAGATGTTGTGAATGCTCCAGCACTGGAAGTTTTTAAGAAGAGATTGGACAAGCATTTGTCTTAAATAGTATAGGGTTTCCTGCCTAAGCAGGGGGTTGGACTAGAAGACCTCCAAGATCCCTTCCAATTCTGCTGTTCTATTCTATTCTATTCTATTCTATTCTATTCTATTCTATTCTATTCTATTCTATTCTATTCTATTCTATTCTATTCTATTCCATTCCATTCCATTCCATTCTATTCTATATTCTATTCCATTCCATTCCATTCTCTATTCTCTATTCTCTATTCTCTATTCTCTATTCTCTATTCTCTATTCTCTATTCTCTTCTCTTCTACTCTATTCTCTATTTCATTTCATTCCTCTATTCCATTCCATTCCACTCCACTCCACTCCACTCCACTCCACTCCACTCCATTCCATTCCATTCTATTCTGTTCTATTCTATTTTATTCTATTCTATTTTCTATTTCATTTCATTATTCTATTCTACTCTACTCTACTCTACTCTACTCTACTCTACTCTACTCTACTCTACTCTACTCTACTCTACTCTACTCTACTCTACTCTACTCTACTCTACTCTATTCTCTATTTCATTTCATTCCTCTATTCTATTCTATTCTATTCTATTCTATTCTATTCTATTCTATTCTATTCTATTCTATTCTATTCTATTCTATTCTATTCTATTCTATTCTCTATTTCATTTCATTATTCTATTCTATTCTATTCTATTCTATTCTATTCTATTCTATTCTATTCTATTCTATTCTATTCTATTCTATTCTATTCTATTCTATTCTATTCTACGCGAAAAACATGCACATTTCTTTCTTTTTTTCTTTCTTTCCAGGAAATAACAGAAAGGAATTTAAACCAGGAGTAAAATGTCAGTTGTCTGTCACTGAAAGAGGGTGTGTCCTTTCTAATAAATACATTGTTGGGGCTGAACTTCATTTCCACGCTTCAAGAGTGGAATTTTCACACTTGGCTTTGCCTCTAGCAATGGGCACATTTTTTAAGAAAGCTGATGAAAGATCTCAACAGTCGGAAGTTTGGGGTGAAGACCTCTGCGGGTTTATCCAGCTTTGGCCTCTCCCTGATCCAGGACTTCCCTGACAGGAAGTGTAGGCAGGCACCCTGTATTTTCAAAACTCAGGTCGTAAATAATCTTCTTGGAGGAAAGCTGTAATTGAAATTGGGCTGAGCACCTTCTCCCTTGCTGAACACAAGTGAAGCTGCTTCTCTCCAAGCTGGATATTCAGAGTAGAAAAATGAAGAATAACCTGCTTAGGAATAACTGGAAGGTGCCAAATTTAATTTCTCAACCATGGCTGCAGGCATGAGCCATGGAAACCTTCCAGGATGATAATTAGTTTGCCCAGCACACCATGGAGAAAAAAATAGGGTGAGACCGACAAGATGATGTGCATTTACCTGTACAGCAAAGAAGCTTTTTTTCAACACCAGAAGGATTTCCCTGTTGTCTTCAACTTGGGATAATCCTGCTATGGATGAACTGCCACTCCAATTGGTCACAGAGGCTGATGGGAGTTGTAGTTTAGCAAGGGGTGGATTACGTAGGCTGTGTCCTTCAAAACACAACCATCATATGGTTGCTAAAGTCTGCTGTGAACCCAGACAGGTGTGGTTCAGCCAAGAAATTATGGTTTAACAAAGCATGCTGCAATGTGTAAACTAAGTCTGGGGGCATTGTCAATCTTCTGAAATAGTCCAGGTCAAGTAATAGACATTGCAAAGATTCTAGGATTGCTACTTTATGGTAGAAGGGTATAATAACAATCTTGAAAGCCTGCCCAAGTCCACAAGGGGTGACATGATAGCAGTGTTCCAATATGTGAGGGGCTACCACAAAGAAGAGGGGGTCAATCTATTCTCTGGAGGCAGGACAAAGAAGCAATGGATAGAGATTGATCAAGAAGAGAACCAACCTAGAACTAAGGAGAAACAATCAACCAGGGGAATGGCTTGCCTCCGGAAGTTGTGGATGCTCCATCATTGGAGGTTTTTAAGAAGCGATTGGACAATCATTTGTCTGAAATGGTATAGGGCAGGGCTTTTCAACCTTTTCACCCATTGTACCACTTTTAGGATATGGCAACATCCGAGTATCACCAGTCGCCTAGCAAGGTGTCAAAAACTTGACAAAAAAAAAAGGAAAAAAGTGATAAAGTACAGGTAGTCCTCGACTTACAACAGTTTGCTTAGTGACTGTTCGAAGTTACAATGGCACTGAAAAAAGTGCCCCCCAAGCCACAGCTGAGCAAGACACCTGCCTGCCCGCCCGGCCGCGCTCTTCCTCCTGTCTGAGGTTTTCATTGTTGTGAGCATTTCTGTTGAGGATTGGCAGCGGGGGTGGGGTGGGGGTGTTTGGTTTTTATTCCCCCCCGTCTGCTGGGTGGTTGCAGCAGGTTTTGGTCACTTCACATGACCCTGGGACACTGTGACCATCATATATACGAATCAGTTGCCAAGCATCTGAATGTAAATCACAAGACCCTGGAGAGGTTGCAACATTCCAGCTGATCAGCGCTTCTTCAGGGCTCAGCAGAAGCGCCAGGATCAACGCTGAGCTCCAGCTGGAGCCTGGCACTGATCCTGGCACTGATCCTGGCACTTCCGCTGAGCCCTGACAGCCCTACAGCTCCAGCTGTCTCTCACTCAGGTTTGTACAGTACTGTCACTGGTTCAGCTCATTCCCCTCCCCCGCTACCACTTTTCTAGGATGATCACGTACCACCTGCCAGGTGCCAATGTACCACAGGTGGTACCCGTACCACTGGTTGAAATGCCTTGGTATAGGGTATCCTGCTTGAGCAGGGGGTTGGACTAGAAGACCTCCAAAGACCCTTCCAACTTTGTTATTCTGTTATGCTTCTCGTCCCATCTTATACTAAACAAAATCAAGGTGGGGTTATTTTGACTAACTTTCTCATGCCTTCCTGAATTCCTGGGCTGAGTAATGTCTTCTCTAAACCTTTTCTTAGCTTTCTTCTTCCTCTTCTTCCTCCCCTTTTGCCTCGTAATGGCACTTTCATACCTTCCCCAAGGTAGATTCTGCATTCCTTTTATGAGGCATGATGGCGCAGTGGATAAAATGCTGTATTGCAGGCTAATTTTCCTGACTGCCAGGAGTTTGATCCTTACTGCTCAAGGTTGACTCAGCGTTCCATCCTTCTGAGGTCAGTAAAATGAGGAGCCAGATTGTTGGGGGGGGGCATATGCATACCTGGCTAAGGAATTCTAGGAGTTGAAGTCCACAAGTCATAAAAGGGCCAAGTTTGAAGACCCCTGATGTAAGTGTTACAAGTCAGGGTGTGTGGTGTTTATTTCTGGCCCAACCCATTTTCGAATAAACACAATTTTCTGGTTTGGGTCAAGACAAATCAATGAAAGAACGGGAAAACACAGTAGACAGCCAGTTGTTTTTTTGCAACATTTTGTTTTTATGTGTGGTTGTCCCAACTCTTTGCAAACTGTTTAATTTCATGAGGACTAGAAATTCAATCTTTCCTTCAGTGTGCCAGTGTCATATTCTAGGTTTGAGTGATGTATTCCTGGAGAATTCCTGGGTTGACGTTTGACAGGGCTGTTGTTGTTTTACTTCTTGTCATCCTTTGTTGGTTTTGTTGTGGATAGCTATGAAATTAACTTGGAAAAACAATCTGGTGATGATTACAAAAACATGTTTTCAGCCTGAGTAACGAAGAAAGTATTAGAAATTTAAACTGAGTATGCCTTAAATCTTGGGTAGAAGAGGAAGGGAGGAGAAAACACAGATATTCAAAACTCTTTTACTAAAACATCAATTAATCATTCATTCTATCAGTGAAATCTTTATTAGTGTCATTGACCAGTGTATACCATTACTTATATCAGCATTCTTGTAGAACAGATTGTGCCAACCTTGGCCAATTTAAGACACGTGGACTTCAACTCCCAGAATTCCTCAGCCAACATTGCTGGAGAATTCTGGAAACTGAAGTCTACGTATCTTAAATTTGCCAAGATTGGGAAATCCTCTTGTAGAGTTTCTTTCTCATCTTGGTCTATCTTGAAGAGTTGACATCAGTTGTGTCTTAATTAGTTAGAATCTCTCTTTGTATCTTAGCAATACACTTAATACGTAACTCATTCATCTTCCTAGGGATGAAACTGTCTCAGTTGTGACCTTAATGTCATAGATTTGCTGAAAGATGAGCTAGAACTATGGACCAGGTAAGCTAATACTGAGTGTGTTTGTAATTGGTGTCCACAAAGATTAATTACAGGTTGGATAACATGACAGCGCAGGCCCTTGTGTTTGTTTTAAACCTCCTCATATGAATTGTAAGTACCTCATGGAACTATGACAAAGGACTTACAAGCACAAAATTTGTTTTCATTTCAAAATCCTCCCCAACCTTTAAAAGCAACACCAGGATTCATAACTTCCAGGGAAATGTGGCTTTGAAATCTGATGGCTCAACATTTGTCATCATTTGAAACTTTCCGGTAGGTTTCCTAACAAGGCCATTTCTTTCTTGGATCCACTAATCCCCAGCAGGTCGATCTAAAGATAGAAAATGGCAAAGTAAACATCAGGGCGTCAAAACTAAATTTTGCTGAGCGGTTCTCTGGCAGGAGAGCCCTGGGAGCTGTTTCCAAAACAGACAAATGGGCAGGTGTAGCAAAGCTTGACTGAGGCTGCCTCTGCTGAGCTACATACAGGTCCTGGACTGTACACAGGGCTACCTTGAAGACCATCCAGAAGCTGATGTAGACAGATGATGTAGATTGCAGCAACTGGAGAAATGTTGGCCGTGGGTTGATTTATTTATCTTTGAAACTTCATTGTTGATCAGTCGGATTTGTGCTTAATTCAAGATATTGGTTGTCACTTTTGAAGACCTACATAGAGTGTCTACTGGACATCTGTTCCCATCAGCTTCTGCGTATGTGACCAGGTCAAATGGGATAGGCTTGTTCGTGGTCCCTTCTCCTAAGGATATAATCATCTGCAGGATGATTATAAACCTTCAGATTGATGCCTTCTCTGGCATTGTGCTTAGAGTGAATTGATTCTGCTGGC